>JXCR01145633.1:121596-134959 GCA_002079205.1 Phalaenopsis hybrid cultivar
CATGTACTCCAATACCTCTAACCCTAGTTAGAAGAACCACTCGAACATTAATTAGAAAAAAAGTAGCCTAGATGGAGGAACCCAACAAATAACCCAGCTAATCCAACATGGAATTGGAGTAATTAGAGCGGTGTCAACCCTACGCAGACTTACCCTTCAAGATTCTATTCAAACTCTCAATTTAAGGAAAAGAAACTAACATTGAAAAAATTTGTGTTGTAGAGGAGGAAACAACTGTAGAATAAAGCTGCAACTATAAGGAACATAAAAAACCAACTATGCTAAATAAAAAATTCCTCAAGTAATATGCCTCAAGGAACTCTTACTGGCAACACTGAAGTAAACTCGAAGGAGAAGGAAATTGAACATGTTAAGGGTATTAAGCTAAGGAGTGGGAGAGAATTATAAGAAGTTAATAGGAGGGAGTCCATAAAAGAAATCATCTATCCTGAGCCTGAAAGACTTATTGAAAACCCTATACAGGACTTACGAAAGATTTGAATCACCTCTTAGGATTGACCTTTAAAAACCAACACCGTCATTTCCTCGAAGTCTTCAAAAACAAAATTTTGATCAAAAATTTTTTAGATTCTTAGAAGTGTTTAAGAAGCTAACTATCAACATTCCTTTTACCAAAACCTTGAAGTAGATGCGCAGTTATGTGAAGTATTTGAAGGATAACCTTAAAAATAAAAGAAAGCTAGGAGAGTTTAAGACTATATTACTTAATGAGGAGTATAATGTTATTATTCAAAAGTCGCTTCGTTAAAAACTCAAGGACAAGGTAGTTTTACCATCTATTGTGCCATAGAAGAGAGAATTTTCAGTGTGGAATTGAGAAATGTGTTAGTTTATGGTAACTGAGAGAATTATTTTGGGGCAAAAAGTTTGTTAGAGGGGGATAGAAGTAGATCAAGTAAAAATTAAGGTGATAAAGAAACTTCACCCACCCACTTCTATGAGNTATGGAATTGGAGTAATTAGAGCGGTGTCAACCCTACGCAGACTTACCCTTCAAGATTCAATTCAAACTCTCAATTTAAGGAAAAGAAACTAACATTGAAAAAAATTGTGTTGTAGAGGAGGAAACAACTGTAGAATAAAGCTGCAACTATAAGGAACATAAAAAACCAACTATGCTAAATAAAAAATTCCTCAAGTAATATGCCTTAAGGAACTCTTACTGGCAACACTGAAGTAAACTCGAAGGCGAAGGGAATTGAACATGTTAAGGGTATTAAGTTAAGGAGTGGGAGAGAATTATAAGAAGTTAATAGGAGGGAGTCCATAAAAGAAATCATCAATCCTGAGCCTGAAAGACTTATTGAAAACCCTATACAGGACTTACGAAGATTTGAATCACCTCTTAGGATTGACCTATAAAAACCAACACCGTCATTTCCTCGAAGTCTTCAAAAACAAAATTTTGATCAACAATTTTTTAGATTCTTAGAAGTGTTTAAGAAGCTAACTATCAACATTCCTTTTACCAAAGCCTTGAAGTAGATGCCTAGTTATGTGAAGTATTTGAAGGATAACCTTAAAAATAAAAGAAAGCTAGGAGATTTTAAGACTATATTACTTAATGAGGAGCATAATGTTATTATTCAGAAGTTGCTTCGTTAAAAACTCAAGGACAAGGTAGTTTTACCATCTATTGTGCCATAGAAGAGAGAATTTTCAGTGTTGAATTGAGAAATGTGTTAGTTTATGGTGACTGAGAGAATTATTTTGGGGCAAAAAGTTTCTTAGAGGGGGATAGAAGTAGATCAAGTAAAAATTAAGGTGATAAAGAAACTTCACCCACCCACTTCTATGAGGGTAGTTAGGAGCAGTTAAGGTCATGCTAGGTTCTATAAACTTTACATTAGAGACTTCTAAGATCGTCAAACCCCTTTGCCCCTTGTTAGAAAAATATGTCCCTTTTCTCTTTGATAAGGATTTTCACATTGCCTTTGAGACTTTAAAGGCTAAATTAGTCACATCTCCCATTATAGTTGCACCTGATTGGGAGAGTCCTTTTGAGCTTATGTGTAATACTAGTGATTATGTAATATGGGCGATGTTATGGCAGAGGAGAGAAAATATTTTTCAAGTGCTATATCATACTAGCAAGACACTTAATGAGGCTCAAGTGAATTACACTACCATATAAAAAGAAATTCTAGCAATAACATATGCATTCAGTACCAAGTGCACTGTTTTCATTAACCACACTACGATTCCATATCTTATAGCTAAAATGGATGCAAAGCCTAGTTTGATGTGTTGGATGGTTCTTTTGTTACAAGAATTTGATATCAAAGTAGTGAAAAAGAAAAGACCTAAGAATCAGATAGCTACCATTTATCTAGACTTGATCATGGGATTTGTACTATTTTTTATGCTGAAATTAATTAGAATTTTCTTGATGAGCAAGTCTTTGCTATTNGTTATGTGTAATGCTAGTGATTATGCAATATGGGCGATGTTCTGGCAGAAGAGAGAAAAGATTTTTTAAGTGATATATCATAATAGCAAGACCCTTAATGAGGCTCAAGTGAATTACACTACCATATCAAAGGAGCTTCTAGCAATAATATATGCATTCGGTACCAAGTGCACTGTTTTCATTGACCACACTACGATTCCATATCTTATAGCTAAAATGGATGCAAAGCCTAGTTTGATATGTTGGATGGTTCTTTTGTTACAAGAATTTGATATCAAAGTAGTGAAAAGGAAAAGACCTAAGAATCAGATAGCTACCATTTATCTAGACTCGATCATGGGGTTTGTACTATTTTTTATGCTGAAATTAATTAGAATTTTCTTGATGAGCAAGTCTTTGCTATTTCTAATGAGAATATGTCTTGGTATGCAGACATGGTAAATTTTATTGTTAATGATATTTTATCATATGATTTGACATGTCATCAAAGAAAAAATTTATATTTGAAGTCAGATTTTATTATTAAGATGGCACATATCTTTATATGAGGTGTAAGGTTCAANTAGACATGGTGAACTTTATTGTTAATGATACTTTATCATATGATTTGACATGTCATCAAAGAAAAAAATTTATATTTGAAGTCAGATTTTATTATTAAGATGGCACATATCTTTATATGAGGTGTAAGGTTCAAATCATTAGAAATTTCTCTATTTAGAAGAAGATGTCATGATTCTAAATATAAAGGGCATTTTGGAAGATATAGGATAGCGACCATGATTCTTAAATATGGATTTTATTCGTCTGAATGATTGTATTAAATATTGTGGGATTTAGGGATGTGAATGATTATATTAAATATTGTNATCAAATCATTAGAAATTTCTCTATTTAGAAGAAGATGTAATTAGAAGATGTTATGATTCTGAATATAGAAGGCATTTTGGAAGATATATGGTAGCGACCATGATTCTTAAATATGAATTTTATTCGTCTGAATGATTGTATTAAATATTGTGGGATTTAGGGATGTGAATGATTATATTAAATATTGTGATAGGTATTAGAGAGTAAAAAATATTTCAAAAAGATATGAAACGCCCTTAAATTACACCTTTAAAGTGAAAATTTTCGATGTTTAGGGTTTGTATTTCATGGGATCTTTTGTACCTTTGCTAGAAAACCCTTACATTTTATTGTAGCTCTCCCAAATCGTAATGCTCGGAGCTTTTCTAAATTTTTTAAAAAGAATATTTTAAATAAGTTTGGGGAACCTACGGTGATTATCAGTGATGGTGAGAATTATTTTAGGAATAGAAAAAGAATGAGAATCTAGTAAAAAAATATATATAATTAAACGTAAATTTTCCAATGTCTATCGCCCTCAAACTAGTGGATTACCTGAAGCGTCAAACAGGCAAATAAAAAGAATCCTTGAAAAAACTATTAATTTCAATAAAAATGATCGATCCCTAAGACAAGATGATGCAGTTTGGGCATTCAAGACTATCTATATTTGAAATGTTTCGCTGAATGTTTTCCTCATTATTTCTTAAATCTTGATCTTATATTATTAGATAGTCAATTTGAAAATTTTCTAAGTGATATGAGATCTAATGATGCATTTTCAAGGTTGAAAGGAATTGTAGAACTTGCAAGAAAAAAAAAAAAAGATGGCGACTAAAAGGAATAATATTTATGTAGTTGCATCTTTACTTGTGAAACTTATATTGATTTTATGAATTGCTACAATAATAGTTGAACGGGCTTCTTCAAGCAAGAAAATTGTCAAGAATTTCCCAAAATATAGGATGGAATGTCTACATTTCATATTGTCATTTCATTTGGTTGGCATTTCTTTTTTTCCAATCAGTGAAAATATTTCTTATTTTCAAATAATGAAGAATTTTTAAATCCGGCAACAAACATTGTTATTTAATCTGCCTTTTTAGACCAATACCTTTTGGAGGAAAAGTAACAAATATGATTCAAATGTAATTATATTGTTAGGTATGGCTCATATACCAGAAATTTGGAGTTTCTTGGATTTGGAAAGTTGTGTCTCCTGAAATGAAGAGGTGTGTCTCTTGGTGTGAAGATGTGTTTCTTGGATTAGTGGGTTGGGGGAGTTAGAGCGTAATTGTAAATTTATCTGTGAGTTTTATTTATAAATAGATGTGTAACCCTATCGGTATGCAACTTCTCTGAAATANGGTGTTTCTTGGATTAGTGGGTTGGGGGAGTTAGAGTGTATTTGTAAATTTATCTGTGAGTTTTATTTATAAATAGATGTGTAACCCTATCGGTATGCAACTTCTCTAAAATAGTGAAATTCGCCGCTCTGCTCCCGAGAATGTAGGCATATTTGCTGAACTTCGTTAAATCTTTGTTCTTCATCTCGATTTGAGTTGTTTCACTCTAAATTTCACAAAAATTATATATAGTACCAATTTCTTTTAGGTAACATTAATTTATTTTTATTGCAAATGTTAATTAATAAATGTTTTTTATAGGCTCGACTGGTCAATTAAATAGAATAATTTATGAACATGATGGCTTGTTGCCGTGCAAGCACTGTTGTTTATTAAAATAAGGTTCTTTTATATATATTAATATTACCGAGAACCCTCTATGAAGCAACCTTTCCATAATTTTCGCCATACAAAATATGTAAATTCTTTTACATTTATAATAACACAAACTTGTCCATCCTTTAGATCTAATGCATGCTAGGAGATTCGCGTCAGCAGAATAAATGATTTTTGTATTAGTGTAGTACAAAGCACTCAGAAAGAAGTAAGGAAATCGTGATGACACTATGAATTTTTTACGTGGAAAACCTAAAAAGAGAAAAAATCACTGGGCAATGCCCAGTTGAAATATTTCACTATGAGTTAGCGATTACAGGCACAACCTCTTGTCCCACAAGCGGAAAAGGGTTTCAGAATTTCTCAGTTTGCAACGTTCTGCACACAGGTGAACCCATGCTAGAGAGTGGGCAACAACGGCATGAGACGGCGGCTGTTGGACGATGATGACCCTAGACAGCGACAGTCGGAGAGCGGCGATGGCCAAAAGNGAAATAGTGAAATTCGCCGCTCTGCTCCCGATAATGTAGGCATCTTTGCTGAACTTCGTTAAATCTTTATTCTTCTTCTCGATTTGAGTTGTTTCACACTAAATTTCACAAAAATTATATATAGTTGTATACCAATTTCTTTTAGGTAACATTAATTTATTTTTATTGCAAATGTTAATTAATAAATGTTTTTTATAGGCTCGACTGGTCAATTAAATAGAATAATTTATGAACATGATGGCTTGTTGCAGTGCAAGGACTGTTGTTTATTAAAATAAGGTTCTTTTATATATATTAATATTACCGAGAACCCTCTATGAAGCAACCTTTCCATCCATACAAAATATGTAAATTCTTTTACATTTATAATAACACAAATTTGTCCATCCTTTAGATCTGATGCATGCTAGGAGATTCGCGACAATAGAATAAATGATTTTTGTATTAGTGTAGTATGAAAATTCACCACACACTCAGAAAGAAGTAATGAAATCGTGATGACACCATAAATTTTTTACGTGGAAAACCTAAAAAGAGAAAAAACTACTAGACATTGCCCAGTTGAAATGTTTCACTGTGAGTTAGCGATTACAAGCATAACCTCTTGTCCCACAAGTGGAAAAGGGTTCCAGAATTTCTCAGTTTGCAACGTTCTGCACACAGGTGAACCCATGCTAGAGTGGGCGACAACGGCATGAGACGACGGCTGTCGGACGACGATGACCTTAGACGGTGGCAGCCCAAGGGCAGAGACAACGACAGTCGAAGAGCGGCGATGGCCAAAAGGCGGCAGTGGTGGAAAGGCAACGACAACCGGAAGGTGGTGATTGTGGTCGGATGGTGTTGGCTGCGACCTGAGGGCGGCGGCTACAGCTAGAGGGCGGCGGCCTGAGACAATGGCAGCCGAAGGGAGAAGATGCGCCTTAAAGTTACTTATTTTATATGCATATTTTATACCTATTTTTTAGGATATTATGCTTTAATGAAAGATATTTTTTGTGTTTTTAGTTGCAGCTGCAAGGAAAAGAGTTTAAGAGCAAAAAGAAGCAAAAATACATCAAAAAGACGCAGAATGGGCTAAATCAAGACAATTGTCAAAACAGCCGAACTGAAGCCTAGGCACCAAATGGAATTCAAGGTTGGCGCCTAGGCGCGTCAGTTTGGCACCAGAGACGGTTACATTTATATTCATTGAATATGGACGAATTTTAAAAAGAAGTCAAAAGCAAGTCTCAGTGATTTTTGAAGCTCTATGTATTGAGATTAATTTTGGACGAAATGGGGGAGTCTTGAAGTCTTTTGGAGAAAATGAGGAACCGATATAGAGTGGGGGACCACCCTAGTAAGGTTTCGTGAGTCATTGTGATTTCTGGAGTATTGTGAGTCTTTTAAGAGCTTTGTGGAGTCAGATAAGTCAGGAATCTTCAGAGGAGTGCTTGGGGAAACATTTGAGATCAGTATTGGTAACTTTTTCTTTTGTATGTTGGATTTGAGTTTTATAAATAAGTTTCGTTTTGATATCCCCATGAATTCTTAATAGTTTTCCTCCTCCTTGCAATAAGAAGAAATTATGTGTTGGATTTGATTTGTTTAGAACTTCTTTTATTCTAAAATTTTGTGATAGTATTTTCATCGGTTCCTTATTTACTTTGCAAACTGACCGTTGGTTTTGTTAAAACTTGTTGAGAAAGTTACAGACCTGAAAGGGCAAAAATTTCTCTAACTAGTGAGTATCACATTTCACTTAGAAAGAGTCATGGTGACCGTCCAAGGAGAAGTGCAAATAGGAAGGTATATAAGATTTGATGGACGTAGAATTGATGTTTCTAGGGTGACAGACTAGATTCTATTATCAATTTGGTCCAGACTTGGAACTAAGGGTCACTAGTAGGTACTATGAAGAGGGCATAGTGGGTAATCAAGAGATAAGAGGCTATACTCAACACTACTATACATGCTAACACCAACTTTAGATTAGTCATTGTTCTTTATGCTCGAAATAGGTAAATAATATGTTTGCTCCTATTTGTCACAATACATCAGTTAAACTTCTAAACATATGCAATCCTACACTGATTATGAATTATTTGCAAAAGAAAAACTCTTTACATATATTGAATTTTCTAGTTTTTGTTATTTTTGAAACCCAGCATTTACTTTTAAGTTGTACTTGTAGGAATTAATAAAGCTTAAATTTTCACTTTAATTACTTATTATTTTCATAAAATATATTTTACTATTTAAAGTAAAGGTCTTTCTTAGTCAAATACATATAGCTATCAGCTATAATCGTGGAATCGATATTGGGGTTGTTAAGAAAAATCCTACATTACTTGAAATGATACGTATACTTGCGTCGTACTTAGTGTGAAAGTTTGTCATATAATTTTTATATTATTTCATCTATTTACACTAGCAGTTAAATATAATTTGGGTTAAGTTTTTTGCAATTTTTTGGAGTAAAAATATTTGCGTAATTGCTGGTCGGCTCAAATTTTTTGACACCGTTGTCGGGGATTGTAACGAATTTTTTTTTACTTAAGAAACTTTAATTGAGCTGTAGATTTATTTTAGGAAAATTAAAAAATGATTTTAGCACTTTATCCAAAAAATTAATATATATATATANGATATTTTAAGTAGTTTATTTTCTGAATTTTACTTTTTGCATGCGTAGTTTGGAATTTGATGGTTTAGTACCCTACGATTCTAAATTAGAATGAACAATAAGAAGAATTCTAAAATAAAAAGGCCTTCACAATTTACAAGAGATAACAAACACTTCACATAACAATTTTGAATCAAAGCGTTGAAAATGAACATCAAAATATACAGAAAATTTTATGGGAATATGCAAACCCTACAGTAGATGAAATTCATTTAAACATACAAATCCCTGTTGTGGCAGCTAACTCGTTCGAACTAAAACATGCTATTATACAAATAGTGCAAAATAATCAGATTAGGGAACACCATCTAAGGATCCAAATTTACATTTAACAATTTTTTTAGAACTGTGCTACATTTAAATATGATGACATTTCAAACGATACTGTTAGACTTAGACTTTTTCTTTTTCATTAAGTGATAAAGCTATGATGTGGTTAAATTCACTAGCACTTAGATCTATTAGAACTTGGGGGATTTAACATAAGAATTCCTAGCTAAGTACTTTCCTCCTTCAAAAACTGCTAAGCTTATAAATGATATTATTTCTCTTACTCAATATGGAGGAGAGTCAATATACAAAGTCTGGAAAATATTTAAGGAACTCCTCAGAAAATGTCCACATCATGCATTTCCAGATTGGTTAACCATTCAAACATTTTATAAATGGTTAGTAGGAACACTTATATCTATAATTGATGCTGCTACTGGAGGTTCATTAATGTTTAAACCATTTGATGAAGTGTATGCTTTAAATGAAGAGATGATTACAAACAATTTTCAATGGCTCTCAAAAATGGTAAATTCTAAGAAAATAATCAGTATTCATGATAATGATGTTATTTCAATGGTTGCATCTCAAGTTATTGCATTATCTAAGAAAATTGATCAAATTGGAATGAATTTTTCTCAAATACCTCAAGTGATCGAATAAAATTTATTAGGACAAATGATTGATTCTCAAACTTTATTAGAAACTATAAATATTATTAATAGACGCAATAGCTCATATTCAAAATTTTTCAACCTAGGTTGGAAAAACCATCTTAATTTTAACTGGAGTAACAATTCTAATGGTGAAAGTGAACAATCAAGTAAACTCATTGGGAAATTGGAACAATCAGGGTAGTTCTAGCAATAGACTTTCTTATCCTCCTAGCTTTAATAACCAACAATTTAAGGAAAAGAAGTTATCGATAGAATAAGTGGTGTTATAAATGGGTTATTAATTACAAAGTTAAAGTGCTGTTATTTGAAATATTGAGAATCAACTGGGACAAATTGCTAACACACTTTGTAATAGACCCCAGAGAACACTTCCCAATAATGTTGAGATAAATTTGAAAGACAAAAGTAGAGAACAAGAGCAAGTTAAAGCTGTCCAACTTTGGAGTGGAAAGTAATTAAAAGTTAGAGTTCAAAAAGAAATTGAAGTTGAGAGAGAAATTGAAGAAACTAAAAAAGCTAAGGAAACTATTTCTAAGGAAGTAGAAACACCCGTTTATCCAACTAAAATTAATTTAGAGAAACCATCACCTTTTTTTTTTCCTCAAAGACTTAGACAACAAAAGTTAGATCAACAATTTTCAAGAATTTTCAAGATATTATAAGCTTACAATTAACATTTCTTTTGCAGAAGCTTTAGAACAAATGCCTAGTTATGCCCATTTTATGAAAGAAATTTTAAACCAAAAAAGAAGTTTGAAGATTATGAGACTATTGCACTTAGTGAAGAATGTAATGCAATAATTCAAAAAAGCTTCCTCAAAAGCTTAAAGACCCTGACAACTTCACCATACTAATGGCAATTGGAGAAAAATTTTGTGGAAAAGCCTTACGTGATTTAGGAGCAAACATTAATCTCATGTCATTATCTATCTTTAGAAGGTTAGACTTTGGAGAGTTTTCTCTCACTAATGTAACCATTCAGTTAGCTGATCGATCTATTACTTATCCTAAAGGGTTATAGAAGATGTACTTGTTAATGTGGATAAATTTATCTTCCCTAATGATTTCATTGTGCTAGACATAGAAGAAGATAAATAAATTCTTATTATTTTGGAGAGACCTTTCCTTGCAACCGAACGTGCAATGATAGATGTGCAAAAAAGAGAACTAACCATGAGAGTTAATGACCAAGAAGTTACATTTAATGTGCTTAAAATAATGAAGTACCCTGATAAAGGAAAGAATGGGAAATGCTTTAGAATTAAAATTATTTATTATATGATTGTTAATCATTTTCAAGAAAGATGTGAAGTCATATCAGATCAAAAAGAAGAAGTCATATCAAATCAGGAAGAGTTGAAGAACAAAATTGAGAGTGATTTAGAGGATAAATCAAATGTTATAAACACTGAGGATTCAAATTATGTTCAGAAAAATTGATACTACTAGAATAGCAAACCCCTGATTCCTTTTATTGAAAAACCTTCTGAACTTGAGATGAAAGTTCTCCCTACTCATTTAAAATATGCATTTTTTTGGAACTCATCAACTTTACCAATAATTATATCCTCAGATTTAACTGCAAAATAAAAAGAAAAATTATTGGATATTTTGCGAAGTTATAAAAAAATCTTTGGGTGGACATTAGCTGATATTAAAGGAATCAGTCATTCAATCTATATGCACAGAATTTTAATAAAAGATAATCATAAACCTAGGGAAAATACTCAAAGAAGATTAGATCCAATTATGAAAGATGTAGTGAAGAAAGAAATTTTAAAGTGGTTAGATGTGAGAATTATTTATCCAATTTAAGATGGTTCTTGGGTTAGTTCTATTCACTATCCTCCTAAAAAAAGAGTAACAGTAGTTGTTAATGAAATGAATGATTTAATTCCAACAAGACAAGTTATTGGATGACAAATTTGTATTGATTATAGAAAATTAAATTTTGCCACTAGGAAATATCAGTTTTCTTTACCTTTTCTAGACCAAATGTTGGATAGACTAGCTGGGCACCACTATTTCGCTTTATGGATGGATATTTTGGGTACCAACAAATATCTATCACTCCAGAGGATCAAGAAAAGACGACATTTATCAGTTTTTATGAGACTTTTTCTTTTAGAAGAATGTATTTTGGTTAATGCAACGTACCTGCAACTTTTCAAATGTGTATTATGTCTATTTTTTGCGACTTAATTGAGAAAGGAATAGAAGTTTTTATGGATGGCTTCTCAGTTTTTGGAATCNAAAGGCGGCAGTGGTGGAAGGGCGACGACAACCGGAAGGTGGTGACTGTGGTCGGATGGTGTTGGCTGCGATCGGAGGGAGGCGGCCCAAGGGCAGAGACAACGACAATCGGAGAGCGGCGATGGCCAAAAGGCAGCAGTGGTGGAAAGGCGACGACAACCAGAAGGTGGTGACTGTGGTCGGATGGTGTTGGCTGCGACCGGAGAGCGGCGGCTACGGCTAGAAGGCGGCGGCCTGAGGCAATGGCAGTCGAAGGGAGATGATGCGCCTTAAAGTTACTTATTTTATATGCACATTTTATACTTATTTTTTAGGATATTATGCTTTAATGAAAGATATTTTTGTGTTTTTAGTTGCAGCTGCAAGAAAAAGAGTTTAAGAGCAAAAAGAAGCAAAAATACATCAAAAAGACGCAAAATGGGCTAAATCAAGACAATTGTCAAAACAATCGAACTGAAGCCTAGGCACCAAATGGAATTCGCGGTTGGCGCCTAGGTCCATCAGTTTGGCACCAGAGACGGTTACACTTATATTCATTGAATATGGACGAATTTTAAAAAGAAGTCAGAAGCAAGTCTCAGTGATTTTTAAAGCTCTATATATTGAGATTAATTTTGGAAGAAATGGGGGAGTCTTAGAGTCGTTTTGAGAAAATGAGGAACCGATATAGAGTGGGAGACCACCCTAGTAAGGTTTTGTGAGTCATTGTGATTTTTAGAGTATTGTGAGTCTTTTAAGAGCTTTGTGGAGTCAGATAAGTCAGGAAACTTCAGAGGAGTGCTTGGGGAAACATTTGAGATCAGTATTGGTATCTTTTTCTTTTGTATGTTGGATTTGAGTTTTATAAATAAGTTTCGTTTTGATATCTCCATGAATTCTTAATAGTTTTCCTCTTTCTCCTTGCAATAAGAAGAAATTATGTGTTGGATTTGATTTGTATAGAACTTCTTTTATTCTAAAAATTTGTGATAGTATTTTCATCGGTTCTTTATTTGCTTTGCAAACTGACCGTTGGTTTTGTTAAAACTTGTTGAGAAAGTTACAAACCTGAAAGGGCAAAAATTTCTCTAACTAGTGAGTACCACATTTTACTTAAAAAGAGTCATGGTGACCGTCCAAGGAGAAGTGCAAATAGGAAGGGATATAAGATTTGATGGACGTAAAATTGATGTTTCTAGGGTGACAGACTAGATTATGTTATCAATTTGGTCTAGAGTTGGAACTAAGGGTCACTAGTAGGTACTATAGAGAGGGCACGGTGGGTAATCAAGAGATAAGAGGCTAGAACATACTCAACACTACTATACATGCTAACACCAACTTTAGATTAGTCATTGTTCTTTATGCTTGAAAGAGGTAAATAATATGTTTGCTCATATTTATCACAATACATCCGTTAAACTTCTAAACATATGCAGTCCTACACTGATTATGAATTATTTGCAAGAGAATGTCTCTTTACATATATTGAATTTTCTAGTTTTTGTTATTTTTGAAACCCAGCATTTACTTTTAAGTTGTACTTGTAGGAATTAATAAAGCTTAAATTTTCACTTTAATTACTTATTATTTTCATAAAATATATTTTACTATTTAAAGTAAAGGTCTTTCTTAGTCAAATACATATAGCTATCAGCTATCCTCGTGGAATCGATACTAGGGTTTTTAAGAAAAATCCTACATTGCTTGAAATGATACGTATACTTGCGTCGTACTATTAGTGTGAAAGTTTGTCATATAACTTTTAAATTATTTCATCTATTTACACTAGCCGTTAAATATAATTTGGGTTAAGTTTTTTGTAATTTGTTGGAGTAAAAATATTCGCGTAATTGCTGGTCGGGTCAAATTTTTTGACACTGTTGTCGGGGATTATAACGAATATTTTTTACTTAAGAAACTTTATCTGAGCTGTAGATTTATTTTATGAAAATTAAAAAATGATTTTAGCACTTTATCCGAAAAATTAATATATATATATA
>JXCR01145634.1:4617-17744 GCA_002079205.1 Phalaenopsis hybrid cultivar
TGTTGGTTGCATATGATTGTGTGGGTAAAGGTGTTAAAACAGGTCTGGAATTAAACATGTTGGCTAGTTTTAATAAGTCAGTGGTGTACTTTGTTTGATACAAAAAATAGCCTTTATTGATTTTTTTATTTGTAGACCAAGAAAATGAGAAAGTTGATCAAGTTTTTTCAAATTAAACTGGATTTTGAGAGATGAAATTAGTTTATTTATAATAGATGCATTATTTCCAATTATCAAGATATCATCACATCTATAAGAAGAAAAAATTGTGTGCTCATGTTGATAAATGAGTAAAGAAGGGTCAGCTTTGCTTAATTGAAATTTTTTATTGAGAAGAAAGTTCGAAAATGTGGAGTTCCATGCCTTGGTGCTTGTTATAGTCCTTAAATATTTTTTTTCTACTTACATACATAATGGGGATATTGATTATCAATGAATCATGGGGTTGTCACATATATAAGGTGTCATCAAGTTTCTCATGCACAAAAGCATTAGATACGTCATGTTGGTGGATTTCCAATTTTTAGTAATGGCTAATATTATTAGCATGCTAATTGTGGAGAACTTGGTGACATGACTAAATGTTTCATGATAATTGATGCGCTATTGTTGCTTAAAACCTTGGGCTATGAGGCAAGCTTTATAGTGCACAATAGATCTATTGGTGTGATATTTAACACGAAAAGTCTGTTTGGAGCTTAAAATGGTTTGATTGGTAGGTGGAGGAACAAGAGTCCAAGTAGCTTATTGTTGAAGAGTCATTAATTCTTCCGGCATAGCAATTATCTGGAGGAACAAGAGTCCAAATGCTTGCTTGAAAGTAATGGGGATATCTAATGGATGTTGATGTAAGAGATTAAAAATTTTTGTGGGCTTTAAGTTACCTGTTTTGGAACAAGTAATCATGGGAAGAGTAATTAGAGGAGCTGTTTGAATGGAATGAGGTGGGTAGGTTATATGAGTAGGTGGAGAAGGAGAGTTGGTTGGTTGAGGGGAGAAGGGGGGCATAATATGATTATTTGGTGGGGCTTCTGAGAGATGATGAGGAGAGGGTGAGTTAGAGAATTGTGTGTTTAAAGTTGAAGTAGGTATTAATAGAGATGAGGGTGGCTGGGATAGAGAGGAGTCATGCTGAGTTGTGAGAGAGGACATATCTTGATAGAGAAATTGGTTTTCTATGAATTTGACATGCTGGGAAACAATACTTTGTTGCTTATCCTTTATATTTTGTGCTATAACCTAAGAAAATGCATAGAGGAGCTTTGACTGTAAATTTATGAGTATGAGATGGAGGACACCAAGGAAAATAGACACCGCTCAATATTGTAGATATTGATATTCAGGTAGTCGCTTGAATAGAAGTTGAAAGAGAGATTTATTAGGTATGTTGGGCGAAGAAATATGATTAATTAAGTAAATGGATGTATCAACGATAACCTTTCAGAATTGAAAATGTAATTTGACATGATTTAATAATGTTCTAGCAGTTTCTATAATATGTCTGATTTTTCTTTTCACTGTCATNGCCGACGTCCAGCCGAGCGTCGTCTTTTGGGGATCGAAACGCCGGCGGCGACGCCGGGGGTGACGTTAACGGTAACGGTGACGGTGACGGTGCAGGTAAGAATGAGAATGGAGGGAGTGTGGGGACAGGAAATAGGACCGGAGATGAGGACCAGAGGGAACCGAGGCATCGGGAATGAAAGTCTTGCCTTTTTTTTTCTTTTTTTTTTTTTTAATTAAACGGGGATTGTAAATTTGAGGTGCAATGAAAGTTAAGTTCGTGGTGAAATATTTCAAATTTTTTTATTTTTTAGCAAATCCGAAAGGCAATATTCTCAAAATAATAATTTAAATTATTGCATTGAAATAATATATAATTTTGATGTAAATGGATTTGAATTTTGGAAATAATTTTTTTTTTATTTTTTTTAATAAATCATTTTCTTTAGTAGTGAAAATTACTTTGCATAAATGATTGGCTAGGCTTTATTTTGTCGCCTTTTCTCCCAAAGAAAATAGAAATGCGACCTTTTCTTTTCTGTTTTCGTATGAAAATTAAGTTTTTATGTGAATGCCAATTATTTCAGTTGATAAATGAATTCCGCATCTAGCAATNATTTTTTAGCAAATCGGAAAAGCAATATTCTCAAAATAATAATTTAAATTATTGCGTTGGAATAATATATAATTTTGATGTAAATGGATTTGAATTTTGAAAATAATTTTTTTTTATTTTTTTTAATAAATCATTTTCTTTAGTAGTGAAAATTGCTTTGTAAATGGATTGTAAATGTGACCTTTTCTTTTCTGTGTTCGTATGAAAATTAAGTTTTTATGTGAATGCCAATTATTTCAGTTGATAAATGAATTCCGCATCTAGCAATTTGTATTTTGGTAGTCAATTTAAATTGTATTTAATTTATACAAAAATATGCTAATAATTTTATTTAGCATGATAAATTAAGCCTGTTTTTTTTATGTAAATTTTTCATAGTCCGATTATTAGCCATAAAGCAAGACTTCGATCATAAACAAGAAAATATATCATTCGAATTAATAAACTATCACCAAAGGCCAAATTAATAAATAAAATCCGCAAGGAATTCCAATGCTCTTCTGATGGAAAAAATATTATGTCGAGATTCTGAATGCAAGATTCGCCCTGATAACGGCTGTGATTCACCGGAAGGAGCGGAGGAGGGAAAACAAAATGACCTCAGGTGAGTGAGATTCGATGATATGAATTTTAATTGAATTAATTCAAAAAGACTAGTTTGGCTATTAGTAGTTTGAAGATATTTTTATGTGAACTCTAGTGTTCAAAACATAATTTGATAGACTCATATAGAGGTTGACTAGGGTTAACTAAAATGCATGGCAAATTCACCCATCTAATATTTCATTCTAAATTCATTTCAAAACTGTGCACTGTAGAGGGCATTAATATATTAGATGTTTAAAATAAAGCGAGGCCAAGGGTTTATGGTGAGTTTGGAATTTATATGGTAGAATATATTTTGTTGCATCTATGAGTCGGTGCTACAAGTTAGCTTTAGCACCGAGTTGAAATGATGTTGGATCAAAGAAATATCCTAAGAATAAACATGAGCTTTAGTTTCACTCACCATGACGACTACCTAATTGCGACAAAGTATATGAATCCCAATCATTAGAAGGGCAAAGTTTATAACTTAGGGGAAGAGGTCTAGCACTAAGTTTAAGTTGTGCATGTAGTTCTTAATATTTCTATCAATGATAAAGGCAATGGAACAAATGTAAAGCTTATGAATTTGGTACAAACTTAACCTAAAGGTTTGAGTAATTCAGGTATAGATCTTTGTATTTGATAAAGCTAGGCTTGCTTATATTTGATGATAAGAGTTTGTGAAACTCATGATTTACTTTTAGTATAAACTTGGCTTCAAGATTGAGGTTTGTTTTATGGTTTGCTTTTATACATTTGGTATGTTCTTGCAAGCATAAACAAACCACCATTATCGCCTTAAGTATCATGTGAATAATGTGATCATTTTTCCCATAAGACTCATCTAAATATTAAAAATAACATAAAACATATCATTCATAAAAGCTATCTACAATGCTCGAAGTTGTGAAAAACGGATCAGCCATCAAAATAGAAGAAATAAAGGTTTTGAACAGGTTGAACCGAAAGACGTAATAAATATTTAAATTATTTTAATATAATTTAATTAATCAAATAATAATATATTAATATTATTTTTATTGATTAACAAGTAATAGATTAATTTAAAATAATATTTTTGAGTATTTTGAACATTGTCTAAGTAAAAAAAAATTATGACATGATATTTATCTTTTTTTATTTAAATATCTCATTTTTTGATCATCTGATGAAAATCAAAAAGTTAAAATTGAATAATATTTAAACGGGGTGAATCTTCAAAAATAAGGTTGGTTCATCAGTTCAACCCTAGTTCTAGCCAGTTCAATCCCAGTTCTGTACATAAACTATTTTGAGCTTAGACCGAACCGGCTGAATGACGGGTTCTCAGTTAAACCAATCGAACTAGTCGGTCCACTTCTTGTTGGGTTTTTGAAACCATAACAATAATAACATGATTGTGAAGTAAAAAAAAAAAAATCAAATAATATGCATAAAATTATAAATAAAAAGTATTTATATTACAATAACTCGCTTCAAAATTATAATTATCATGAAATTGGTGATAGATGGCAGATGAATAAGACAATGAGGGTTGGTGGCTGTTGAATTAATTAGTTGGGCGATGATGATCGTCACATGAAATTGAAAACGATGGCCACATCCAAGATATTGATGGGCCATATTTCTCGATAGAGACTACATATTAAGCCAACACGGCCTCTGTCCATCTAATGCGACACTTTCGGGAGCCCACGATGCAAACTATTTGAAAATATTGAAGTCCTCATACATATATAACAAGATAAATTTCATNTCAGTTTTGTACATAAACCATTCGGAGCTTAGACCGAATCGGCTGAATGACGGGTTCTCAGTTAAACCAATCAAACTAGCCTGTCCAATTCTTGTTGGGTTTTTGAAACCACAAAAAATAATAACATGATTGTGAAGTAAAAAAAAAAATCAAATAATATGCATAAAAATATAAATAAAAAGTATTTATATTACAATAACTCGCTTCAAAATTATAATTATCATGAAATTGGTGATAGAGGGCAGATGAATAAGACAATGAGGGTTGGTGGCTATTGAATTAATTAGTTGGGCGATAATGATCGTCACATGAAATTGAAAACGATGGCCACATCCAAGATATTGATGGGCCGTATTTCTCGATAGAGACAACAAATTAAGCCTACACGGCCTCTCTCCATCTAATGCGACACATTCGGGAGCCCACGATGCAAACTATTTGAAAATATTGAAGTCCTCATACATATATAACAAGATAAATTTCATTTTTGTTAATAGGAAACACTATGACATAAATTTATAATGTTTTGAAAATTGACTCCGGAGGACTAAGTTTGTATTATTTCTTAATATAGCTAAACGATAATCCAGCTAAATTTCATTTTTTTTTAAAATATAGTAGATATTTGCCCATGAGAAAACTGTCATTTTTTTTATATTTTTTTAATAAATGTAATCATCTTGTAAGTAAATTCAGATAAAATCTCAGCTTAATTTAATGAAGTCAAATAATATTGCATTTCGTCCATTTTTTTTACAGCCAAAGGTATCATTTGAGATGTATTGTCGATCGTAACTTCGGCTATATTTGAGAGGACGCTTCTGCTCCATTGTGATGTGGCAGAAGTGAAGAAAAAGAAAAGGTGTATGTANCCAGCTTAATTTAATGAAGTCAAATAATATTGCATTTCGTCCATTTTTCTTACAGCCAAAGGTATCATGTGAGATGTATTGTCGATCGTAACTTTGGCTATATTTGAGAGGACGCTTCTGCTCCATTGTGATGTGGCAGAAGTGAAGAAAAAGAAAAGGTGTATGTATGCGGGGTATTCTGATCGTTTCTTCCATCACAACTTTTATTGTTGACGGTCTTGAAATGCGAAACATGTGTTTTGAGCGCGCACGAAAAACTGGATTGTGGACTAAGGCTATTGCCGATGTGCTGCCACTATNGATGCGAGGTATTCTGATCGTTTCTTCCATCACAACTTTTATTGTTGACGGTCTTGAAATGTGAAACATGTGTTTTGAGCGCGCACGAAAAACTGGATTGTGGACTAAGGCTATTGCCGATGTGCTGCCACTATAGAGTTGCCAGAAATGTGTTTTGAGCGTGCACAAAAAAATTGGATTGTGGGCTAAGGCTATCGTCGACGTGCTGCCACTGTATAGTTTGGTTGGTCTTAGCGGAGTGCTGGTNTTTGCCAGAAATGTGTTTTGAGCATGCACAAAAAACTGGATTGTGGGCTAAGGCTATCGTCGACGTGCTGCCACTGTATAGTTTGGTTGGTCTTAGCGGAGTGCTGGTAAGACCCTGAAACAATCTTCTGAGCAAAGTGATTTATGTTCTAGCCATGGCTAATGCCCAACACTCAACTTTGGTTGATGAACAAGATACGGTTGCTTATTTCTTGGAACTCCATGAGATCAGATGAGGACCTAATTAAACGCACTAACCAGCAATAGATTTCATGTAAACCGGATTATATGCCTAATTTGTGTCAGCAAATGCATGCAATTCAAGGTTGTCAAATTTAATTGGTGACTTGTGCTTTAGGGTTCCTTTTAAATAATTGAGCAACCAGTTTAGCATTTGAAAATGTCGAGTATTTGGATGTGCACGTATTGGCTTAAAAAATAAACTGTTAAAGTAATGTCTAGTAGTTATTGCAATGAGCCAGTTAAATCTCTATAATTATTTGAATCAATAAGCGGTGAAGGATTGCTGTTGGTTGCATATGATTGTGTGGGTAAAGGTGTTAAAACAGGTCTGGAATTAAACATGTTGGCTAGTTTTANGCCAGATGAGGACCTAAATAAACACACTAACCAGTAATAAATTTCATGTAAACCGGATTATATGCCTAATTTGTGTCAGCAAATGCATGCAATTCAAAGTTGTCAAATTTAATTGGTGACTCGTGCTTTAGGGTTCCTTTGAAATAATTGAGCAACCAGTTTAGCATTTGAAAATGTCGAGTATTTGGAATATGCACGTATTGGCTTAAAAAATAAACTGTTAAAGTAATGTCCAGTAGTTATTGCAATGAGCCAATTAAATCTCTATAATTATTTGAATCAGTAAGCGGTGAAGGATTGTTGTTGGTTGCATATGATTGTGTGGGTAAAGGTGTTAAAACAGGTCTGGAATTAAACATGTTGGCTAGTTTTANACAGAAAGTTGAAAGTCGCAGCTCGAGACGTGAATTAGGCGAGACTGCGAGGGGAAAAATTATTCCATACGGATCGATCACCGCACGCAGCTTGCGTGCGGTGACCGATCCGGACCGTAGATCACCTGATCTACGGTCCCGATGTATTTCGGTGGGTCCCACTGAATTTTTTTTTCTTTTTTTTTTTAAATGGAAATAATCCTAACCGTAGATCACCGTGATCTACGGTCAGGATAGGACACCGCATGCAGATATGCATGCGGTGTCCGCACGCAATAATTCCTTCTGCGAGGGAGGCCGAGAGGGCTTGTTTCCAGAGGACGTGGGTATGATTCTTTAACTCCCAGTATCTCTTCTGCCATTCTTCTTTGCTCATTTTCGTCTGAAAGAGATGTAGTTATTACAAACTTTTCTTATAAAAAGCTTGAGATATAATGTTTTTTCTTAAATAGTAATATTCGCTTCAGCAAACATTACTTTATATTGCACTTATCTTCACGTGGCATTTAAAGGAGCATTTATAAACGATTAAGCTCCCTCAAACAAACCCTTCATGAGAAGGGAAAGCTTGGCTGCAAAAGCTCTCTTCAACATTTATTTGGTTTTAAATGATAAAAAATATTTTTAAGAACTAATAATTTTACAATAACAATTTATATTTTATTCAATTATAGTTGATTTTGATAATAAATGTCAACTCACCCAAATTTATAATGTGGAAGTGAAGAGAGAAGAAAGCAGTGGCCAATTTGATGTTGAGTTGTTAGTATACAGCCGAAAACCTTGATGCTTGGCTCAAGATTAAAAGTTAGACCACTCGCCAAGCCAACTAGACAAGTTAACTAAATAAGTTTGACTAATTAGCTTGAACATTAAGTGATACCGGATAGCTTACCAATGGTGATCGACAAACAGATATTTGTCCGAGGCAGCTTGTAAACTCTCCCAAGATGATTAGCTCACTCCATGACTGAAAGGCAGCCAAACTCTTTCTCATGGCAGTGTTAATTAACAAGAGCATTGACGAAAGTTAAATCTATCGGAGATGCAGTCTTAGGTGGTGTTTGGCTGCAACCTAAATTTACGTTATCAAATCTCTCAGTGACGGAGACGTGTTCGCGAGCGGTAGTAGAAGAAATTCTCGCCTCATAATTGGATTTAGTAAATTTGAATTTACGTCGTAAAATGAGAGAACGTAAGAAGAAATGAAGGAACACGAAAAAAATTGATTTAACGGAGCATAGGATTTAATTTTAGTTTTTTTTTTTCTTTTTTTTTAATGTTTGGCTGGATTTAGCTAAAATTCATGATTAAATCCTATTAAAACAATGCTACCAAACACTGCCTTAAGAAAAGCATTTAATAAGGATTGACCATCCAAGCAAGGCATTACAAATGGAAAGATCTTAAATCCTTAAAATTTGTATGCATCTAATACTTGATTTGTAACGTCTAAACAAATCAATTTATAAATAAAAAGATCTTAATAAAATAAGGGAGTTCTGCGGATTTTAGAACAGCCTTTTTCTCTCGTTTTGCACTCTCCTCACTCATGAACTGTTTATTCGGATGTGTGAATCCAAGAACAAATTTGGATCTAAGAAATAAAAAAAATTATTTCATTTTATTTTTGCAAAGTATTTTCATATTTAATAAAAGGTTTGCAAATTAAATTAAGGGACTATTTAATTGAATTTTGTTTTTACCTAATCTTTAATAAATTAAGCGGCCGTTTGAAATCATTTTTATTTTTCATTTTTCAGCTTTTTAATTAAAATTAAATATATTTATTATCATAAAAATATGCTAGTTAAATTTTCATTAAATATGAAGTAACTTGATTTATGGCGTAATGATGGCGCTCAAAGTAGATCAATAGTGGAAAGAGAGAAGGAGGTGGCAGACAGCAAGAGGGTGAATGAGAATGCCATTGAGATTCCCCAAACATGCAGAATATAGGAAGGGTAAATGAAA
The DNA here is from genome assembly GCA_002079205.1 of Phalaenopsis hybrid cultivar. Classification (NCBI taxonomy): domain Eukaryota; kingdom Viridiplantae; phylum Streptophyta; class Magnoliopsida; order Asparagales; family Orchidaceae; genus Phalaenopsis; species Phalaenopsis hybrid cultivar. Next base: position 13,447 of record JXCR01145634.1, read on the forward strand.
AGAGGAAACATCACATTAACATCTGGGTCCAAACAAGTGAGAAAGTATTCCATTCGTACACCGCACTTCCGGACGACCAACCACAGACGACCACATAATCATACATGTCAGCAGTGAGCGATGTGGCCTTCTTTGGTTGGCCGTCCAGACAAGCGGATGTGTGGACGAAATATTTTTTCCAAACAAATAGAGGGTTGCAATTGCATATATGATTATAACAATGTCTTTTGTTTGAGTGTGGCCGTGATTACTACAAATTTACTCCCTCATTAATAAAAGTTAAATATATGTAGAATTGTGAATATAGCTCCTAGGTCGTTAATTGGTCGAAATTTTTTTTGGATTTTAGCTTGAATCGAAACCGGATCGAAATAAACAAGCCAAGCCAAGGTGCGAGAAAAAATTTTGGATCTAATTTTTTTTCGAGCCAACACATCTTGATTCGAAATTGAATGGTTAAGAGCTCCAAATATATGGGCAAGCCAACTATTTAAAGTGGATTGTATGGTCATGTTAAGTGGTGTTGGAAAGTGGCAACTAAGAGAATACATGAGGATGAGGGGAACGAGAACAGAAATGGGGACGAAGAATTCAAAATTCAATTTTGACTTGCACACGTGGGAAGTTGTCCTTCCACGTGGCAACTTTGCCTTGCCACGTGCCTTTTTTTATTATTAAGAACAGAGCCACCACAGCCGTAAGTTGTTAAGATTTGAATTTCTTAAAGCTATTGCAATCATAAAAGAGAGTTGTGGATTGTTATTAGTACCATTCTAAGAGATGGCTTTCTTATGAATTGCATCACAATATTAAATTTTTGAAATATAAGAAAACATTGTTATTAGGCAGAAATGTGATAAGTATCTAATAAACCAATTTTTTAAATATTATTCCAAAAACTCGTGAGTATATTTGATGAATTCACAATGAATAAAGTTTAGGTATATACAATAATCATATAAATATTTCATGAGTTATATATATATCTTCTGGTATAAAAAGTTATTGAGAGAATGCAGTCATGTATAGTATTAAACGCTTTTAATTTGCATTTAGAATTAAAAAATTTGGAATTATTGATAAATTTGAATGTCTCATCCTAACTTCTCAGCCTGACATTATAGACTGATGAGAGAAAATAATCATGTCTAATCTTAGATCCACTGAATTTAACATTAAAAAATATTAGTTTTCATGGTCTCATGCATTTTTCTTCATAAAAACTCATTAGTATTTACTATTATATATTAAAATATTTTCTAACATGCAACTAAATTTTGCAATATTAGTATAAGAATTAGGTTTAAATACATCACTTAATGCCAACACTAAATAATAGTGTTTCCCTTCATGATTAACCCACATACAATACTAAGTAGTTTGTTTTGATCAAATGATCATTTTCTATATATATGAAATGTAACAATAATGCGAGTATGAAAATACTTATTATGTAATGAATGATATGAGGACTCAATCTAACTTAATGTCGTATTTTTTACTTTGTAAAAAAGAAAAAAATACTAAACTTTTTCTTACTATATAATGAAAATATATGCCAAATAAATGTTTCAAATGATTGTTATTGTCTAAATGGCCATGCATCGATCTATGCATGTTTGCCCACTGGTTATATCTTCCATATTAAATAAAATAAGATAACAAAGATTATTGAAATTCAAAATGTTGAAGTAAGCCAAAGAAAATAATGTTAGAATAAATCATCATTGGTACACTAACACTAACATATCACCATTATTAATATCTACTCATAATCAATCATGATGTATCTATTAGCTAAAAAAGAAATATTTAGGATAAGTTGAAAGTTGTGATATCAAGTAGCGAGAAGAACTCCAATTATATTTTTCTTTATATTATGGGAAAAGTATTAAACTTAATTATAAGATCAACATACTAATTCATTGATTACTGGCTAATATAGCTATCTAAAATTGCATAATCAATCTAAAATGCTTTAATTTTCCAGGCTTTAAATAGCAAAAGAATTTAAATTTAAATTTAAATTATTATTTTTTATTTCTTTTTATAGCAATTTGTGTGATACAAAATGAAAATTTTATTCAAAATTTTTTTAATGTATTGAATTTGATATATATTACAAGCAATTCTATTTGTGATGAAAGAATATTATAAAATAGTCAAAATTACTAAATATATGACCGCGCCGTCTGTGGGAATCGAACCCACGACCACATGGTTAAAAGCCATGCGCTCTACCAGCTGAGCTAAGACGGCTAGTTGTTTAAAGTTGTAATTAAAGTATATTTAAACTATTATATATTTCATTTTAAACATAGTCAACTCATCTTATTTAAACATTTATTTGACAAAAACTAAAAACATTTCATCATATTGATCACTATTTATCATATACGATATTTTGGAGACATCCCACACTCTAATGAAATGGAAATCAAAGAATATTATTGAGGGCCCATTAGACTTATGGAGCAATAACTCGGTAACGATTATATTTTCTCTTAAATTATTCTAAAAACTATACACGAATCATAAAAATGTTTCATTAAATTTCCAAACTATTTGATCGGTACATAGAAATTAGTAGCCAATTTTATGTGTTCGTATAAAGAAGTTTTAAGGGCTATGCAATGCCATTATTATATTGTTTAAATGTGGGAGATTGTCGTAAATATGATGTTTCCGCCCCAGCCCATCCGACATAGGCCCATGGGTCACGGACCAATTGTTCCCATTCCAGTTCTAACTCCATTGCTCTCTTATCAAACGGTTTGCCAGCTAACACATGGGTAATGATAATTTTAATTTATTTAATTGATGCTTCGGAAGTCAAATAATTTTTGTGGCATTTAAATACATACCAACCAATTATATTGTATTTACATATCCACATAAATTTAAATTTTAATATTTAAACCACCAAAAAAAATATTTATCACATAAAAATACCACTATTTTAACTTTTAAAATGTGAAATACACACTTTCAAACAAGAGTATGGTGACATGTATGTAAAACTAAGAATATATGTGTTAGATATGTAAATACATAAGAATTGAGTGGTATGTACGTAAATCTTCACGTATTATTTTATTTGTTTTGTTGTAAATACAATATATCTTATGGAAAATAATAATTTTAAATTTCATAAAAAAATACCACTATTTTACTTGAGAAATCATCTTCATCATCTAAATGTCAGCCCTCTTGTATTTCAAGCGAATCTTAGATTATTTGCTCACAAAATCTTTGGGAAGTCAAGATTTTGCCGGCCTTTTGTATTTTATTTGGCTCAATTCAAAAAAACCATGTCACATGATCTCTAATATTGTCAGCTTTCTGGTCTGTCTTGTCAACTCTTTAGATCAAGGCTGTTCATATTCGTTGTTACCGTAAGTACATTACTAACAAAATCACTATTTTCATGCATAGTTGCTCGAATATCCGTTATCATCTCGACCTTGTGGTTTATTATGAGATTTTTCTTTGTTTTATTCTTTAGGAAATTAATTTTCTTCCTTGCAATTCAAAAAAAAATCATCCAATATATAATTGCATTTTATACTAGATTTGCTAGAGATATATAGTACATATTGTTGGATTTTATTAAACAATAATTANGGGGTCTTGGGTTGTAGTTTTTGGTCTTGTAATGAAGAAAAGCTTGTTGGGAGGGATTCTTGAGGCTCTGAGTAGTGAGGTTGCTTTCTTCACTACGTAGTAGGGAATAAAATTCATCCAAGAGAGGGGTTGCAATTGTGTACAAATTGCAGTTTTGAATCATTGATAATTAAAAAAGTAGATCATTGAGAGTGTATAAAATAATGTCTCCTTTATCGATGTTGGATCCTACTAGTGCAATGTTATCAACCATTGTCTTGATAGTTGTGAGGTATTGTGTCATATTATTTTTTCTCGTTGTAATATTGTGTAGCTCATTTTTGAGTTATATAACTCGAGAACTATTTCTTGTCTGAAAAATTCGTTCAAGGATGTAACCACGTTCTTGATGTTCATAATCAAGAACATCAAAGCAGTTAGAATTTTGATTTGCTTCACCTTGTTGAGGGTATTGGTGGGCTGCTGAGACACATGTGGAGACATTGGAGATGAAGAATCCATGGATATTGATGCTTTGAAGCTTAAGCTCTGATATTAATAAAGAAACTTGAAAGGAGAAGATGGAGGAAACTGTAAACAGAAAAATTATGAATCTATTAATTTTTTATGTCTTACATTGAGCCTAGTTTTATAGAACTAGGAGTGGTAGACATATAATTACAATGGAAGGTAAG
>JXCR01145636.1:0-82386 GCA_002079205.1 Phalaenopsis hybrid cultivar
TTAGATTTTATGGGACCATTTATGCCTTCATTTGGAAATTTATATATATTACTTGTTGTTGAGTATATGTCCAAATGGATTGAAGCTATTGTTGTACCTAAACGTGATGCCCGGAGTGTTTCTAAATTTTTAAATAAAATTTTTTTTACAAGATATGGAATGTCGAGAGTAATTATTACAGATAGAGGATCTCATTTTAGGAATAAGAGAATCGAGAAATTGATTAAAAATTATAATATTATGCATAGATTCTCTACTGCTTATCATCCTCAGACTAGCGGTCTAGGAGAGATATCAAATTGTGAAATAAAATGAATTTTAGAAAAAGCTTTAAATCCCTATAAATTGGATTGGTCTGCTAGATTAGATACTGTGTTATAGGCATACAGAACTGCTTATAAGACTCATATAGGAATGTCCCCATATAGACTTATTTTTGGAAAAACATGCCACTTATAAGTAGAATTGGAGCATAAAACATTTTAGGCTATTAAGGAATTTAATTTTAATCTAAGAGATGTTGATGAGAAAAGATAATTGCAACTCAATGAACTTGAGGAGATTATAAATGAAGCATATGAAAATGCAAAAACCTATAAAGAGAAAACAAAAATATGACATGATCGAAAAATTATTAAAAAGAAGTTTGAGCCTGGACAAGAATTTTTATTATATAATACAAGATTGAGATTATTTCCAGGAAAACTGAAAATCCAGATGGTTAGGACCATTTAAAGTGATTAAAGTTTATAATTATGGAACTGTTATTACTAAAGATCCTAAAACTGGAAAGATATTTAAAGTTAATGGACATCAATTGAAGTATTATTATGAAGGGCATATGTCACAATTTAAAGAAATTTTAATGTTAAGTCATTAATTTTGACGTCGGGCTGACGATGTTAAACCAAGCACTTTGTGAGAGGCAACCTATATATATAAATCAATATATATCTAATCCCAAAAATACTTCCAGGTATGGAGTTCTCAATAGAAGAACGTTTATCAATTTTGATGCGCAGAGATTATACAATAAAGTCATTACAAAAAAAAGAGACTTATCAAGGAGAGAGGCTTTGCCAATCATGGATTGAATAATCCAAGTTCTCATATTGAGAAAATCATTGTACAGAGACGTTGGGAAGTTCTGTGCTACACTACCGCTACAATTGTTATACAAGTAGTAAAGGGATTATAAGCTAACTTACATGGAATTACACAAGGAGTTGTCTTCATTTGAGGTAAGGTTGTACCATTTACTCTGGCTTGAATTAATTATTTGTATATGATAGAAAATGTTTTAATTTGTCATTATACGAATTTTACCCCAATAAGAGATACGATGCAAGATGTATATAACTTTCTGAGGGATGAAAATGATAATTGAGAAATTAGAGATGAGAGATAAGTTAGTTTTTCTACTTCTCTGCTTAATCCAATATCAAAACAATGACATTTCTTCATATCTGCAAAAGTACTTCCTACCATGAAGATTAATAGAGCTACAAGAGAAAGTTTCATTTTAAACTATTGCATCCAAATGGAAAATCCCATTGATGTGGGATCGAATATTTTTAAATCCATTATGGGTATTATTATGAATGGGCCAATATATGGACTGGGGCATCCTTCTACAATTTTCTTACTTTGCAGCCAATCTCAAGTGTCATATGAAACTTGGGAGAATGTATTATTACCTTGGGAGCCCATGATTCCTATTGATGACAATTATATTGGGAATGAAAATGAAGCAATAGATATTATTTTGGATCATTCATCACATGCTTCAACACCATTAATACCACAAACAGTTGGAGGTTCAATTGCTTTGGAGAAGAAAATGAAGAAAATAGAAAGAGAACTTCAAAGTATTATGAATGCAATAGGAAATCTTAACTACCTTTTTGATCACCTAGATTAAAGAATGAAGGAGAAATTTGATCATATTATAACAGTTGAAGCAGGATTGGTGCAGATGTTCAATAAAAATGGATGGATTGATGAAAATTCGACTGATCAATTTCCGTACTGACCCTTCTACAACTTGTACGTCCATTACCAGTCTATGAGAGATATTAGAGGAGGAGAAAGTACTGAAGATGAACCAAAATAATTGAAGAAGTTGGACTCTCTACTATTTTAAAGTAATTATGTTCTTAATGTGATTGTGTGGATTTAATTTACTTTAGTTTGCTTTAGAACTCTATCAACTTTGATTTTGTTTATAATTTTTTGTTAGCGTTCTAGTGTTGTAACTTGATTTTGACGTCGAATTATGATTTAGTTTGCTTTATGTATGTGAAAGTGTGATTATAAAATGTATTTGTAAAAAGTGTATATTCATATATAAAAGTTAGTTTGGTGTTGTTTGTGAAAATGCTTGTTTGCAAAATATTTTAAGATGAAAATTAGTGTTCAAAAGAAACTAAATAGACTTGGGAGTGAATTGAAAGAAAGTTGAAAATTTTGAAAATCAAATAAATGAATTTTTGGCTATTGGCTCCGACGGCGCTGGCATTGGCGCTGACAGTGCCATCGACCCAAAAACCAGCCAAACCCCTTAAAATTCACAATTTGCACAGTAAAAACACCATTTTTACCCTTTCGATCACCTTCAACCTCCGGTTTTTGCACCTAGGGTTCACTATTGCTTGGATTTGAGGCANGCAAAAATCAAATAAATGAATTTTTTGGCTATTGGATCCGACGGCGCCGGCATTGGTGCTGACAACGCCATCGATCCAAAAACCACCCAAACCCCTTAAAATTCACGATTTGCACAGTAAAAACACCATTTTTTACCCTTTCGATCACCTTCAACCTCCGGTTTTTGCACCTAGGGTTCACTATTGCTTGGATTTGAGGCAATTTTAAGGAAAAGGAAGTTTGGATTTCGTCTTCTCTAGGTAAGAGCTACACTTTGAACTCAAAATTTTTTATTTTCACCAAGGATTTATCTTACATTGCCGAGATCCAAAATTTTGAATTTTTTTTAGAAGAATTTGAGAATATCCTTTGGTGACGAACTCTTACTTAGTAGATTTAATTTTAAAACGTTCCACATTGTGATTTTCAAAATTTTTTGGAATTTAATTAGATTTTATCAAATTTTTGTAGATTATCGTGGCACCGAGAATGAGCAAGGGAAAGAGAAATGTGGATTTTGATAATCAAAAGTTTGTCAACTACACAGCTAACATTTGTTTCAATAGTCTACTTACAACTAAAAAAGTAATTCTGGATCAAGAATTTAAAAATTCGAGTGGAGAAGTCAAAAGATTAATCAATGTTTGGCTGTGGGAGAATTTTTGTTACTTTACTGTCGAGGCTATTATTGTTGTACTTATGGAGTTCTATGCCAACTTTAAGGAAACTTTTGAAGACTACGTGTTTTCGTGGGAAATTGGTGGAATTTACTCCAAGGAAAATTACTGAATTTTATTAGTTAGAGGATGTGTATAACTGCCAGTACAAATCATTTTCTACTACAAATGAGGCCTTAAATGAAGTTATTTCGTTTCTTACTGATGGAAGAGGAGCTTGGAAGGTGAAGAATGATGTTAAGGTAAACTTTACTCTTTTTATGTTAAATGTAGTATTTAAGGCCTGACACTACTTTATTTCTGGTAGAATGATACCAACAAATCATCATAGTGAGGTTATAAAGGATAGAGCCATCTTGAACTTTTATATCCAGAAGATGAAAAGGATAGATGTAGGCTCGATTGTTTATAGAAACACCCGTTCTATTGCTTTGGGAGAGACTACTGGTGGTTTAACACACCTTACCATGATCTTTACATTATGTGAATAGGCAGGAGTTGATTTTAGAATAGATGAGGAGAGGATTGAACCTCTAAAACATATTGGGCTTGCCAATATTAAAACTTATGAATCTCATGTTGGATGGATATCTAGAAGTAGGACCAGGGATATTCCTTCTACTTAAAGTAACCCTACTCTCCAGGAACTTATGGAGCAGAAGATGATCCAACAGGGAGATATATTGAGAATGGAAAGTATAATGGAAAATATGGAGGCGAAAAATGCACATAATAATGATTTTGACAAGACAGAAGTTTGAATATGATGCTTCTTATGATGATACAATGGTTAGATACATGAGGGGTGATCACTCAGTTCAGTTTCCTACTCACCCTGTTTTTACCCAATATCAGCAGAAAAATTTGGATGTGGAAGAAGAAGAAGATTATGATTGGTGATGTTTTAGTTATATTTTTGTTTAGTTTATGTTTGGTTGTACTTTGTGGTTGAGATGATTTTTTTTTTAGTATGACACTTTATTTTAAATGTTATGTTGTATTGTGAACAGTAGATTTATGAAATTATTTTTACATTGGAAATCATTTTAGTATTGTTGTTAGTTTTTAGTACTTTGTTGAATGTATTTGTAGTTAACTCTTTCTTAGAAAAATTTTTATATGTATTATGTGTTATTTAATGTTGAGTCTTATAGCTTTTCATATTAGCACCTGCAATATTTTAGAGTTAAGTTTCAATATCAGAACCTTCAATAGGTAAATCTTTCCTTTATGTATTAAATGTTTTCTTTCACCCTTTATTTTTTCAGTTTTCCATGCTAAATCATTTAAAAATTTAAGTTTGGGAGGGGAAAGAAAAATTCCTTTTTAAAGAAAAGAAACTTAATTTTAGTTGTCCTTAATTAGCTATATTTCAATGTATTTTAAAATTTGACATGACCTTTGGTATTAGAGGGCAACTTTAGATAACTATATTTGTGTTTCTAAATATATAGTAAACTTAAGTGAAAACTTTCAATAATAAAGGTTAATTTTAGAGATTAAGATATTTGTATGTTAGAATAAGACTATGTTTTTCTATTAGAAGTAAAGGAATTTATATTTTTGAAGTATTAAAAATCTTAGAGATTCATATAAGAAGAAAAGAATAAAACTTTATGAAAAATTGTTAAGCTGACATTAATTTATAAAGTGAAGAAATGTGAAAAGTTCCTAACTTTAAGAAGAGGATAGTGAAGTTCAAAATCATTAAAGGCTATCCAGATATAGTAATCCTCATATAAAAAAAAGAGAAAAAAAAGAAAAGAAAAAGGATTGAAAAAGATCATGAAAAGAAAAGAAAAGAAAAAGATGTGAGGAGAAGCTTGAGAGATGCCTAATTAAAAATTGGCTTCACTTGAATCAACTTAAAGAAGACGGCTTGGCTACATTTTCTAAACTCTTATTTCAGTATTAGCATATTTACTAGTAAAGTTTTGTGAAGTTCTTTTTCATATGAATATTCTATGTGGCTTTAATATGAGGAATTTTGAAATTTTCCTTGCAAAGAATAGAGAATAAAAAATCTTAGACTTGACTGCTAGATATTATTATACCTTCAGTATTAACTAGAGTTATTTTACATTTTTCTTAAGTTATACTATTGTATTTTGTGGGCTAAAATATAGAAATCTAGAAGTTAAAATCTTTGCCATTAGTAATATTTTTATGTAGTAAAGGAGTTATTTGAGGACAAGTAACATTTAAGTTTGGGAGATTTTGATACACCAAAAATATATGCATTTTTAAACCCATATTTTATACTCATTTTTGGTGAATTTTAATGGAAGGTATTTTGATGTTTTCTTGTAGGTTATTGATTTTTAGGACTTAAAGCAAAAGAGAATGTATTTTTCATGTTTTATTTTAGGTTATTGATTTTTAGGACTTGAAGTAAAAAGTGTGCAATTTGGAGTCAAAATAGAGTTTTTGAATAAATGTTCAACGTTGGTGGAGTAATTTGACAGAGAGCACGAATTTATTTACGGACCACTGGCGCCGACGGTGCCAGTGTCGGGGTGGGCCCTATTTTTAGAAGATTCGACAAATTTGGACACTTTTTGAAGAGTTTTTGGATGCACCTATTGGAAAACTGACCTTAGGCTCTATTCAGAGCTGAAATATATCAGAAAAAGCCCCCTTTTGTGCCCCTTTCGCACCCTTCGACCACTTTCCACTCTCTTTCACTCTATTCCACATTCCATTTAGCAACTTAGAGTTCATAAGTCATTTAATTTCTTTATAGTTTTGAGTTTTTTTGGTGAGTTTAAGGGTGAATTCTTCTCTAAGAATGTTGGAGAGGGAGAGAAGTGAGAGATTTCTTCTTTCTACATTTCCTAAGAGAGGCTACAAGGGATTTGCTTTGAGAAAGAGTTTCAGATAAGTGTTGTTTGTTATTAGTGTTGTAAGAGGCTACAAGAGATTTGCTTTGAGAAAAAGTTTCAGATAAGTGTTGTTTGTTTATTAGTGTTGTATGAACTTTCGGGATTTGCTTTGAGAAAGAGTTTCAGATAAGTTTTATTTGTTTATTAGTGTTGTATGAACTTTCTTTTATATATGAAATTTGTGCTTTGTTGTATCTTAATGAAGTCTGAGTAGATTCCTTTATCTTTCTCCCTACTCTGAGATATGGTGAAATGAAGAGATAATTGCAGTTTTCTTTATCTTTCTTTCTACTCTGAGATATGGTGAAATGAAGAGATAATATGGATGTGCCAATAGTTTTCCTTTATCTTTCTCCCTACTTTGAGATATGGTGAATTGAAGAGATAATTTGGATGTGTCAATGTTAAAATATAAAATAAATTATGATGGTTTTTCAACTCCGTTCTTAATTTACTTTAGATTTGGTCAATTGAATTGTTAAAATATGTTGTGAAACATATGATTCGGGAAATGGAGTATGAGTTCTACAACAGAGTGGTCACATTTGATTTCATGAAGGAGAAATTTGTTTAAGAAATTAAGTGTAAATAAATAGGGAAATATTCTTTTTTGGGTGTAGAATTGGAGAATCTTCATTTACTTCCATGAAGAAGTATTTCGTTAATCGAATTAAGTGCAAATAAATAGGGAAATATACATTTTTTGGGTGTAGAATTGGGGATTTTTAGGGCGACATACTAAAATCCCCAGTTCTATCTTAGTGTTTAAAAACTAAAGCGAGAGTTAACCTTTAGAGGATGGGAAGTGAGAGCTCTAAAGTGAGAGCCAGTATCCTCCCAGCCTAGCTACGGATTTAGGGACTAAACTTGAGATTAGCCAATGATTTTCGATAACTCTGAATTAGAGTATGGAATTAAAATTGCTTCTAATTGGCACAATATAAATTTAAACCATTTATCTCTTCTCATTTCACCAAAAACTCATTGTAGTGGAAAAGTTGTTTTTTCATATTAGAAAACTTCATCACATAAATATAGTTTAGTAGTTATAGTTTTAAACTTTGCATTTAAATTTTGCTAGTAGTTAATAATTTAGTTCTGATAGTATCTCAAACGTTTGAAATTAGTGACAGTAATTTTGTCTTATTTTTGTGAATCTCCTAGTTAATTTATCATTTCAAATTTAAATCTTCCTCGTAGGATAGGTATTTGGGACTTAAATAGAAATTTTTATGTTACTTGATAACGATACATATACTTGTGTAGAATCTCAACATTAAGTGCTTAACATTATTATTTATAAAATACCACATCAAATTTTTTGTACTGTTGTAAAGCAGAGTCAACTTTATAAATTTTACACAACTATATTTTCCAGGATCAGAAGACTCCTAGTATCAAGATAGTGTTTTGTCTACAACATTGATTAAACAACAATTTGGAAGAATGGAGGTCTATCAAAAATTTAAAAATGTGTTATCCTAGTAGACCTTTGATGCTGAGTGACTAGAAAAGTTCAAGTTTCCATCTTTAGAATCATAGAAAGGTCAAAGTGATCCATCTGACCATAACAATTCCTTTGAGTTAGCTCTATCTTCTCAAAATCCCCTACGCACTTAAGTGTCAATTTTTTTACACTACAATGAGGGACTCAGCCCTTAGGTTATTTAATGGCCTCTAAATAAGATTAATAACCTCCTTTGAGGAATTCAAGAAGATATTCATATCAATGTTTGCCAGCACGAAAGACCCATAAGAACATACAAGTCCTATGGCGTGTCAAGCAAGTACTGAACGAGAGCCTTTATTTGTATGTCATATGATTTTAGAAAGAAATGTTAGGAGTGCAAAATTTAAAACCTTTTATAGCACATGTTGCTCTGGCCTAAGGGATGAGGAGGGAATGATTCAAGTATTCTCTAGGTTTGCAAAAGCCTAGGAGCCTGATTAAACACTTGGAGTCAGCCAACCTCCACATCATGGTAGAGGAGTACGTTCACCCATCCTATAAGAAAGTTGAACAATTTCACCACCGCTTGTAGAATAGAGCCTCACAAGATGATAGTTGGAGGCCAAAGGATGGTCAATGACTCATACATGAAGACAGTTGGTGGCCATGTGATGATAGATGAGCCTATAAAAACTCTTAAAGAAGAGGATAGAGGAGGTTGAATTATTGAGCATCAAACAAACGAGTGGTAATGACGTCATATTTGATTGAAGCCATACAAGACAAGGAGTACTTCAAAATGGCTCCATTGATGAGAGCTTAAGCTTTTCTTTAGAGAACTAATAAGTTCTGCAAGTACCACACAGGCCATGACTATGACATGAAAGATTAAAGACACATCTAGAGTCAGGTTGAAGAGTTGATACATGCTGCAACACTTAAAAATTGCTTCCTTAGAACTTACCTGCATTTGCCCCTATATAAAATAATGGTTGCGACCTTGAATGGAACCGACAAAATGACATGTTCATGATTGAACTAATTGATCAGGTCAAGTATTTAAAATCATGCCTTATTTGTATAAAATTTATTGCCTTTTTTTTCAAACGATAATAATTTATTGCCTTCCTCAATTGTCGAGATGTTTCCTGATTTCATCTCAAATGGCTTGATCGATCTTGGCTTTTTTGCCTTCTCTGTCATACTCATCTACTTTGCCTCTTCCAAGAGATTGGAGGTTTTACTGAGCAACTTCCTGAATGTCATTATTATGGATCCCTTGAGCATGAATGCCACCTGTCCATGAATGCTCTTTAGTAGGATATTAACTGTGTGTTGCTCCTGAAGCTATGGTTCACACTTCATATTGACATTTCTCCATCGAAGAATGCAGTCCGTAAGAGTCTCCACCAGCTTCTATTTTTCTATAACCAGGTCACTAACTGTAATGTGGTGTCAGGCTTAAATCTTTACTAATAGAGTGCTTAAAATTTTGTCTTTTTGACTTTCTAAGTATCTCATGTTTGACAAACTGCAATTGATTTTCAAGTGAAGAGAAAATCAGAATCCCTAAGTTGACCACAAGTTATTTTTATACCTTATTCCTAGCCTTATTCACAAAAACTTCCCATAGATTGCATGATGAAATCTTAAGGAAACACATTACCACAAATTAACAACTAATTTTTAATGTTGTGTTACTTGAGCACAAGTAACATTTAGTTTGGGGGATTTTGACATGTCTTGTAGCATGCTAATTTTTCTTTATATTTAACATTTATTTTTTTATGAAATTGCACTTTAAAGAAACTTATTTCCATGTTTTTGTTGCATGTATAAGAGGTAGGAGATTTGGAGCAAATTAGACTGGAAACGGAGAGAAAGAAGGCCAATGAAGCAATGAAGCAAACAGCAGGTTGGCACCTAGGCGCTAGCTTCTGGTGCATTGATGCTACTCCATGGAGCAATGGCGCCGCATATGGGCGCCAAGGCACCATATTATCCAATTTTCTCGAGAAAGTGTCACCATGGCTCCATAGAATGACGCATATGCACCAATTATTTTCCATGCTTACTCGAGAAAGTGGCGCATAGGTGCCACAAACTGACACCTACACACCAGAACTGCTTTGTACAGTTTTTGCAGTGGTTATGCACAAAATTGGACGTTTTGAGCGGGGAGAAGAAATTCTAAGAAAAGAGAAGTATCATTTGTGAAGCCAAGGAAAGAGGCTGTGTGCAGGAAAGTAGAGTTTAATACGAGGTTTTGTATTTATATGCATTTTCTTGGAGAGAAATGAGAGAATATCTGTAAAGGATTATTGTAGGCAGTGTAAGGAAAACTTGTAGATCCTTTGGTGAGGAGTTTTTACTTCTTTTATTAGGTAGAAAGATAAGTTTTTCATTTGATATTATCTTATATTAATTGTAAATTGATTGTGTTTTAATTTGTTTTATTATAAGAGAATGAATAGTTATGTTGTCTTCATGCACTGTGAGTAAATACTTTACACCTATCTCTTGTGATGAAGTAGTAGTATCTGTAGGCATATGGAAACAATTAGAATGGGTTTTTATTTATTTTTGCGGTGATTTATAATTCATGCTTCATTTAATTATCAATCTGGTCAATTGGTATGTTAGAATCTGTTGTGAATCCATAAAGGTTTGAGAAGACTATGGTTTTAACAACTAGTAGAAACCACATTGCATTATTGGATTAAAAAAAAGTAATTCATAGGGCAGTGCAAATAGATAGGGAGATAGGTTTTGATGGGGATAACTTGGAAGTTTCTAGGGTGACAGGTAGAAACACTTACCAATTTAAACCAAACTTCTTTATGTACTCAAAAGAGGGTACAGAAGAGGAATGTTCCTATTTGTCAAAAATTACAATATATATATTCTAAGTGTTCCACTACTATACAAATTACTTCTTTCATTGCAAGGGGTGGGTATTTTTCATCACTTAATCTATCTTAACTTATTTTACTTTAGAAATAACTTTGTATAATTTAAGGCACAATTTAGATCAACTTTACTTCTAGGCCAAGACTCATTATAATAGTCTATAACTTTTCTTAAGTTTTTAAAATAACAGTGTACCCTGTGGGATAAATATTTTAGACTCAAAAAAATTTGATATTACTTGAATAATACATACACTTGCTTAAAACATATTTTAGATTTCAACTATTTCATTCAAAAACACTGGAGCATCTGTCAGGTTGGTCATATGGCTTCATTTTGCTGATGATCTTTTACTAACATTGATTAAACCATTAAGTTTCATGCCTTAAGAATCTATAATAGGGGTAGAAAAGGGTTTTAAGATGGAGGTGAAGCCCTAGCCTCAATTGATAATAAATAGCAAGTTATAGGCCAACTAACATATATTTGGAAATAATGCCCTCGGTTAAGATGCTCATGACTTTCCATCATTAATGGTGCATTTGTTGACCTCATTTTTTGTTGAAGTCTAGCTTTGTCCTCTTTAGTAGCCTAGGGTCTAGCGATAGGACTTTTCTGTTGATTATTCCTAGAGGACTAGAAAAAGAACCCTCATCATTAGAAATTCTACACTCTTCTTTGCTCAACTTGAAGTTCCACATATTGGTTTTAACCTCTAGCACTTAGTAGGTGGGGTTAATATGAGGGAGCTCAAGGAGAGTCCCCATATGATTGTCGAATCTTAGGACTAACCCTGGGTGGTCTAGTTTTGGTTAGGCTAGCCTACACACACCTTCTCACATACCACAAACTCTAAGACCCTTTTAAGTATCTTGACTCCTTTTGAAAAGCTCATGTGGATGGACCCAAACCCCTAGTCCTTGATAAGAGGGTTAGGACCAACATTTTGAACATCCAAAATGAGTCCTCATATGGCTCCTATTTGTTTGGCATGGCTTCATGGCTTACTTTCCCATTCTAGCTGAAAATCACCAAATTACCAAAATACCCCTACAACCCTAATTTTTGCCAAAAATCCAAAAATTACCCAAATTTTACCAAAAGTCATTTCAAATCACTCACCAATACCTAAATTGACAAAAATTCACCAAAATCACCAAACTTCCAAAATGCCCCCAAAATGACAAAAATTTCCAAAATGTCCCTCATAACCCAAAAATTTCAAAAATTTCCAAAAAATTCCAAAATCATCCCAAATATTCCAAATTTCAATTTTTAACCATCAATTTGACCAAAAGCCTGAATTTTCCCTTAAAGGCCCAATTTCCCCAAATTAGCCCCAATCTTGGCCCAATTGGCCCCAATTTTGCCCAATTTCAATTTCAAATCAAAATTCAATACCCCCAATCACAATCTAAACAAAATTTGAGAGCAATTTGACCCAATTTCAAGCCTAATTTTACCTAAATCAAAAAGCCCCAATTTTAAATATATGACCAAATTCACCAAATTGGCCTTCCAATTCAATTCAAATCACTTGAAATCCTTTCCAAAATCTTCATGAAATCTTCCTATACCAAATTCAACCTTCAATTACCCCAAATTTTAGCCCAAATTCATTCTCTATTTTAAAAGACCAAGTCTTTAAGTCATTCAAAAATTCTAATTTCAATCAAAATCCATATAACAATTTTCCCCCATATCTTCCATTTCATTAAAATCATTTCCTGAGTTCTAAATCCATAATCAAATTATTCCAAATTAAGCATCATGCCAAACTTCACAAAAAATACCAAATAAATTCAAAATTCTTTCTCATGCAAGAAACCCAAGCCAAAGGGAAGCCATGAAGCCATAGTTACGCCATATGTGCCTTGCCACATCATCAAACTATTAATGGAAAAAGGCCAAGCCGCTTTCAATCCCCTTAAGATTCTCTTAACCCCTCTGATGAATAACTCTAACCCATGTTTAGCCAAATCCCCTTAGATGGTGACTTATCCCCACTAATTAAGCTGAGCCAAATGATCCTCTCTTCAGCCTAAACTAATTTTGATGAGTGAACCCAACCCAAATTAATGACTTGACCCAATTTGACCCAAAATATCTCTTCCCCAATTCAATTTCAATACAATGCCTTTACACATGTCAACCCCAAATTAACTTCACCAAAACCAAGCCCTGACCTCCTTGAGCCAGGTGGTGACCCCTCCCTGGCCGACCGACCACCTTGGCTGTTGGAAAATCCAAGTCCAAATGCTCCACCTATGATAAAACTCAAAATTAAACCCATCCAAGCTGTCTCATTCCAATTATATTGTTGCACATTTATGCCATCCACATAAACAATCAGAGCCCCCCAATGGCTGACTTAATTGCAGCCTAACCCCTTATTTAAACTCACCCTCCACGGCGAAGGGGGGAGAGCTTGTAATTACTTGGGGAGATTCTGCCAAATTGATCCCAGAGCTTCTTCAAGACCCACTAAGTTCAATCCAACCATCCTCAAGCCCTTAAACACACTTCCTGAGCTCAATTTTGGAGCTCAAAATCAAGCCTAAAATAGGACATCCCTCTAGGCTCCACCAAATTCAAATTAATTGCACCTACACCATCCCCTGAATGAGAGAAAAAGACCCCCCATAGAAGCATCATCACCAGACCACCCTAGGGTGGACTTTCATCGAACCCCTAAATTTGTGTTGGTCAATTTCATATCCAGGCATTTTACTACGGCTTGAAGCTTCATCTGGGAGCTCTTTGGACTCAAGGAAAGCTTTTAGAAGCACCCAATTGAGGCCACACCTCTTGGTAAAAGGTGTTGAACTCTCCCCTTATATCGAGCTTCATTTAGTTCTCCATGCTTATAGAATCGATTTAAGACTTGATCAATCGTATGGATGTGTTCTCCTAGTTAGGACGAGTTGATATGAACAAACCACACTTAATTTGGCTGAGTATCGAGAGAGATATTAAGGTTTGAAGTTAAACAGTTCTCGGGTAAGGGACTTAGGGACGATGAATGGATTTCGTTCGTTTCCGCGTGTATTGAACGGACGGTCTTGATGGATCCAAATGAAGAAATAGAACGGAATAGTGGGATGCATGGCAGCTGACTCGGATAGCGGTGCCAAATCAGAAGACGCCGCGTGGAGATTTGGAGATGCTGAGGTTGAGTTGGTGCTGCATCACTTAAGTAGAAAAATAAGGAATTTCTTATATATTTAAATAGCCATAACTTCAAAAATGCATATATTTGTGCAGAAAAATCACAAAAAAAAAATAAAAATACTCTCTTGCTCAGTGAACAAATGAGAATAATGTGAAATTAATTTCAAGTTTATTTGATGAATGTTTAATTTTTAATTAATTAAATTTAATATTTAGTCTTTTGACTGTTCACTCACCTAAACATTTCACCATGGCATTGGACCTTGGGGCTTTTAATGTATCTATTGCTAGGTATCTCCCTTTACTTTTCCAAGGTCAGAGGACATCTGTAACCAAAGATATCTAATTTTTAAGATAATAGTCCCTGTTTTGGTAAAATAATTATAAAAATTAAAATACTTATCAAAAAAATACAAAACTTATTTTGGGAGGTTCACTGTGGTCAGAGGACTCTAGGAAAAATATAAGCTTGGTTTAACTCATTAAAAATAATCCTAATTATCACCATCCCTAAAAAAAGAAATATAATTAATTTGGAGTAATTAAAAATATATATGGCATAAAAATCATCTTCCACCATAAGTTAATATCAAAGGAGCTCTCTATAAAAATTTTAAGTCAATTGGAGTTAATTTGACCACTAAAATGAATTAATTAAGTTAAATATCATTTTTGGTATTAAAATACTTATAATAATTAACATACAACTCAAAAATTACCAAATTAGTTTTATTAGCTCTTTATGACCAGAGCAACCTAAGAAAAACAAAATTAGAATTAAAATAAATACTTCATTTTTGAGCTATTTTTAAGCATTTAAATAATTAAAAATTAATAAAAAAATCATAAAAGTTGTAAAATTTTTAAAACACACTAAAATGTCACATTTGGCTTCTTGATTACTCGGGACCAATCAAAATAATTTTCCTAATTTTCTAAGTCAAGATATTAATTTTTAAAGGCTTAAAATGAATTTTCTTTAATCTTCCACTAAAATAATTATAATAATTAAAATATAAACCACAAAAAATATGAAATTTATTTATTTGGTTTTCTTAGACTTAGAGAGATTTAATAAAAATATAAAACTTAATTTTTTGTTTAAAGGATATTTTATATTTAATTAATACTCAAAACAAACAAATAATTTTAATAATTACATTAAAATTCTAGAAATCATGAAAAATGGTCCAAGTGGTCCTCTAACTTAGGCAAGCCTCCAATAATTTTCTTAAGGATAGGGGTTTTGTTTTGGTTGAGTTATTAAATTTTCATTGAAAATCCTTATTTTTGCATAAAAAATAATTATAAAATTAAATAAATTCAGAAAAATCACATTTTCTCATCTGTTGTCTTAATTAACCTATGAGTGGGATAATATAAAATTTGAAAGTCATTTGAGTTCAACTTAATGAATTATAGGGTGTTAAGGCCTTGGGGGCAAAAGTGTAAATTTTGGAATTTAAGGCTTAATCAAAGGGCTAAATGGGCAAAAAATAATCTTAATTCATATGTTTTAATGATTTAAATATAAAAAGGATAAATGGTAGTAACCAATCTCATTTTGGTTTCATAAAGGATAAATTGGAAATTTCTTGAAATTAATGAAATTTGGAAGAATATTTAGATAGAAAAGATATTATGGTGAAGGGTTTGATTTTGGGAAGAACATAACTCACTGATTTTAAATCCCAATTGATGGTGTATGATTCATGATAATGATTAAAAACATAAACATTTAAAAAGCCTTTTTCTTAAAACTTCAAATCTACCCATTAAGTTTTAAAGGCTTAGTAGTGAACCAGACTTAATTAAAATTTTGTTTAATGAGGTTTAGAAAATAATCTATAGTTAATTTAAAACCTTTTAAAACACTACAAGCTCATCTTTAAAATCAAACCGCTAAGTTCCTTAATTAGAGCAAATTGCCTCTAACTGTCTTTACCTATATAATTTATAAATAAAACATCAAGTGATAATTACCTCATCCTTAGGGTTGGCTAGAACATCAGTTCATTGAGCATAAGGGTATGATAAGGACGAGTTATTAAGCAACATAATGAGTTTGAACGAACTCGAGACTTTTTAAGGGATTGTGAGATGCCCGGGGGCCCGGTCCCTAGACCTTTCTCAATATCTTTTGGATACCTTGAAGGGCGATTAAAACTCATTATTCCTTGCTTAAGGAATCATCTATACACTTAAATAAATAGGACTCACTAAGATATGAAATAGGATCTGGTAGACATACGTCACAACATTCAAAATATAAGACAACTCAAAATTTAATCACAAACAAAACAAAACAAAAAAAATTGCAACTAAATTAAAACGTCTTTATAAGGTGATTGAGAATCCCTCGGATGAGGTAGCCTACAGTTGTTAACGATATTTCTCAAGGTTTAAATGAAAATTTGGAACTCATTAATTTAAGTTTAGTAAATTCATTTGGATTAAGTGAATCTGAAAGAAAATTATGGTGTCGAAATGAAGGAACCTTAGGATCCTAATCGGTGTCGCTCTAATCAACTTTAACATCCCCCATAATATTTAAAATAATAATAACCTTGGGAAACAATTGATTTGACATTAGGGCTTGACACATTAAAAAACTTAAAATCGCCACGACAAGGAGCTTGGAGCTAGCTTTATGGGCAGCACGACCATCTTCAACAGCATAACATGTCTACACCAGCTAAACCATTCCTTAGAATTAAATAGCAAACCATAGGATTTCAAGGTTGTTTTCCTAGTGCGACATAAATCCTCAACTTATCTTTAGGCCTTTGTATGATTTTGTTATACAATATAAGACCCAACTCGACTTAGGATTCCAAGGTTGTCGTTTGCCACGACCTAAACCCTCACATCTTCCAGACTATTTGTGTTATTATTTCACATAAATATAAGCCCTAATTAATAAAACTGGCATGATTAAACACTCAATAGTTCTATTCTCCAAAACTTAAGCCAAACAGTTGGATTGTTTGGGAAGTCACTGAGGTTCTCCTCATGATCCGTGACATCCTCTAATTCTTTTTCCGTTGGACTCTAAAATAAAATAATTCAAATTTTAGTCATTCCCCTTTCACATCTCTTTGTCTGACCTAGTTGAAAAGTCCTATTCTTTGAAATTCTTAAAGATAATATCCTTTGATTTTTATCGAGAGTTTTCTTAGGTGACTTTGGTTATCTAAGATGTAATTAACTGTAGGGGCTTTCCCTTATAGGAAGCTTTTTTGAACCCATCTTAATATAAACCCTATTTAATTTTTCATATTAAATAGGGGAACTTGTTGACTTATAATAAAATGGTTTGCAGGCCAAATGAATGTCGTATATTTCTTAGTTTGTTTGATTGAGCTTCATCCTCAAGTCTTCTTTTTATCTTTTAGGATAGATACATAGCTTGAGGTGTTGTGCTCTTTCATATAAACTTTTAAAGATATGAGATCAGTTTTGTTTCATATTTTTCTAAACTTAAATATATATAAATTAAATGTTTCTCCGAAACGGGCGATGGGATTTTCATTCCGGCGACCGACAGCTTCCACAGGACTATCCTCCCTAAAATTGTGTCGACAACTTCTAACAACTCCATTGGGGAAAGCTTCTCTCTCTATATTAATCAGGTAATATTATCTTCATACATCTGTAATGTGTCCATGTCCATTATGGATCAAATTACCCTTCTTCTGTTGGCATGCTCCACCCATTTCTTTCTTGGGGAAGTTTGGTCAACTCTTTCAGACTTCAGGATGACCTGTTCAAGCAACTTTGAGCAGGGAGGTTCAGGAGTTCATTAGGACTTTTTATCTTTGTGTGGGGTCGGACCCCCAATAGGTGTGTTGGTGGACTAGTTCTGCCCGGACATTGAGCATTGTAAAGTTGGTTCCACATTGGGCCCTAAACTTCACTTTCCCCTTCGAGCTTGGTTTGTTATTTTGTAATTTTAAATCAAATTATATCACACTACACTTGCTCATTAACCTTTGTTATTTAGTTAATTAAATCCTTCTACTTTTAAACTATTTTTATTAAATTTAAAACCTTCACAAACTAAAAATAAAATAAAATTTGCCCAGTTTACATATTGGCCCTTTGTTAATTTTTAGCGTTCGCACAAAAATTACAAGGTGTTGGCTAAAAAACTAACCCCAGAGCTTTCCTTTTATAACTGTTGCAATGGCAATCCCTACGCTCACTTTCTCCTGCAACTTGCCAACTAGCCGCAATCCTCTCAATGTCGCTCCCACCATCAAGTTTGGAACTGGATTCAATGAACTAGAAGTTGTTCTCAAAAAATCCCCGTTCGTCGTAATGAAATTCATCGCTCTAGAAGTTCAGGAGCCCTTTACTGAATTTAACCTGAGTTGTCCCCAGGAATTCCCTTCTTGCAAGAAGGTGAAAACTGTCGCTCCCCCGACAACTGCCAAGTCTGTTATTCCTTTTTCTGCTAAAAGAAAAAAAATTATGATCGTAGAAGATGAAACTGAAGAATTTACCATCTCTCCATTAGTGTTTGAGATCAGATCAAGTTCAAAGTCCGTGCCACTAAATCGATCAGAGATAAAGAACCGTGACTAAAAAAGCTCGAAAAGCATGTAAGGCCCAAATCTCAAAAAAAGTACCGGATGATGAGTTTCCTCACGAGTAAGAACTTGGATTACTGGAGACCTCTTCACTTCTGCAAGGAAGTAGGTTTTACCCATTGATGAATACTAATGGATTTGAGAGTATTCAAAGGATCATTGCTGCCTTACCATCACTTCATGATCGTAGTGGGGAGAGGGAGAAGCCCACTCCTATCACTAAAGTCCGTACAGTGTTCCAGAGATTGGCCATCAAGGAAAGATACTCAATTGTTGAATTAATTAAATGTGTGGGATGTGCAGTGTCCCCTCAAATGAAGAAGGAAATTCTAAAGGATGTAAGGTCTACCAAACAATCTCAAAAGTCAACTGAAGTTTTTCCAGCCCGCATTCCCATCAGACTCCGTCTGGGGAGCCGATTTGATACCACCATCATTACTACTAATTTTGTTACCTCTGCTGCTCCAAGGTCTGCAAAACGTCGACAAGTTATGTCATGTCTAGGTTCAAGGATTCAACCAATTACTACCCATAAGAATGCCTCAAAAGGGAAAAGATAAATAAATTACCCGATATTGTGTTTAGTTCACACTACGGGGAGCATGCCTCTCTCCAAATTGTCAATGCCTATGTTGTGATACCCCGTATCAACTCATCATCTTCAAGAAAGAAGGTGTGGGTACCCAAAGCTGCCATACCAATACGGTCTAGTGAGCCCACATTGCAGAATAGTGGAATGAAGCAAAAGTCTGAAATATCGGATATGGTCACAAAAATTGCTCCAAAATTTAATGAACAAGTGAGGATGTTCAGAAAAATCCTCCAGATCTCAAAACAGTCCAGGAAGCAATAATTGAAAAGAAAGTCAAAAAGCTTAGGGCTGAGATTTTTGAGCTAGTCAAAGAATGTGGTGTAGCCATTGATGATGATGATGAGGATTTTGATTTAATGATTATCTCGATGAAACTTTTGTGGATGTTCATGTCATCGAGACTAGAGGTACATCATCTGCACGTGATGCCCAACCTCTCGTCGAAGGGAACTTTGCAGATGATTTGCACAGGGCCATTTTCTTAAGAGATGAACAAATTAGCCAAATGGAAAAGAGAATGGATGAGATGGTTGCCACCATGGCCGCCATGGCTACAGTTAATGGACAGTCCCAATCACAGCAGGTCGCTTCTCCAGAGTTAACCAGCCTAAAATAATCCACATTGTTGATGAATGAAGAGAAGTTGCCTCCGCTAATGGAGAAGAGCATCAAAAGAAAGATTCCTCACCAAACACTATACCTAAAAAAGATATTAAACAATTGGTCAAATAACAAGTTTGGGAGGCCTTAGCCCAATCTAAGGGTGGTGCATTGATTTCAAGGGGTAGACTTTACCCGGAGGAGTTTGATGTTGTACCTTACCCTAAGGGTTTTGTGTCACCAAACTTTAAGACATTCAAGGGGACCAAAAATCCCAGGCAACGTATAACACACTTCCAAGTTAGTTGTGGCAACACCAGTGGAAACGAAGCCTTACTCTTTTGATAGTTCATCAGTAGCTTGTCAGGGATTACTTTTAATTGGTATGTTGAGTTACCCAATGGATCGATCAAGACATTTGCTGAGTTAGAACAACTTTTTTGAAAAGGTTTCCTGGAGAACAACACCCTGTTTCTATTGGAGATCTCATAGTGGGGAAGCAAAGGCCTAGCAAGACTTTAATGGATTACATCTTGAGGTGGAGAAACCATAGCATGAAATGTGAACCTCAACTACAGGAACAACATGCGATTGAAATTCTGCTCAAAAGCATTCATGGACCAGTAGCATTCATGCTCAAGGGACTCACCATCAAGTCCTTCGAGAAGCTGCTAAGCAAAGCCAACAATTTAAAGGAGGAAGTTAAACATATGGATTCCCAAGAAAAAAGCGAAGAAATACAAGAGAACCAGGGCATTTGAAAAGAAGTTTGGAACGGTGGAAACAGTTGATAAAGGAAAATAACCAATAAAGATACAGGTCGAGCATTCTCACCAAAGTTCCCAACAATCGTTACAGTATGCTCAGCAACAAACACTACAGTATGGCAAATCCATCCAACAGTCATACCAAGGAGGACCATACTAATTAGATGGTAGAATGGGTCCAACTCTTACAGAATGAAAGAGAAGACTTTATTCTTTCAAAGATGAGGCTGTGTCAAAGATGTTAAAAAATTTACTGAAAAAGCCAGAGTTCAGATTGTCAGAACCAAGAAAGCCTGAAGAAGCTGACAAGAAAGACTATCCCAATTTCTGTCCCTACCACCAGATGTTGGGACATACAACAGATGGTTGCTTCATTTTCAAGGATTGGATCGAGAGGAATTACAAAGAAGGAAACTTAAAAATCCCAAAGGAATATTTAAAAGAGCCTAAAAAAGGTTCTATGAATAGAATTTCCGCCAAGCCAATCACTTAGATAGATCTGTATTCAGAAAAAGATGGGTGGAGCATAGTTTAGAGCACGTCATCTAACCAGAGGAAAATATGTTGAGATTTTCATACATATTTTATACTGTTTTTGATGATATTGCACTTTAATGAAAGGTATTTTTGATGTTTGGTTGCAATAATGATGAATTAGGGTCATTGGAGCAAAAAGATACAAAAAAAGTGAATTTGGAGCGAAAAGGACTGAAATGTGAAGAATTGAACTATGGCGCCGACGGCGCCACCGACGGTGAGATTTTCTCGAGACTCCAAAATTAATTCATTAAGAAGGTCTGCCGACGGCTCCCTCGAGGCCGCCGACGGTGAGCTCAGCGGTTATGACCAATCAGACTGTGGATAAAGACAAATTTTGAAGGGATGCTTAGGCAACTCTTGGGAAAACTCATCCACAACTTTAAAAGAAATTTTTGGCCAAAAATAGAGGAGAAGCCAGAAGACTAGAGTTCCTGGAGGTTCAAAAGGTTCCATTAGTGTTTGCTAGATTTGTGAAATGGTGATTTGAATTGGTGAAGCCATGAAAATGTTTAAGAAATTGTGATGATCTTTTCACTTCAATCTTAATTTACTTTCAATCTGGTCAATTGATTTGTTAAAATATGTTGAGTTTTACAACTAAAGTGAAGATTACATACAAGATTCATGAAGGTCAAAGCCCTTGGAAGTTGGGTGCAAATAATTATTGAAATAATATTATCGAGCGTAGAATTGGAGATTTTAGAGTGACAGACTAAAATCCCCAATTTTGTCACTCTANATTTCACTTCGATCTTAATTTAATTTCAATCTGGCCAATTGATTTGTTAAAATATGTTGAGTTTTACAACTAAAGTGAAGATTATATCCAAGATTCAGGGAGGTCAAAGCCCTTGAAAGTTGAGTGCAAATAAATAAGGAAATATTACTATCGGGCGTAGAATTGGAGATTTTAGAGTGACAGACTAGAATCTCCAATTTGATCCTATCGTTTGGGTGATGTGTAGATGTTAGCCCTCAGGTGAGGGGAACATGAGAGCTCCAAAGTGAGAGCCGGTATCCTCTCAGCTTAGCCACAAAATTAGTAACCAAGCATGGGATTAGTCAACGTTCTTTATGCCTGGACCAAAAGGTAAAGAATAGGTATGCTCCTATTTGGCACAATATAAATTAAACTAATTNTGTCACTCTAAATTCTCCAATTCGGTCTTATCGTTTGGGTGTTGAAGTGTAGATGTTAGCCCTCGGGCGAGGGGAAAGTGGGAGCTCCGAAGTGAGAGCCGGTATCCTCCCAGCGTAGCCGCAGATTAAGTAAACAAGTATAGGATTAGTCAATGTTCTTTATGCCTGGACCAAAGGGTAAAGAATAGGTATGCTTCTATNAGGAGGTCAAAGCCCTTGGAAATTGGATGCAAATAAATAGGGAAATAAAATTATCAGATGTAGAATTGGAGATTTTTGAGTGACAGACTAAAATCCACGATTCGGTCCTATCGTTTGGGTGCTGAAGTGTACATGTAAGCCCTTAGGCGAGGAGAATGTGGGAGCTCCGAAGTGAGAGCCGGTATCCTCCCAGCCTAGCCGTGGATTCAGTAAACAAGCATAGGATTAGTCAATGTTCTTTATGCCTGGACCAAAGGGTAAAGAATAGGTATGNAAGGATTACATCCAAGATTCAGGGAGGTCAAAGTCTTTTCACTTCGATCTTAAAAGCTTTTAGACATTCCTCATTAAAATAAAAAATTGCATCTTTCTCTAGTAAATGTCATAAAGGGTTAGCAATCCTAGAAAAGTCCTTAATATATTGCCTGTAGAATTGAGCATGTCCTAAAAAACCCCTAATTTCCCTTACATTTTTTGGATAAGGTAAATTAGCGATCACTTGAATTTTAGCACGATGTACTTCCATACTATTTTCTAATATTTTATGAACTAATATAATTCCTCATGCTACCATAAATTGGTATTTTTTCCAATTAAAGACTAAATTTGTTTTTTCACAGCGCTTAAGAACTTTAGATAAATGTTCCAAATATGAGTCAAATGAAGTTCCAAACACTAAAAAGTCATCCATAAATACTTCAATCCCTTTTTCATACAAAAAATTGCCATCATACATCTTTTAAATGTAGCAGGGGCATTACATAAACCAAAGGACAGATGTTCCAAACACTGAAAAGTCATCCATAAAGACTTCAATCCCTTTTTCAATTAAATCACAAAAAATTCCACCATACAACTTTGAAATGTAGCAGGGGCATTACATAAAACAAAGGGCATTCTTCTAAAAGCAAAAGTACCATAACGACTGGTAAATGTTTTTTTCTCTTAATCCTTAGAAGATATTTGAATTTGGTGATAACCAGTATATCCATCCAGAAAACAAAAGTATTTATGCCAAGCTAGTCTATCCAGCATTTGATCTAGAAAGGGTAGTGGAAAATGATCTTTCCTAGTGATAAGATTTAATTTTCTATAATCAATTCATATTCACCATTCTGTAACTTTTCTAGTAGGTATTAACTCATTATACTCATTCACCATTACAGTTACTCCTTCAATCTTACGAACACAGTGAATTGGACTTACACATGCACTATCTGAAATAGGGAAGATAATTCCAGCTTCTAACCACTTTAAAATTTCTTTCTTAATAACCTCTTTCATAACAGAATTTAATCTCCTTTGTGGATCAGCCTTGGGATTATTGTTTTCTTCTAGGTTTAATTCTATGCATACAAATTGAAGGACTGAGTCATTTAATATCAGCAGTTGTCCATCCGAAGGCTTTCTTAAAATTTTTCAGAATTTTCATCAGCTTCTCTTCTTCTTCCTTTATTAACTTCAAGAAAACTATAATAGGTACGGTAGAGGAATCTCTTAAAAAGGCATATTTTTAATGTTTAAGAAGTAATTTCAACTCAAGTTCTGGAGGTTTTTCATATATGGACAAAGAGATTTATCTTTGTCTATCGTGTCCAAAATTTTGAAACTTTCTTGAACATAAGTTGAATCTTCCTTGAAAGGTTTACACATTGATCTAATTCCTCTTCTGGCTCATGTTCCAAATCTTTTTCTTCAGTTTTCTCTTCATAAGTATTTTTGAAATGGCATTCACTCATTTATCTTATCACATTCATTCTATAGCATTCATCATCTTTACCTTTTGCAGAATATTTTATTGATTTTGAAATGTTAAAAGTAATAGTTTGATCATTAAAGCGCATTGTTAATTCCCCTTTTTTGCACATCTATCATTGCTCTTCCTTTGGCTAGGAAAGGTCTCCCCAAAATGATAGGTATCTCTTTATCTTCCTCCACATCTAGCACAAGAAAGGTCTCCCCAAAATGATAGGTATCTCTTTATCTTCCTCCATATCTAGCACAATGAAATCAACAGGAATGATCACCTTCACTAGAACATCTTTTATAACTCCTTTAGGATAGGTTATTGAATGATCTGCTAACTGCAGAGTTACAATAGTAGGCGTTATTTCTCCTAATCCAAATCTCTTAAATATTGATAATTGCATAAGGTTAATTCTTGCACCTAAATCACATAAAGCTTTCCCATAAAATTTGTCTCATATTGCACATGGAATTGTAAAGCTACTAGGATCTTTAAGCTTTTCAAGAAGTTTCTTTTGAATTATGGCATTGCACTCCTCACTAAGTGTAATAGTCGCATTATCTTCAAACTTCCTTTTTTCTGTTGAGAATATCCTTCATAAACTTTATATAGCTTGGCATTTGTTCTAAGGCTTCAGCAAATGGAATATTGATTGTAAGCTTCTTAAATATTTTCAGAAATTTTGAAAATTGCTTATCCAACTTCTGTTATCAAAGACTCTTAGGAAATGGAGGTGGTGGATTTTTTAAATCAATTTTTGGAGTAGAAATAGGTCTTTGAGAATCTTTCGGAGCGTCCTCTTTTGATTCTTCAAATTATTCTCTCTCTACTTTAATCTCTCTTTGAACCCTACATTCCAACTCTCTTCCACCTCTAAGTTGTACGGGTTTAACTTGCTCTTTATTCTGGTCTTTTGGTTTTGATTTGGTATTACTAGGAAGTGTTCCTTGGGATCTATTACTTAATGAACTTGTGATTTGCTCAAGTTGATTCTCAATATTTCTAATTGTACCTCCTTGACTTTGTAATTGATTACCCATTTGTAACACCACTTCTTATCCTTAAATTGTGTATTACTGTTGATTCCTAGAGGATAAGTAGATCTATAATTATTATTCCCTTAGATGTTCCAGTTTCCCAATGGGTTTACTTGGTTGTTCCCCATTGCTGATTATTACCACCCGAATTGTTATTCCAGTTAAAGTTGGGATGGTTCTTCTAACCTGAGTTATAATAATTTGAATATAGGTTATTTTGCTTATATTTAAGGCATTCAAAGTCTCTAATGATGTTTGAGAATCTACCATTTGGCCTAATGAATTCTCTTTAATCATGGAAATTGGTTGAGAAAAGATCATTCCAAATTGGTCTAACTCCTTGAAGTTGCAGCAACTTGATTTTCTAACATAGTAAAGGCACCAGTTTCATGAGTATTGGCTACTTTCTTTGGATTCACCCTCTCAGAATGCCATTGAAAATTATTGGTAGCCATCTCTTTAATTAAAGCATAAGTTTCATGAAATGTTTTTGACATCAATGAACCCCCAGCAGCGACATCGATAATAGATCTAATAGAACCAATTAATCTATTATAAAATGTTTGATTTATTAACCAATCTGGTATAGCATGGTGTGGACACTTTCTTAAGATTTTTTTAAATCCTTCCATCCTTCATAAATAGATTCCCCTTCAAACTGATTAAAAGATGTAGTATCATTTCTAAGCTTCGCAGTTTTTCTATGGTGGAAAACATTTATCATGGAATTTTTATGTTAAATCACCTCAAGTTCTAATAGATCCAAGTGCTAACAAATTCAACTACATTTTAGCTTTATCCTTCAATGAGAAAAGAAATAACCAAAGTCATGACATCATCTAAAACACAATCATATTTAAATTTAGCACACAATTCTAGAAAATTGGTAAAATGTAAATTTGTATCATCAGTTGGTGATCCCCCAAACTGATTATTTGATACCATTTGGATAATAGCAGTTTTAAGCTCAAATGAATTAGCCACTACAATAGGTTTTTGAATACTGCAATGAAGTTCATCTATAGTAGGGTTGGCATAATCTCTTAAAGGTCTAAACTCTAGAAGAATTTTAGCATTTTGATTATTTTGGTTTGTCATTTCTGTAATTTTTTTTGGATTTTTCAAGATTTTTACTGCCATTTTTGTAATTTTTTTGGATTTTTCAAAATTTATAATTTTTTTGGTTTTTCTGATTTTTCTAATAGTTCTTATAATTCAGAATCGTAGGGCACTAGTTCCTTCAGAACCTGAACAGCGCATACACTAATATAAAATAAAACAAATTAAAATAAAACATACAAAATAAGATACAATATTTAAAGTTTAAATAAGACTTTTTAAAAATAGTAATTTACTAAGTTTTCTTCCCCAACAACAGCACCAAAAACTTGATCCCGACTTAATGCTTATGCATAGTATAGCAATAGTTCTAATGGTATTTTTCACTTATATTTCTTTATTTTGCAACAAAACCAAAAACTTGATCCTGAAGAAAAATAAGAATTGAACTTTTTTATTTATATATATTTATATTCAGATACTACCCAAGTACATGTATCGTTATCAAGTAATATAAGACTTTTTTATTAAGACCTGAATATCAAACCCACAGGGAAGATTATGCAATATTTAATTTTTAGAAAGTTTTTCTATTTTTAAAAAGATAATTACTTAAACTAAAAATGATTTTTGCAATAATTTAAAATTTAAATATCTTTGGTATTTTTGATATTTTAAGGAAACTGTAACAACTTAAAAAGATAACTAAAGTTTTTGTAGAAGAAAAGTACTTAATATTAAAATATCTTTCTTATTATCATGAATCATTAATACGTATAGGAAGTCTATTGAAGAAGTATGCAAATTGTGTTGTGCCAAATAGAAGCAATAATATTCTTTACCCTTACCAGAGATGCTACAAAGAACATCGGCTAATTTAAAGTTTGAATAGTTCTGAATACCGGCTAGGCAAGGAAGATACTAGCTCTCACTCTAAAGTTCCTTCGATTCCCTCCACTTGAGGGCTAACATTCTCGTATCTTAACCTAAAATAATAAACTAAGTTGGGGGCTCTAACCTCTCACTTTAAAGTCCTCTAACTCTACACCCATCAATGAATATTTCCCTATTTATTTGAACTCAATCATATGAACTATATTCTCATTCATACAACCTCATGTGATTCTCTCCAATTGTTGATTGAGACAATACCAGCCCGATTCTTACATTTTTGTTGACCTCATTTTTTGTTGAGGTTTAGTTTTTCCTCTTTAGTAGCCTAGGGTCTAGTCATAGGACTTTTCCTGTTGACTATTCCTAGAAAACTAGACATGAAACCCTCACCACTAGAACTTCCAAACTCTTCTCTAATCAACCTAAAAGTTCCAGATGTTGGTCTCAACCTCTAGCATTTAGTAGGTGAGATCACTATGGGGGAAACTCAAGATGAGCTCACCTTAGGACTGTTGGACCTTTAAGGTTAATCCTAGGTGTTGGTCTGGAGCTAAGGAATTCACTACACTCACTACACTCATCTACACCCACAATCACTCACAACCCTAAACTCAAATTTCTAGCCTAGATCCCTTGATCTTTTGGGTACTCAAGTAGATGGTCCTTTAAACCTACTAGCTCTAGGGCTATGGTTTGACTAAGACCACTATGTAGAGAACCCAAAATAGGGTTCTCATTAGTCCATGGCTTGTTGGTGATGGTTGGTACCTCAACTCTACCAAAATACACATCTTGGCCTTTTACCCTAAAACACCCCAAAATTACCAAAATACCCCTCTTGGACCCAAAATTCCAAAAATTCCTATAAAATCCCAATAAATCCCAAATATTCCCAATTTCATATCTCTCAACTACTACATGACTCAGTTTGGCCAATTTGACCATCTTTAACCAAAATCCCGAAATTGCCCTTTAAAGATCCAAATTTCCCCAAATCCAACTCAAATGTCCATCAATTTGATCTCAATTGACCCAATTCCAATCCTAAGCTCAAATTCACTTTTGATATGACCAAACTAAACCAAATCCAAGCCTAATTACAATCCTAAACACAAATTAAATTTTGATATCACCAAACTAAACCAAATCCAAGCTCAATTGGTCCATGATTTGAGCCTAATTTTGATTTGGGTCAGAACCCCAATTTTGACCATATGACCTAATCTCACCAAATTGAACATATAGCCTAGTCAATTGGCCTCAATTAATATTGAAAAATATTTATAACATTATTATACATAAAAAAAACCATCAATTGACCTTGTTGAAGCCTCATATCCATTTGATTTTGGCCTAAATCCAAAGTTCCCAAATTTAGCCCCATATTGGCTAAGTCCCCAAATTTCACCCAATTGATTGCCTTAACCTCCAAATTGGCATCAAATTAATCTTGGAAATTCTTCATGAGGTCCCTATTAACCATTTACAACAATCAATTTGAACCTAGCCCAAGGCTAACCTTGTTGAAAACTCTTCATGAGGTCCCTATTGACTATTTATAACAATCAATTTGGACTTAGCCTAAGGCTAACCCAAGCTAGACACAAACCTAGTCCAACATAACCAAAATGATTAAGGTTCAAAAATCCTTCAAATTGGCCACCCTTCAATTGAACTCAAAACCATTTCCATTTTTTCACCAAAGTTGTTCCTTATGATCATCTACACCAAATTCAACAATTAATTGGGCCAATGAACATGGCTAACCTAGCCCAAACCCAAGTTTTGGTCATTTGCACCCACTTGGACCCATGCACTAAATGTGACCTAACCACCATAAAGCCACCAAATTAACTCCACCACAGCCATTAATTGGACTTAGTGACCAGTCCAAACACCATGAAACCACCTAAATCAAGCCATGGACCAAAGGTGCCCCAAATTAAGGTATCTTATTGCCAAAAATGCACATGCGTAGGATATCTTTGCTAAATCAAAGCACATTTGCATTAAATTATTGTGATGGATTCCTCTGAGTTCCCTGAGCTCCTACCACCTCTCCCTGGTCGGTCGGCCAGCCTAGAGGTTGGAAAAGCCCAAAATCAAGAGCCACTCCAATGGCACCTCACCCAAATCAAACCTAGAAGCCATCTCATCCAAATCAAATTAAATAGCTCCTCTGCCCTCCACCTAAGCACCACAATGCACCCAAACTTAAACCCTGAGAGCCACCCCATGGCCATTTTTATAAAAATTCACCTCCCACGGCCATGGGAGGTGTGCTGAAATTTTTTAAAGAGGCCTCTCTGAACTTCACACAGAGCTTCCCAAAGAACCCCTCAGTGCATTCCAACCATTTTCCCTCACCAATTCCCACTGTCGGATCTCAATTTTGAGCTTGAAACCTTGTCAAAAACTAGGACAAAACCTAATACACCTCCACACTCCACCAAACTTCAATTGCTTTTGCCCACACCTTCATAACAGTAAGAGAAGACAAAGCCCCATCAAATTAGCCTCTAAAATAGCCTCTACCATAGCTCTAGACCAACACCTGAAATCGAGCTTGGTCGAATTCATACCTAGGCCTTACACCAAGACCAGGGACTCAGTACCTAGCCTCCTTGGACCCTAACAAACGTGCCAAGCACCTCAGACTGAAGCTTCCCTTCTCAGAGCAAAGGTATAAAACTTCTCCTCCTCCCGAGCTCATTTTGATTCCCCATTTACTTAAGCTTGATCAAAGTATAAAACTCCTCCTCCTCCCGAGCTTGTTTTGATCCTCCATTTACTTAAACTTGATTTCATTGCAGATTAATCGTATGGATGTGTCCGTCTCACTTAGTCGAGTTTATACGATCAAACCCAAAGTGATTTGGTTGAGTCTAGGCTAAGATCTTAGGGTTTTAGTGTGGACAGGCACGGGATCATTCTATCGGGGATGATGACGGAGAGTCGTTTGATCAAGCGTGTATCAAATGGACAGGGGAGATCAAGCCGGACAGTGCTTCGGGACATAAACAGTGGGCCAAGTCAGCAAGCTACGTGGACGGCGGCGTCCCACCAGAGCGCGCCACGCATGCCTTCGGAGTCGTCGTAGGTTGAGAAGGCATGCGCGGTTTAATCAAATAAATAGGGTTTTTTTCTTATTTATTTAAATACCCTTAACTTAGAAAATCCATAACTTTATGTAGAAAAATCACAAAAATAAAATAAAAATACCCTTTAGTGAACAGAGGAGAACAATGTGGAGTAAACTTCAAGACTATTTTATGCATATTTTATTTTTAATTAATTAAACACTGTCTTGAATTATTTAATTCCCCATGCAAATTGGGACATCACTTTGGTTTGAAATTTTGGCATGTTGTAGCCTCTGTCAAGGGAGATATTCTCTGATTTTTCCAAAGTCAGAGGAGGTCCCTATACAAAGATCCATATTTTTCAAGTTATTCCACATTATTTCATTAAAATAATCATGGAAATTAGCATATTGATTAGAGAATCCTAAGAAAATCATGACTAGAGAAGCCTTTGAAAATAATTTCATGGGCCAAGTCATTCAAAAAGCACTTAAATTTTACAAACACTAAATCACTAAAATAATTAATTTTGGAAAATTTAAACATTTAAATGACTCAATTTTTTATCTCCACTATGATTTATGATCCATAGAACTCATCATAAAAATTTTAAAATATTTTGAGTTCATTTGACAACTTAAGTTGATTTTTAAAGATAGTCATCAAAGTTTCAAAATATTTTGAGTTCATTTAATAACTTAAATTGATTTTTAAAGATAAATTTATGATCTAGAGAACTCACTATAAAAAGTTCAAAATATTTTGAGTTCATTTGATAACTTAAGTTGATTTTTAAAGATAAATATCCACTCTTAACACTTGAATGATTTTTTAAAAATCAAAATATAACTCAAAAAATTATGAAACTTAGTTTCTTGACACTTAAATGATTTTTAAAAATCAAAATATAACTAAAAAAATTATGAAACTTAGTTTTTTGAGTTCACACTTGAATGATTTTTAAAAATCAAACTATAACTCAAAAAATTATGAAACTTAGTTTTTTGAGTTCTCTGTGAGATGATTTTTAAAAAACAAAATATAACTCAAAAAATTATGAAACTTAGTTTTTTGAGTTCTCTGTAATCAGGGGTATTTTTTAAAAATAAAATGATTTTTAAACTAAAAAACTTGATTTTTAGCCTATTTTAAATATCCAAATAATTAAAAATCCATAAAAATCACAAAAATAATAACTCATGAAAATGTTCTAAATTGCTTCCTAATCACTTAGGAGCAATTACAATATTTTTCCTAATTTTCTAAATAAATATATTTAATTTCAAAGCTTAAAAATAATCTTTAAAGGCTAAAAATAAGTTTTTCACTAAAATAATTCCAATAAATCAAGGAAAAATAAAAAAAAATTTAAAATTTGCTCTTGTGAGTTCTCTGACCTTAGAGAGATTTTTCAAAAACACAAAACTTAATTTTCAACTCCCAAAATATTTTATTTTTATTAAATAACCCAGAACTTAAAATAATTCTAATAAATCACAGAGAATTCAAAAAATCATGAAATTTTGTCCGAAGACTTTTCTGATCTAGGTCTACGTCCAGTAAAAATTTCAAGGGATTAAAATTTACCTTGGTCAAGTTAGGAATTTTCTTTGAAAAATCCTATTTTTGCATGAAAATAATTATATAAATTAAATTAAAATCTGTAAAAATCACATTTTCTCCTCTGATGTTTTAATTGACCCATGAATGAGGTAGGATAAAAACTTCAAAGTCATACACATTTTCTCCTCTGATGTCTTAATTAAACCATGAATGAGGTAGGATAAAAATTTCAAAGTCATTTGAATTGAATTTGACAAATTATGATGTGTCAGAGCCTTAGGGGCAAATGTGTAATTTTGGAAATTTAGCCTTAATTAACATTTAGGCTTTAGTCAAGGAG
This sequence comes from Phalaenopsis hybrid cultivar, assembly GCA_002079205.1. Classification (NCBI taxonomy): domain Eukaryota; kingdom Viridiplantae; phylum Streptophyta; class Magnoliopsida; order Asparagales; family Orchidaceae; genus Phalaenopsis; species Phalaenopsis hybrid cultivar. Next base: position 31,892 of record JXCR01145636.1, read on the forward strand.
TGAAAAAGGGCAACCTCTGATCTTAATCAATTTATTTGATGCTTGAAACACAAGGGGTTAATTGGTAGAAACCAATCTCACTTTCTTAATTAANAAAAAATTGATTAAACAAAGATTAGAGAAATAAACATAATTATATCAAACATCCTTGAAATACCACTAAGCCTAATTAGGATTAAAAATTTGGCTAAGTGTTCAAATTACATTAACTTGCCACTTTAAGGGTTTTCACCCACATAACTTTCAAATTAAATGATAAGTGGTAATTACCCTATTCTTAGGGATAATTGAGACACCAAGGTTCACTGAGCATTAAGAGTATTTATAGGATGAATTATTAAGCAACATAATAAGTTTAAAAATAACTTGGGATTTTCCACCAGGCAGCGAGAGAGTAGCATGGACCTGCTTCTTTCTCTAGATCTGTTGGACATCTCAAAGATCTACCAAACTTCATATATTTTTCTTAGCAAAATCATCCTTAATTAAACTTTTAAGGACTCACCAAGATATGACAAAGGGTTAGGAAAATTACCAAAATTTTACCTTTCTTGCTCTTACTAAACTTCCTTAACATGCATTTTAAGTTTCAGGTGGTGGACGAGAAGACTCGCCAGGTACACTTTCACAGTTTTTGGCATTGTCTTTCTTGTACTTTCATACTGTACTTTTATACCTGCAAATTTGCATGCTAAACAANATATTAAAATTACATATTTATTTCAATTGCTTATTAGTGACAGATAAGCAAATTGAACTTCGTTGTTGACAGTATTAAGGTCTTTGCGCAAGAATAACCTCCTACCAGAAANAATCTTACTCCTCGTGGGATTGATATCTAGGACTCCATTAGAGCTCTATATTACTTGAGTGATACGTACACTTGTGTTGATAAGTGTAACTTTATCATTATTGAATATTTATTACGTCCATATTTATCGAATCTATAACTGTTATTGAGTTTTGGTACACATCTTTATCGAATCTATAACTGTTATTAAGTTTTGGTACAGTTGCTGAGGAATTAAATCTTATTACATCCATATTTATCGAATCTATAATTGTTATTAAGTTTTGGTACAGTTGCTGAGGAATTAAATCTTTTAGATATTTTTAAGCATATATAAAGTCACTGTCAAGTTTTTGGCTCCGTTGTCGTGGAGTAAACAAGAATCATAATTAGAGTAACGGACAAAAGTCAAGTTTTTGGCGCCGTTGCTGGGGAGTGAGTAAACAAAAATCACAATTAGAGTCAGACAAATTAGGAATATTAGAAAATTTTTACTTGAATTGCAACTTATTTTCATATTTAGTTACTTATTTTATTGTGTACTGATTTCAAATTATATGCGTAAATTTTGACCTAAAAATCTTATACCCTACGATTCGGAATTAGAACGCACAGTTAGAAAGATTAGAAGATTGAGAAGAGAACCTAGAAATCCTGATATAATGGAAAATAATATGAACAATCAATGTATAGAGAATGAACACCAATTTAGACCCCTACAAGATTATGCAATTCCTACAAAAGATAAAATTCACTTATCCATAAAAAATCCTGATGTAGCGACTAATTCATTTGAGCTTAAACTTGCTGTTATCCAAATGGTATAAAGCAATCAATTCGAAGGTACACCAAATGAAGATTCTAACTTACACCTCGTTAGTTTTTTAGAACTATGTGCTACTTTTAAATATGACAGAGTTTCAAATGATGTTGTTAAACTTAGACATTTTCCTTTTTCACTGAGGGATAAGGCTAAGATGTGGTTAAACTCGTTAGCACCAGGATCTAGGGAGACTCTTTCACAGAAATTTCTATCCAAATATCTTCCATCCAAAACTGCTAAACTTAAAAATGACATAACATCATTCTGTCAAATTGATGGAGAGGTACCAGGATCTATTAGAACTTGGGGAGAACTTTCACAGAAATTTCTATCCAAATATTTCCCTCAACAGGATCTATTAGAACTTGGGGAGAACTTTCACAGAAATTTCTATCCAAATATTTCCCTCCAATGGATCTATTAGAACTTGGGGAGAACTTTCACAGAAATTTCTATCCAAATATTTCCCTCCATCAGAATCTATTAGAACTTGGGGAGAACTGTCACAGAAATTTCTATCCAAATATTTCCCTCCATCCAAGGCTACTAAACTTAGAAATGACATAACATCATTTTGTCAGATTGATGGAGAGTCAATTTATGAAGCTTTTAAACTTAGAAATGACATAACATCATTATGTCAGATTGATGGAGAGTCAATATATGAAGCTTGGGGAACTTAGAAATGACATAACATCATTCTGTCAGATTGATGGAGAGTCAATATATGATGCTTGGGAGAGATTTAAAGATCTTCTTAGGACTAAGAAATGACATAACATCGTTCTGTCAGATTGATGGAGAGTCAATATATGAAGCTTGAGAGAAATGACATAACATAGTTCTGTCAGATTGATGGAGAGTCAATATATGAAGCTTGGGAGAGATTTAAAGATATAACATCATTTTGTCAGATTGATGGAGAGTCAATATATGAAGCTTGAAAGAGATTTAAAGATCTTCTTAGATAGAAATTTCTATCCAAATATTTCCCTCCATCTAAAACTACTAAACTTAGAAATGACATAACATTTGGGGAGAACTTTCACTGAAATTTCTATCCAAATATTTTCCTCCATCCAAAACTGCTAAACTTAGAAATGACATTCTATCAAATTGATGGAGAGTCAATATACGAAGCTTGGGAGAGATTTAAATATCTTCTTAGGAAATGCCCATCAAATTGATGGAGAGTTAATTTACAAAGCTTGGGAGAGATTTAAAGATCTTCTTAGGAAACGCCCTCATCATTCGTTACCAGATTGGTTGACAATTCAAAATTTTTATAATGGATTAGTGGGATCTCTTAGATCGATTATAGATGCTGCAGCTGGTGGTTCGTTAATGTCAAAATCTTTTGATGAGGCTTATTCATTAATAGAAGAGATGGCTACCAACAATTTTTAATGGCCCTCTAAAAGGGTAAATCCTAAAAGAATAGCTAGTATCCATGATTCTGATGCGATATCTATGTTAGCTTCGCAGATTGCTACAATATCAAAGAAATTAGATCATTTTGGGATGAATTATTCTCCAACACCTCCTATGATGGAAGCGATTTCATCTGGGCAATTTGTGGATGTTCTACCTTCATATGAGACTTTAAATGCTATTAATAGACCCAATAACCCTTATTCAAACTATTATAATCCAGTTTGGAAGAATCATCCAAATTTTAATTGGAATAACAATTTTTCTACAAATCAACAATGGGCAAACCTAGTGAACTCATTAGGAAATTCATCAAACAAAGGAAATGTTAACTATAGACCTTCTTATCCCCTAGGATTTAACAGTCACACTCAAATTAAGGAGAAGAAGTTGTCTATGAAAGAGCTGATCTTAAACATGGGTCAACAATTGCAGAATCAAGGAAATCAATTACAAATTCAAGGAAATCAATTACAAAATGTGTCAACAATTGCAGAATCAAGGAAATCAATTATAAATTCAAGGAAATCAATTACAAAATCAACATTGAAAACCAATTGGGACATATCGCTACTGCGCTTAGTAACCGAACATTAGGAACTTTTTCTTAGAATCAAGGAAATCAATTACAAATTCAAGGAAATCAATTACAAAATCAAGGAGCTGCTATTAAGAATATTTCAATTAGGGCATATCGCTACTGTGCTTAGTAACCGAACATTGGAAACTTTTTTGAGTACTGTGGAACCAAATCCTAAAGATCAAGGAAAAAAACTGAAAAAAGTGATACAATTACGAAGTGGAAAAGAATTGGAGATAAGGGCACAAAAAGAAACGAAAACTGAAAAAGAGAAATTGGATACTGAAAAAGAAATGGATCATGAGTACCCAGATTTAGAGTATCCATTTTCACCAATGAAGATTACTGCGGAGAAACCTCCACCGTCGTTTTCTCAAAGATTGAAGCAACACAAATAGAATAAACAATTTTCCAAATTTTTAGAAATTCTTAAGCATAATGAGAAACCTCCACCACCGTTTCTTCAAATATTGAAGCAACACAAACAGAATAAACAATTTTCCAAGTTTTTAGAAATTTTTAAGAAGTTAACGGTTAACATTCCCTTTGTAAAGCTTTAGAGCAAATGCCCAATTATGTGAAATTTATGAAAGATATTCTGAACAAGAAAAGCTTAGAGCAAATGCCCAATTATGTGAAATTTATGAAAGATATTCTGAACAAGAAAAGGAAGTTAGATAATGAAACTGTTGCACTTAGCAAAGAGTGTAGTGCAATTATTCAGAAAAAGCTTCTTGAAAAATTAAAAGATCCAGATAGTTTCACTTTACCTTGTGCTATCTGTGAAAAATTTTGTGGAAGAGATTTATGTGATTTGAGAGCTAGCATTAATCTTATGCCTCTATCAATTTTCAAAAGATTAGGATTAGGAGAAGTCTCACCTACCTCGAAAGATTAGGATTAGGAGAAGTCTCACCTACTTCTGTAACTCTTCAGTTAGTGGATCGTTCACAAAAGATTAGGATTAGGTGAAGTCTCACCTACTTATGTAACTCTTCAGTTAGCAGATCGTTCAGTTACATAAGGATTAGGAGAGGTCTCACTTACTTCTGTAACTCTTCAGTTAGCGGATCGTTCAGTTACTTACCTAAGGAGTTATAGAAGAAGGGTTAGTAAAAGTGGATAAATTTATCTTTCCTGTGGATTTCATTGTTTTAGATATGGAGGAGATTAGGATTAAGAGAAGTTTCACCTACTTCTGTAACTCTACAGTTAGTGGATCGTTCAGTTACATATCCTAAGGGCTGTTGTAACTCTTCAGTTAGTGGATCGTTCAGTTACATATCCTAAGGGAGTTATAGAAGATGTGGTACTTTTGTAACTCTACAGTTAGCGGATCATTCAGTTACATATCCTAAGGGAGTTATAGAAGATGTGTTAGTAACTCGTTAGTTAGCGCATCGTTCAGTTACTTATCGTGAGGGAGTTATAGAAGATGTGTTAGTAAAAGTTGATAAATTTATCTTTCCTGTGGATTTCACTTTAGATATGGAGGAAGATAAAGAAATACCTATAATTTTAGGGAGAACATTTTTAGCTACTGGGATATGGAGGAAGATAAAGAGATACCTATCATTTTAGGGAGACCATTTTTAGCTACTGGAAAAGCTATGATAGATATGAGGAATATAAAGGAATACCTATCATTTTAGGGAGACCATTTTTAGCTACTGGAAAAGCTATGATAGATAATAAAAGTGGATAAATTTATCTTTCCTGTGGATTTCATTGTTTTAGATATGGAGGAAGATAAATACTTATCATTTTAAGGAGACCATTTTTTAGCTACAGGGAAAGCTATGATAGATGTTCAAAAAAGAGAATTAACGATGAGAGTTAACGATCAAGAAGTGACTTTTACAAAACCTATGAAATACTCTGCTGTTGAAAGAGATAATGAATGTTTTCACATGAAAATTAGTGAACATCTATTGAAAAAACATTTCAAAGAATATTTTGAAGAGAAAGAACAATTTGAAGAGAGTGATGAAGTTATTTTGGATGAATTAGAAAATGAANATCCTATTGCTCCTGAGGAATAAGAAAAGACAACATTTACTAGTCTTTTTGGAACTTTTACTTTTTGAAGAATGTGTTTTGGATTATGTAATGCACCTGCAACATTCTAGAGATGTATGATGTCCATATTTAGTAAATTAATTGATGATGGATTGGAAGTATTTATGGATAATTTCTCTGTATTTGGAACATCATTTGACGCGTGCTTAAATTATCTTGAAAAAGTTTTAGATTTATGCAAAAGACCTAATTTGGTTCTGAATTGGGAGAAATGTTAATTTATGGTTGCAGAAGGAATTGTCTTAGGGCATAAAATTTTGGAAGATGGTATGGAAGCAGACCCTGAAAAAATTCAAGTTCTATCTAAACTAACACCTCCTACTAACGTAAGAGAGGTTAGGAGTTTTCTTGGACATGTTGATTTTTACAGGCGTTTTATCAAAGATTTTTCAAAAATTACCAAACCTCTATGCCAACTTTTAGAAAAGGACAAGAAGATTGAATTTACTGAAAACTGTTTAAATGCCTTTGAGTTATTAAAGGAAAAATTAATTACAGCCCCTATTAGAGTTTCACCTAACTGGGAGAAACCATTTGAACAGATGTGTGATGCTAGTGATTATGCTATTGGAGCTGTTCTTGGACAAAGGTATGAAAAGATTTTTAAAGTTATATACTACGCTAGTAAAACTCTTAATGATGCACAAATTAATTATACTGTTACTGAAAAAGAGTTATTGGCCTTTGTGTATACTTTAGACAAATTTAGATCTTATTTAATTGGAGCTATCACTCTGCTATTAAATATCTAATGCAAAAGAAGGATGTCAAACCAATGTTAATTAGATGGATACTTTTGATTCAATAATTTGATCTTGTGGTTATTGATAGAAAGGGAACTGATAATCAAATTACTGATCATTTGTCAAGATTTGAAAGCCATGAATTATTTGACACTAATACTGAAATTACAGACAGTTTCCCTAATGAACAACTTTATAATATTAATGAGTTGAAAATACCATGATATGCCGATATTGTTAACTATATTGTAAGTGATATTTTTTCACCTATGCTGACATTGCAACACAAAGAAAATTCATTCATGTTGCGAAAACATATTTTTGGGATGAGCCTTATTTGTATAAACAATGTAAGGATCTGATTATGAGAAGATGTGTACCTTATGAAGAAACTGAGCTGGTCATTCAGAAATGTCATGATTCTAAATTTGGAGGACATTTTGGGATAGATAAAACTACTTATAAAATTTTACAAGCTAGATTTTATTGACCTACTATCTTTAGAGATGTTTATAGATTCATAAAAACTTGTCATAGATGTCAATGAGTAAGCAATGTATCTAGAAGAAATGAAATGCCTCTAAATTTCATGTTAGAAGTTGAGATCTTTGATGTTTGGGGATTAGATTTCATGGGACCATTTATTCCTTCATTTGGTAACTTATATATATTAATTGCAGTAGACTACATTTCTAAGTGGATTGAAGCACAAGCTTTACCTCGTTGTGATGCTAAAAGTGTTTCAAGATTTTTAATGAAAAATATTTTTACTAGATACNGGACTGCTTATAAAACTCCTATTGGAATGACTCCTTAGAGACTATTTTTAGGAAAGACTTGTCACTTACCAGTGGAATTAGAGCATAAAGCATATTGGGTGATTAAAGAATTCAATTATAATTTGAAAGATGCTGGTAAGAAACATATTGGGCAATTAAAGAATTCAATTATAATTTGAAAGATGCTGGTAAGAAGAGATTGTTACTAAATGAGTTAGAAGAATTAAGAAATGAATCTTATGATAACGACAGAATTTATAAGGTGAAACTAAAGTTATGGATTAAAGATTTCAATTATAATTTGAAAGATGCTGGTAAGAAGAGATTGTTACAATTAAATGAATTGGAAGAGGAAATGAATCTTATGATAACGATAGAATTTATAAGGAGAAACTAAAGTTATGGCATGATCAATCTTATGATAATGATAGAATTTATAAGGAAAAGCTAAAGTTATGGCATGATCGAAAGATTAATATGCTGGTAAGAAGAGATTGTTACAATTAAATGAATTGGAAGAATTAAGAAATGAATCTTATTTGGTAAGAAGAGATTGTTACAAATAAATGAATTGGAAGAATTAAGAAATGAGTCTTATGATAACGACAGAATTTATAAGGAAAAAATTAAAGTTATGGCATGATCGGAAGATTAACCAGAAGAACTTTGAATTAAATGAATTGGAAGAATTAAGAAATGAGTCTTATTATAACAACTTAAGAAGAGATTGTTACAATTAAATGAATTGGAAGAATTAAGAAATGAATCTTATGATAATGTAGAATTTATAAGGAAAAATTAAAGTTATGGCATGATCGGAAGATTAACCAGAAGAAATTTAAACCAGGACAAGAGAATTTATAAGGAAAAAATTAAAGTTATGGCATGATCGGAAGATTAACCAGAAGAACTTTGAATTAAATGAATTGGAAGAATTAAGAAATGAGTCTTATTATAACAACTTAAGAAGAGATTGTTACAATTAAATGAATTGGAAGAATTAAGAAATGAATCTTATGATAATGCAAAATTTATAAGGAGAAATTAAAGTTATGGCATGATCAAAAGATTAACCAGAAGAACTTTGAATTAGGACAAGATGTTTTGCTTTATAACACTAGGCTAAAATTATTCCCTAGGAAATTAAAGTCTCGTTAGTTAGGACCCTTTACTGTGACTCAAGTTTATACTTACAGAGCTATTTAGATTGAAGATCAAAAGACTAAAAATAGATTTAAAGTAAATAGACATAGATTAAAATTATATTTTAAGGGTAAAAGACCAAATTTTAAAGAGGATTTAATGATTAGTCAACCTGAATGACACATGAATAGGTCGGGCTGACGACGTTAAACCAAGCGCTTATTGGGAAGCAAATCATAGTTATCTTTACTTTTACTACAATTATAGTAGTTTGTATTTGAAATTATTGTTAGTTTGTGGTAGTATTAAGCTCTACTACTCTTATTTATCCTAGAATCATCATAAGAATTGGATCCATAAAGAAAAATTGGAACGCATTCGGACCAGAGCAAAACTGTGCAATTTTTGCGTTCGGCGCCGACGACACCCTCGAAGCCGCTGATGGTGGATTTTTCCAGAGAGTCCAGGAAAAATAAATACAGAGGCTCACCATCGGTGCCCTCGAGCCCACCGACGGTGAGACCAGCAAGATGGCAGTTTCTTGGGTTTGAATGGCGATTTTTTGCAATTTTTGGGCTTGAGTTACCCTTTTAAACTCCCAAATTCAATTCCTAGTTCATATTTTCTCCCAAAAATGAAGTGAAACTCCACCAATTACATTCCAATGGCATCCAATTCCCCTGATAATCCCAGAATGCAAGTTTTCAATCGACGAAAGTTTTTTAGTGCGGAAGCGCAACAAATCTTCTCAAGGTACTGACGAAGAAAAGATTGATCAAGGAATGAGGATTTGTAAATTGCGGATTGAATGATCCCTCTACAGAAATTGAAGAGACGATAGTCCGGCGAAGATGGACAGTGTTGTGCTATACTACCGCCGCCGTGGTTGTTTCCGTGGTAAAGAAATTTTATGCAAACTTGCATGGAATCAAACAGAGAGTTGTTTATGTGCGAGGTAGATGGATCACTTTCACTCCTGCACGGATCAATAAATTATACATGATAGAGAACATTATTGTCTGCCATTATTCCAATTTCATCCCGACAAGAAACCCAATGAATGCAATTTACCAATATTTAACAGACAAAACTGACAACTAGGAAATGAGAGAAAATGGGTTTGTTAGTTTTTCTGCGACACTCCTAAATCCCATTTCAAAACACTGGCACTTTTTTATTTCTGCGAAACTATTACCGACTATGAAGATCGGTAAAGTTTCTAAGGAAAGTGCAATTTTGAATTACTGCATCTAAAGGGGACTGCCGATCGATATTGGATCAATAATTGTGAAGTCAGTTCTGGGTCTGATCGTTCATGGATTAACTTATGGGCTTGGACACCCTTCAACAATTTTCTCACTTTGCAGTCAGTTCCAAGTGTCCAACAAAAATTGGGAAAAGATACTTCTACCTTGGAAGCCTTTGTACCCAACTGAGAGATTCCCAGCTTTTGAAGATGAAAATGACATGGCCATTATAGTAGATCAATCATCTCAGAAAAAAATTGGGAAAAGGTACTGCTACCTTGGAAGGCTTTGGATCCAACTGAGAGATTCTCAGTTTTTGAAGATGAAAATGACATGGCAATTATAGTACTAGCTTTTGAAGATGAAAATGACATGGCCATTATAGTAGATCAATCATCTCAGAATTCACTGCTCCTTTGGACCCAACTAAGAGATTCCCAATTTTTGAAGATGAAAATGACATGGCCATTATAGTAGATCAAGCATCTCAGAATTCACTGCCAGTTCAAACCCTTAGTCCCTGATAAGACTCTGGTGATCTTGTGCAGAATCAAGAAATTGGAGAAGGAGGTACAAAATTTCATGAATGCAATTAATAATATCTCTGATTTCTTCGATCATCTAGACTGAAGGTTGAAAGAACATTTTGATCACTCTGAACATTTAGAAGATAGTTTAATACGGCTGATGAGGAGGATGAAATTGATAGAAGAGGATTCCACTAAAGAATTTCTATTCCGAACTTTCTACAACCTCTTCGTTCATGTGCGATCAATGGGTGATCTCAGAGGAGAATCTAGTACTGAGTCTAATGAATAGTAGATCTATATTACTACCTATCTGTCTATCTATGTAATTTGATTTGAACTTTGTATTTGCTCTGCTTTAGAATTATGCTTTTAGATCTTTGTATAGTTGAGATTAAGCACGGGATGTTTTGTTTTCAGCATTTTGAGTGTTGTGGCTTGGATTGTGACGCTGAATTAATGTGTTGAGGTTGAGAAAATACCATACTTAAGTGTGTTATGTAACGTATACTGTACCCCTTGAAATTTATATATAAAAGAGATGTTTTGTGTTGTGAAAGTTTCTTTGTGATAAGTACATCATTTAGTCACTTAAAATTATGTCTATAATGATTAAAAGGATATCGTTAAGGCTTGAAATTGATCGAAATTGCAAAAATCCAAGAATTGAACAAAATCAATAGAGCTTGCCGACGGCGCCCTCAACGCCGCCGAATGCAGATTTTTCCCAAGACTCAGGTTCAAAATTCAATAGAGCGCATCAACTGTGGGATTGCAAAAAAACACCTTTAACCGTGATTTTGACCTGACATTCGCCACTATTCATCATCCCCTTCCTCCTAAAAATGCAATTTTTGACCTAGAGCTTGAGAGATCTTGGGTTGGGAGACGATTTCAAGGCTTTTTGACACCTGATTTGATCATCTCTAGGTAAGAGCTTCACTCCAAACTAAAAATATTGATTTTCACCATGGATTTCTTCCACATTGAGGAGATTCAAAAATTTTGAGAATGTGAAGAAAATAATGGGAAGAAATTCATGGATCTTAGTGTTGAACTCTTAGAATTACTATTGTAAGCCATTCTTTGAATATTTGAAGTATATTTAGGAATTTTTCTATAATTTGATTAGATTGAAATGGCTCCACAACAAAAGATATGAATTGAGTTTGACGAGTCTCACTTCGTCAATGTGATGTCTCAAACAAGATTTACTTCAATCTTTAAGGGAAAGAAGTGTATACAAGATCGAGTTTTTGAGAGTCCTGGAGGAGAAATTGAACGAGTTATTGTCGAGCGGAGGTGGGAAAACTTTTGTTACACCACCAATAAAGCTGATGCAATGTGGTATCTACGCCAATGTAATCTTTTTTGAAGATAGAATCATTCAAGTGTGGGGATTTTCTGTTGAATTTAGTGTCGCCCGCATCAACACCTTTTATGAAGTCCCAGTATCTTATAGCTGCCACTATGAATCCTTTAGTACAATGGAAGTCCCCCTGAATGATGTGATCAACTTTCTCACTGATGGGAAAGGAACGTGGAAGACTAAACAACGAGAACGGGTAAATTTTTCTACTTCCATGTTGAATGCCACCTCTAAGGCGTGGCACTATTTTATTTCCTCACTATGTTACCAACTTATCACCATAGTGAGGTAACTAGAGATAGAGTTATTCTTAATTTTTGTATTCAGAATAACAGAACTATAAATGTGGGGAGAATTATTTGTAAGAATATATTGACTACGACAAGGAGGGATACAAGTGGAGGGCTAGGACATCCTGGCCTTATTTATGCACTTTGACAACTTTCTGGAGTGGAAGCTGGAGATGAAGAATGGGTTCACTCTATGAAACCCATTAGTAAAGCCAATTTAAAAAGTTATGAATCCTATGAGAAATGGAGAAATGGAAGTAGAAGTGACGAACCTTCTACTAGTAGAGATGTCCCCTCTACAAGTTATGACCTTCCACCTTCTAGTTCCCCTGCTCTCTGATTTGATGAATGAGTTGACCTTGCAGCGGAAGAGCATAGAATTAATAAATGAAAGCCTCTCTGATTTGATGAATGAGTTGACCTTGCAGCGGAAGAGCATAGAATTTATAAGTTAAAGGAGATTGACTTGATTAATGAGTTGACCTTGCAGAAAAAGAGCATAGAATTAATAAATGAAAGGATTGGAGGTTTAGAACGTCGACATGATTATGATAGACAGAGGTAGCTTATTACGAAGCTCAAGCCCGACACTACAAAGGTGAGCCTGATGTTACTTTTCCTTAGTGCCCCTGATATACTCTGTATTAGCCTGATCCACCTGTTGATCAAGGAGATGAAGAAATAGTTTGGGCTTTTGATATTTGAATGTAATTGATGTACTTGTATTTGTACTTTTATTTCTATGTTCTTTTGTAATAGAAATGGATGTTTATGTGTATTTGGACTTTCATTTTTATTATTATGTTGTACTTGGATGATTTTTATTTTTTGTTATAAAGTTAGTGCAATAGTTAAATTTGCATGTGTAGTATAATAGATGTTGAGTAGTTTTCTGTAATGTAATGTGATTTTTATTTTCGCATTTAATTTTAATTGTTTTGTTTAGTAGTTGTGTTAGGAAATGTTGTGCTTCTTTAATTTTTAGTTTTATACTTATGTCAAAATTTCATTACCTAGAAATTTCTCTAATGACTTATATGTGTAGAAAGCTCCTAATATTACAGACCAGGTAAGTAGAAATTTTGAGAAGGCCTGCAAAAATTTCAGAATGATGAAATGCCTAAAATATTGAGGTATGATTTATATTTAGAGTTTTTCTTTCCACCTATATCATTTTATATTTTAAAATTTAAGTTTGGGGGAGGGAAGAAAAAGATTAACTTTAGATGTCCTCTATTTAATTATTTTCAAAAATTATTAATATGATTTTATGTAGTGAATTTAATTCAGGTAACTATATTTTTGTAACTATTTAAAGTGTATATAGTAGATTTAAAGGAATATTTTTGTAAGGAAAATCAATTTTGTAGATTAAGATATTTAGTATAAGAGAATAAGACTATAGTTAACTATTTATAGATTTAAAGGAATATTTTTGTAATGAAAATTAATTTTGTAACTTAAGATATTTTAGTATAAATAAATTTAAAGAGATATTTTTGTAATGAAAATTAATTTTGTAACTTAAGATATTTAGTATAATATTTAAAGGAATATTTTTGTAATGAAAATTAATTTTATAACTTAAGATATTTAGTATAAGAGAATAAGACTTATTTAAAGAAATATTTTTGTAATGAAAATTAATTTTGTAACTTAAGATGTTTAGTATAAGAAAATAAGATTATAGTTAACTATTTAAAGTAAAGGAAACTATATTTTAAAGTATTAAGAATCTGGACTATAGTTAACTATTTAAAGTAAAGAAAACTATATTTTGAAATATTAAGAATCTTAGAAATTATTTGAAAAGAAAATATTGGGGCTCAATGATGAAAAAACTATGAAATATTTATGAGGTAAAGGAATGCTTTGAGTTTCAAATTTAGGGAAAGAAAGGTGATCTTTGAAATATTTATAAGGTAAAGAAATGCTTTGAGTTTCAAATTTAGGGAAAGAAAAGTGAAGTTAAAATCATTAAAGGCTATCCAGATATAGTAATCCTCACTTGAAAAAGGAAAAATAAGGGATTGGGCTATGTAATATTTATAAGGTAAAGGAATGCTTTGAGTTTCAAATTTAGGGAAAGAAAGGTGATGTTCATCATTAAAGGCAATGCAGATATAGTAATCCTCACTTGAAAAAGGAAAAAGAAAGGATTGAAAACAATCCCTGAAAAGAAATATATATATAGGATTGAAAGCGATATAATTGAAAAAGAGAAAAGAAAGAAAAAAAATTATGAAATGAGGAGAAACTTGAGAATATGCCTAATCAAAAATTGTCTTCACTGGACTTACCTAAAGGGAAAACCTAAATACATTCTTGAACTTATATTTATGGAATAGATCTTTTACTAGTAGTTACCTAAAAGGAAAACCTAAATACATTCCTGAACTTATATTTATGGATTAGCATCTTTTACTAGTAGTGTTTGAAAACCTAAATACATTCCTGAACTTATATTTATGGATTAGATCTTTTACTAGTAGTGTTCTCATGAGTTCCGTCATTTGAATATCCTAAGTGACTTAATATTACAACATATAGTCATTTTTGAAATGAATAGAAAAGTAGTACTCTTATACTTGATGACTAGATAATATTGTGGCTGCAGAGTTAATTTAATTACTTGAACTTTTTCTGAAAATCTCACTATGATATTTATTTAAATCAAACTTATAGTATTTCTAAATTAAAACTTTACTATAATAGATCATAACTTTTATATAGTACTAAAATTACTAGAGGACAAGTAATAGTTAAGTTTGGGGGGATTTGACCAGAGGAAAATATGTTGAGATTTTCATAATATGTTGAGATTTTCATACCTATTTTATACTGTTTTTGATGATATTGGACTTTAAAGAAAGATATTTTTGATGTTTTGTTACAAGAATAATGAATTAGGGTCATTGGAGTAAAAAAGATATAAAAAGGAGCGAATTTGGAGCAAAAAGGACCAAAATGTGAAAAATTGAACTAGGGCGCCGACGGCGCCATCGACCTTGCCGACGGCACCATCGACCTTGCCGACGGCGAGATTTTCCCGAGACTCCAAAATTAATTCAATAAGAAGGTCCGCCAACGGTGCCCTCGAGGCTGCCGACGGCGAGATCGGCGGTTATGACCAATCAGGCTGTGGATAAGGACAAATTTTGAAGGGATGCTTAGGCAACTCTTGGAAAACGTCTTCCACAACTTTAAAAGAAGATTTTGCCCAAAAATAGAGGAGCCAGAAGACTCTAGAGTTCCTAGAGGTTAAAAAGTTTCCATTAGTGTTTGCTAGAGTGTAAAAATTGTGAGGAATTCTTTGAGAGATTGTAAGAGTGGAGGGAAAGTAAGAGATTTCTTCCTCCTTGCTGCTTTGAAGAGGAATTCTGTGTGCTGTAAAGAAAGAAAGAGATTCAGAAAAACTTTAAGGAGTTTTCTTGGGGAGAAATTAGAGATAAGTTTATTTTTTGTTGTAGTTTGTATGAATTTGATTTTATAAATGAATTCCGAGTTTTGTTGTGTTTCCCTCATGAGATCTGAGTGATTTTCTCTGTTCTTCTCCTTATCTTGAGATTTGTAAAATGGTGAAGCCATGAAAATGTTTAAGAAATTGTGATGATCTTTTCACTTTGATCTTAATTTACTTTTAATCTGGCCAAATGATTTGTTAAAATATGTTGAGTTTTACAACTAAAGTGAAGATTACATCCAAGATTCTGGGAGGTCAAAGCCCTTGGAAGTTGGGTGCAAATAAATATGGAAATAATATTATCGGGCGTAAACTTGGTGATTGTAGAGTGACAAACTAAAATCCTTAATTCGGTCCTATCATTTGGGTGTTGAAGTGTAGATGTTAGAGGTCAAAGCCCTTGGAAGTTGGGTGCAAATAAATAGGGAAATAATATTATCGGGCATAAAGATCAAAGCCCTTGGAAGTTGGGTGCAAATAAATAGGGAAATATTATTATCGGGCATAGAATTGTAAAAGCCCTTGGAAGTTGGGTGCAAATAAATAAAGAAATAATATTATCGGGCGTAGAATTGGACCAAGCCCTTGGAAGTTGGGTGCAAATAAATAGAGAAATAATATTATCGGGCGTAGAATTGGAGCTCTTGGAAGTTGGGTGCAAATAAATAGGGAAATAATATTATCGGGCGTAGAATTGGAGATTTTCAAAGCCCTCGGAAGTTGGGTGCAAATAAATAGGGAAATAATATTATCGGGCGTAGAATTGGAGATTTTAGATTAGAAGTTGGGTGCAAATAAATAGGGAAATAAAATTATCAGGCGTAGAATTGGAGATTTTAGAGGAAAGTTGGGTGCAAATAAATAGGGAAATAAAATTATCGGGCGTAGAATTGGAGATTTTAGAGTGAAAAGTTGGGTGCAAATAAATATGGAAAAAAAATTATCGAGCGTAGAATTGGAGATTTTAGAGTGACAGACTAAAATCCCCAATTTGGTGCAAATAAATAGGGAAATAAAAATTATCGAGCGTAGAATTGGAGATTTTAGAGTGCAGACTAAAATTTCTAATTCGATTTTATCATTTGGGTGCTGAAGTGTAGATGTTAGCCCTCAGGCGAGGGGAGTGTGGGAGCTCCAAAGTGAGAGCCGGTATCCTCCCAGCCTAGCCGCAGATTCAGTAAACAAGCGTAGGATTAGTCAATGTTCTTTATGACTGGACCAAAGGGTAAAGAATAGGTATGCTCCTATTTGGCATAATATAATTTGAACTAATTCATTTTATCAATTCACTATAATTTCTTGACAAGGAGAAAGATGCTTTCTTATATATTGAATATCACATTTGAACCTTCATTAATATAATTAGTTATTTAATAGTTATTAAAATTACATATTTATTTTAATTGTCTATTAGTGACAGATAAGTAAATTGAACTTAATTGTTGTGATTAAAGTATTGATTTTCTAAAATCTTAGTTCGTAGTTCTAATCTTACTCCCTGTGGGATTGATATGTAGGACTCCATTAGAGCCCTCTGTTACTTGAGCAATACGTATACTTGCGTTGATAAGTGTGACTTTACAATTATTGAATATTTATTACGTCAATATTTATGGAATCTATAGCTGTTATTGAGTTTTGATACAGTTGCTGAGGAATTAAGTTATTTAGCAGCAGTATTAAATACTTATATTTTTAAGCACATATAAAGTCACGATCATCATCCAAAAAGATACTAGATCAAATTTAGACCGCTTCAACTCAGGCAGTTGTTTAGAGTCTACAACCTACTCAGCCCAAGATGGAAATTTCATCAGAGAAATCACCACAACCAGAAGAGAAAGAAAAGAACAACGTAATGAAGATTGATAGTGCGAGGGGTAGGATAGGGGCTGCCTCTGTTATATTGGTTGTCTCGGATTCGGGGAAGAAAATCCTCAAACCCTTAACCATGTATGATTATCTTTTTGCCTCACCAGGGTATTATGAATATAATGATTATGATTTTGACTATGTTTTAACTATTACTAGTAATAACGTAACTGACTTTGCTCAATTTAACTTTGATTCTAATTCCCAAATCTATCCTCAAATCGTACTTAAGTCCGGGAACCCGTTAGTAAGAATGAAGAAGATATCGACATACAAGTTACGATAACACTGGGAGTGAGGAGCCAGTCCTTGAATGCCACGGTGCACCACTTGTCATCAAATTGGATCTCTCTGATGAAGAATAAGAAATACCAGAGATTTTGCCTACAAAATCTCAAAAAGAAGAAGAAATCACATAAGTAAATCTAAGGAGCGGGAAAGTATTTCCCCCGAGGTCAGCTCCATTGGATAAAGGGGAACAGATAGTCACTCAGGAAGAGCTGCCTCCACCTCCACCAGTGGAAGAAACACATAGCCAAGAGAAAAGAAGATGATTATACCAAGTTGATTATAATGTGCTAGCTCATCTTTGGAGGTTTCCGACCAAACTAAGCATTTACGATGCTCTAATCCTGTCAAAGGAGATGAGAGAGTCTTTGGTTATAGCTTTACTTGACCTAGAGTTTTGCTTAATGCAGTTGGCTAGCACATCCTCGGATGAAGTTTGCTCGTTAAAAGAACAGCCTGGGATAACCTTCACGGATGAAGACTTGTTGCTCGGCACTATAGATCATAATCAACAGCTCTACATCTCCGTCAACATTGACAGATTTGTATTGTCCAAAGTTCTAGTAGATTTGGGAGCATCACTTAACTTAATGAGTCTGCAAAAATTAACATATTTGGATATTGAAGTGCAAGAGCTTACAACCAATAAAATGATGTTAAGAGGATTTAACCAGAAGGGAGAAAGAGCCCTTGGATCAATTACACTGTTAATGAAAGCTGGAGAATTAGTAACAACCAAAAAATTCTACATCATCGATGCAGAAACTTCTTTCAATGCTCTACTCAAAAAACCATGGATTCTTGAGCATAATATGGTTTTGTCATCCTTACATCAATGCAACAATATTTCAAAGAAGGGCAATAACATTGTATTAAGGATGAGTTACAACCGTTTTCAGTACATGAAGTGAGCATTCTTGAAGATGTCGCATATTATGTACCTCCGAAGAAAGCTGTGTTTTCTCGCAAAGTTCTATCAAATGAAGTGGAAGATTTAAAAGAATTACAAGGAAGAAGCCATTTGACTCCGCTTCAAAAAACCTCTACCACCTCATTTTCACAACGAGGTGGTAGAGGTTTTTTTAGCCCATATACCCGAGATCGAGGCCGGGGACGTGGATGAGGAAGAACCAACACAATTGTTGAACAAACTAGGTCAACCATCAACATCGACATGGACGAAATTTCTAATGAAGAAAGCTCCGAGGAAGAAATTATGATGATAAAACAGAATAAACCTCAATACGAGATCTCCTTGGAAGACATGGAGAAAGACGAATATGAGTTTATGTATGATCAGATCAACTACTATGTGAATACCATGACCCTTACTCCAATTTACCCTCAAAAGGTTGAGAGTTTAGAGGTCAAGGAAGTCTGTAGTATTTGTTTGAAACCGATCAAGTTTTACTGTGCTTCCTCTTCTGCTATTCTTGAAAATCATGTAAATTTAGAAGAGAATTCTAATGAATTAATAGAATTAACTTTTGGTTACTTTTCTCCTTTTGCACAAAAGCTAATTCAATAGGGATATGTGCCAAAATAAATGCAAAAGGTTAAGCTACAACTTTTTGAAAAATTGTAGAATGTTAAAAGTCTAACTCCTAACTCGATATAAGGTCTTGGATTTGGTACCGTAGGACCAGTCGATGATTCAAAAATTTGCATGGCTGTTGCTAGTGAATTGGCGGAGGATCGCCTCGATGTAGAGGATGACTCTCAGGATAAGTTAATAGGTGATGCTCCATCGGAATTTCAACAAGAGATTAATTCAATGGTTGATGAGTTAAAATAAATCAATCTTGGGACTGAGGAGTAGCCTCGGACAACCTTTACAAGTTCTTAACTCAATGAGGAAGAATCCATAAAGCTGATAAAGTTATTATTAGAATTTAAAGATTTCTTCGCCTGAAGTTATGACGAAATGCCAGGATTGTCAGCAGAAGTTGTAGTACATAAGCTTAGGGTGGACAAAGATATGACCCCAGTAATACAAGCTCCCAGAAGAATGCGCCTCAAGATAGAGCAACAAGTCATTTCTGAGGTAACGAAATTAATAGACGATAGCTTTGTGTGGGAAGAGCAATACCCCATATGGCTAGCCAACATTGTTCCAGTTAAGAAGAAAAATGGACAAATCCGTGTATGTGTCGACTTTAGGGATTTAAATAAAGCATGTCCAAAAGATGAATTTCTACTACCAATACCAGATTTAATGGTGGACATCACATCGACACATGAGATTTTCTCTTGGAAGCTTCTTTAGGTTACGATCAAATAAAGATGGCTTCAGAGGATGCATCACTTACAACGTTGAGAATGCCAATTGGGATCTTCTGCTACACAGTAATTCTATTTGGATTAAGGAATGCCAGAGCAACATATCAACAAACAATGATGAAGATCTTTGACGACCTCATTTACAACCAAGTGGAATGTTACATGGATGATTTAGTTATCAAAAGCAAAAAAAAAAAATAGACCATTTGTATGATTTGAGGATCGTATTTGAAGCATTACAACAATATAATCTCAAGATGAATCCCTTAAAGTGCACCTTCGGTGTTACCTCCAGAAAATTTCTAGGATTCATTATCCGTCATCGAGGAATCAAGATCGGCCTAGATAAGATTAAGGTTATCTTGGAAATGCCTCCCCCCAAAACCTTGAAACAACTACACTCCTTTCAAGGAAAATTGGCATATCTGAAATGTTTTATTTCTAATCTCTCAGGTAGGTGTCAGCCCTTCTTAGCATTAATTAAAAAAGATGTCAAATTTGTTTGGGAAGAGAAATGTCAGTGGGCTTTCGAGGACATTAAGCGATACTTAATGACACCTCCTGTTTTGGCAGCCTCTATCCCGGGAAAACCTTTGATACTTTATGCCACGGCCTTAGATGATTCTCGTAGAATTTTGTTGGCTCAGGTCAATGATGAGGGTAAGGAAAATGCACTCTACTACTTGAGTCACCGTCTAATACCAATGGAGGTAAAGTATCTGCCTATTGAGAAGCATTATCTAGCTTTAATTTTTATTGCCCAAAAACTTAGGCATTACATGCATTCTCATAGAATTACCCTCATTTTAAAAGTTAATCTGTTGCATTATTTGATGACCCGACCAATACTTTTCGGACGTCTAGCAAGATGGTCGATGATTTTATTGCAATTTCATATAACTTTTGTTCCCCTCTACGCTATCAAGGAACAAATTTTAGCAGATTTTCTTGCGGTGCACCCACTTCCAAGTGGGTCCCCACACAATGATGAGCTACTAGATGAGCAGATACTGCAAGTAGAACCATCCAATGTCAGGCATTGAGAGATGTATTTCAATGGAGCTTATTCAGCCAGAAAGGACAAAGGATCGGAAATGGTTATACCAGGCAAAGCAATGTTGAGATTCTCCTACCATCTAACAGAGCCATCTATAAAAAATGAAGCAGAATATGAGACACTAATCACCAAGTTGAAGCTGACAATCTCAATAGATATAACAGATATTGTCATCTGTGGTGACTAACAACTCACCATTCAACGGTTGTTAGACAATATGAGATTTTGAAACCAAGACTAATAGAATATCACTGATACATAATGAAGCTGCTTGAATAGGTCCCTAATGTGACTCTCTATCGGTTTCATCAAGGAAATAATGCCCATGTCGATGCTCTAGAAAAACTTGCTAAGGAACTGACATGTCCACTTGAGGACTCCATTGACATTGCAGTACAAGGAAGATGAGTTTTGTCTTAAATCAACCTTGAAAGTCTGCATAAGCTTAAAAAAGATGAAGGAATGACGATTGCAATGGCTGACATCAACAAAGACTGCCAAAAGTCATTAATAGAATATTAGCAAACTGGACAGTTGCCTAAAGATAAGTCCGAAGCATATCACATCACAATAAGGGCTATGTTATACGCTCTGGTAGGAGATGTTCTTTATAGGAGATCATTTGATCAGATGTGGCTGTGATGTCTAAGCAGAGCAGAAATGCAAAATATTGTCAAAGAGGTACACACTGGATTGTTTGGTGCTCACCAGTCAGGGTCAAAGATGAAAATGAAGATAAAAAGACTCTGAGATTATTGGTCGGCAATGATATTTGATTACATGGATACAGCTAGAAGATGTCACCTTTTCCAAGTGCATGGGGTGGTCTTACACCAACCTCTGAATGTGCTACACCCAACTATCGCCTCGTGGCCATTCGAGTGTTAGGGCACGGATATAATAGGTCCGATAGACCCTCCATCCTCAAAGGGACATAGATTTATTCTTGCTGCTACGGATTATTTCTCCAAGTGGGCAGAGGAAGTACCGTTATGAGAGGTTACATCCAAGCATGTTCTATATTTTTTTAAAATTCAGATAGTCTATCATTTTATTGTTCCCTGCAGAGTGATTTCCGACAATGGGACAGCCTTTAAAAGCACAAAAATCAACAATTTTGTTAAATGACATGGGATAGAATGGAGGTACTCTACAATCTACTATCCCAGGGCATACAAACTGGTTGAAGCCTTCAACAAAACACGTGCAGATTCTAAAGAAATCATTGGACTAAAAAAAAAGATTGGCATAATAAACTATTAGAACCTTTATGGGCCTATCGGACAACGTTTAGAACTCCCACTCAATGTACACCCTACGCACTTGCGTAAGGGTCTGAGATCATACGACCGCTAGACGTTCACACACTGTCTCTAAGAGTTGATGTCGTCATCGCCAACCAAATTACAACATAAGAAAGTGCAAAACTCAGACTTGAAGAACTGGAAAGTCGCGAGGGAAAACAACTAGAAGCACAACAGCACTTGGAGCTCTACTAAGCAAGGATGGTGCAGGCTCATGATAAATTGGTTCGCTCGAGAATATTCAAAGTTGGTAACCTCATTCTTATTCTAAAAAGGCCCATTCTTGCACATCACAAAATAGGTGGAAATTTTGAGCCAACTTGGGAGGGACCATTTGTCATAGAGGAAGTTTACTCGGGACGAGCTTACCAGTTGATGGATTTCTGAGGGGAGAGACCTATTTTGTCGGTCAATGGTCGTTACTTGAAGATATGCTACCCGATGTGATGCTACTTAAAATCAATTGCTTTTTGAAATTTTAATTGTTCTATGGTTATTTATTTGGCCAAGCGTATGTGACTGGGTCTGAAGTTTTGTAATAAATTAACCTCAATGAAATGAATAATTTTTTTAATTTTCCCATTTTGTTTCCCTTCTTATGTTTCTAATTTTAAAATATAATTAAATAAAATTTACAAATTATAAAAATTTGTAGTCTAATAGGTGTTTCATTCTTGTTCTTATTCATGTTGAATGTTGGCGCACTGACATTTTTTTGTCTTTTGCAGAAGAATGTCGGGACGGAAGCTGATCCTCGCTTTTAAAGATGTCTTAAATCTTGCACTAAAAGAAGAAAGGGCTGCTTGGGGTGGTGCATAGACTTTGACTTAGACTTCAGTCAAGTCAATGTAGATTATGAGAATCCCTTGATGGACGTCGTCAGTCGCCAAGAGAAGGAGGGATTACCGTCTCTGCTAAAGATGGGCACCAGAGAAGACTCTTCACGGAAGAGAAAGAAAGTAATCACTCAACAGCAACATCCAATCGAATGAACCAGTTATTTACAGTCCTTGATAATTGCTTTGATAGGGGATTTAATAGGTGCTGATGAAGAATGGGTGTCGAATGCACCACTCAGAAGAACTCAGCGTCGTAATGCCAACTGACGCAAACATAGAGCTTTCCTATGAGAAGAAAGAAGATGGCAGAAATAAGTAACATGTCTACTTACCCCAAATTCCTGAGGGGAAGATTTATGAGCCATGTATGAGGGAGACCTCTATTTAATGTTGAGATTCATGTGGGAGCATCTACCATAGCCAATACAGATAGAAACACCTCATGAATCTTACAAGGGTTGCCCACTATTTAATGTTGAGATTCCTGTGGGAGCATCTACCGGAGGAGTGTTTGTTGAATGCCCAAGATGCAACGTTCTACATTTTGATTGTTATAGTTCTTTTCAAGAGTTCACAACCGCTAGTGTGGGAGCCCAGAAGGCAGCGTATCCAGATGCTGAGTCATACATCCTATTGCCTACAAAACCAAATCAGACATGGATTCCTAAAGATGTTCAGATGAGGGGAAGGCTCCGGCAGTTTGAAGAGATTTCCACTTCATAATTTGAAAGAATGTGCAGAGTCAAAAGAAAAGAGTTCAAGTTCTACGAAGAAGTTTAAGGTAAAATTTTCAACATTTTGGAAGGCTTAGTGCTGTATACTGGGGTCTTCTTAGAAAATGATGAAAATAAAATTTATACTGTGTATTCGACCTAAGGGACAAAGGTTAATCTGGTCAACTGAGGCCAAGAACTTATTTAAAGCTGCAGAAATGGATACACAGGAAAGTTAGAATAACTATTCAATGTGGATGTTGCTACAATTTTATTGAAGATAGGCAAGGAAACCCCCCTGGAATATTAAGATACAATGAGGTGGATCCAATGCCTTATGGAATAAAAAGAATGGTCAAGAGGCTTGTTTGATGGAGTATATTACCACCGAACTGCATCCCGAACAGCTGCATAATTAACATTTACAAGAAGAGGGATTGCATTCCTCCTCATATTGATCACCATGACTTTGTTAGATTGTTTTGCACATTGTCTTTCATGAGCAGAAGCAACATACTCTTTGGAACAGAAATTGACATCATTGGCCCTGAAGAATTTAGAGGATCCATTGAGATTCTGCTGCCAATGGGTTCAGTATTGGTCCTAAAAGAAAATGGGGCTGATTTGGCAAAACACTGCATCTCGGGAGTGCGATAAACCAGAGTATCTGTAAAGTTCAGAAGAATGCAAGATAGCAAAATACTACGGGGTTTATCTTGCTTGTGTAGCGCAATTATCCTGGCCTGCAGTAGTTTTCTTCACATCCCCGCGGAATTTCACATTTTGCACAAAATGTCACAAATTTTCCTCACCAATGTCGATCTTCACATAACACATATCTATAAGCCAACACCACAAATTCTCTACACTATTTTAATATTGTTCTTAGGGTTAGTACTGAGATTCTAATTCCCTCACTACCTCTTAGGTTGGATGTGAGTCATTGAGCTTTCCTCCCCAATGTAGTGAATTTACCTTTCCTGATCGGCTCTTAATTTGGATGTTAGTTGTCGCACTTTCCTTCTCAACCTGATCTGTGTATACTACCCCTTAGGTTGGATTTTAGTCATCAAACTTTCCTCCCTAATGTAGTAAATTTAACTTACCTGTCGACTCTTGAGTTGGATGTTAGTAGTCGTGCTTTCCTTCTCAACCTGATCTGTGTTTACTACCTCGTGGGTTGGATATGAGTCCTATAGTTTTCCTTCCCAACGTAGCGATATGATCTAAATATCATATTTTAGAGGATGATGATTCAGACATCCGATTCTGTCTTGCTTTGCAGTGGTTCAAATATCAAATTTTAAAGGATGAGGATTCAGATAACCGATTTTGCATTTCTTTGCAATGGTTCAAATATCAAATTTTAGAGGCTGAGGATTCACGCATTCGATTCTGCATTTCTTTGTAATGGCTCAAACATTAAATTTTAGTGGATGAGGATTTAGATATCCGATTACGGATGAGGATTCAGACATCTGATTTTGCATTGCTTTGCAATGATTCAAATATCAAATTTTAGAGGATGAGGATTTAGACATCTGATTCTGCATTGCTTTGAAATGGTTTAAATATCATATTTTAAAGGAAGAGGATTCAGACATCCAATTTTGCAATGGTTCAAATATCAAATTTTAGAGTGGGAGGATTCTGTCATCCGATTTCACATTACTTTGCACTGATCCAAATATCAAATTTTAGAGGAGGATTCCAACATCTGATTCTGCATTACTTTGTGATGATCTAAAAATTGAATTCTATAAGATGAGGATTCATACATCTGATTCTGCATTGCTTTGCAATGATCCAAATATCAAACTTTAGAGGTTGGTGCAACAAGCCCTTTGATTAATTCAAGGCATCCTACACCTAGTCTTCGAGATCGGTTTAAGACCACCTTAAATGGAGTAAGGCATCTAATTCTCCTTCCATAATTGATACTTGAATTTCAATTCCCATTTTAGGGTCAACATCTAAATCTTATATCTCGTCCTTCAAGATAAACTTGAAAACTAATAACTTGAAATCCACCTTTTACTCCCTAGCGAGAGTTTTGAGTTCTCATTTCGAGGATATTAACTTGTCAATTCCTCGGTGAAAACAAATTCTCACTCAATTCTACTCTTCATTCTAGGTCTGTTGACTTAGAAATCTGTGTTGGTTTTGTTCATCTCATCAATCAACGCTAATACGTGTCGTGTGCTTGCCCGGCACACCACACCTCTTGGGGGTCCGTTTGTTGAACTCATTTTTGGTTAAGGTCTAGCTTTGTCCTATTTAGTAGCCTAGGGTCTAGCCATAGGACTTGTATGTTGACTATTCCTAGAAGACTAGAAAAGGAACCCTCACCATTAGAAATTCTACACTCTTCTTTGCTCAACTTAAGGTTCCACGTACTGGTCTTAACCTCTAGCACTTAGTAGGTGTGGTCAAAATGAGGGAGCTCAAGGAGAGTCCCCATAAGATGGTCAAGCCTTAGGACTAACCCTGGGTGATCTGGTTTTTATCAGGCTAGCCTGTACACACCTTCTCACATACCCCAAACCCTAAAACCCCTTTAATTTGGTCTCTTGACTCCTTTTGGAAAGCTCATGTGGAAGGACCCAAACCCCTAGTACTTGGCTAAGAGGGTTAAAACTAGCATTTTTGACAACCAAAACGAGTCCTCATATGGCTCTTATTGTTTTCGCATGGCTTCATGGCTTACTTGCCCATTCTAGCCCAAAATCACGAAATGACCAAAATACCCCTACAACTCTAATTTTTTCCAAAAATCCCAAAATTATCCAAAATACCCAAATTGTACCAAAAGTCTTTTCAAATCACTCACTGCTATCTAAATTAACCAAAATTCACCAAAATCTCCAAATTTCCAAAATATACCCAAAATTACCAAAAATTACCAGAATGCCCCTCATAACCCAAAAATTCCAAAAATTCCCAAATATTCCCAATTTCAATTTTTAATCATCAATTTTACCCAATTTCACCAAATGCTTCAATTTGCCCTGAAAGGCCCAATTTCCCCAAATTAGCCGCAATCTTGGCCCAATTGGCCCCAATCTTGACCAATTTCAATTTCAAATCAAAATTCAATACGCCCAATCCCAATCTAAACAAAATTTAAGCCCAATTTGATCCAATTGCAAGCCTAATTTCACCCAAATCAAAAGCCCCAATTTTGACCATATGACCAAATCCACCAAATTGGCCTTCCAACTCAACTCAAATCACTTGAAATCCTTTCCAAAATCTTCATCAAATCTTCCTATACTAAATTAAATCTCAATTTTAGAAGCCCAAGTCTTAAGTCATTCCAAAAGCCCAATTTCAATCAAAATCCCATATGACAATTTTCCCCCTCATCAACCATTTCATTAAAATCATTCCCTAAACTTTAAATCCATAATCAAGTTAATCCAAATCAAGCATCATGCCAAAATTCACCAAAAATACCAAATAAATTCAGAATCCTTTCTCATGCAAGAGAGCCAAGCCAAAGGGAAGCCATGAAGACATTCCCAAGCCATAGGTGAGTCATATGAGCCTTGCCACATCATCAAACTATTAATGGCAAGATGTCGAGCCACTTTTAAGCCCTTTAAGATTCTTTTAACCCCTCCCATGAATCATTTTAACCCATGTTTAGCCAAATCTCTATCAATGGTGACTTATCCCCACTGATTAAGCTAAGCCAAATGATCTTCTCTTCAGCCTAAACCAACCTTAATGAGTGACCCAACCCAAATTAATGACTTGACCCAATTTGACCCAAAATAACTCTTCCCCCATTCCATTTCAATTCAATGCCTTTACACAAGTCAACCCCAAATTGACTTCACCAAAACCAGGCCCTAACCTCCCTGAGCCAGATCCATAGCCGGTCGACCACCTTGGCTGCTGGAAAATCCAAGTCCAAATGTTCCACCAAGGCCAAAACTCAAAATTAAACCCATCCAAGCTGCCTCATTCCAATTGAATTGTTGCACATTTCTGCCCTCCACATAAGCAACTAGAGCCACCTAATGGTTGACCTAATTGCAGCCTCCAAGCCCCCTATTTTAACTCACCCTCCACGGCCAAGGGGGGAGAGCTTGAAATTCCTCGAGGAGACTCTACCAAATTGATCCCAAAGCTTCGTCAAGACCACTAAGTTCAATCCAACCATCCTCAAGCCCTTAAACCCACTGCCTGAGCTCAATTTCGGAGCTCAAAATCAAGCCCAAAACAGGACATCCCTCTAAACTCCACCAAATTCAAATTAATTGCAACCACACCATCCTCTGAGTGAGAGAAGAAGATCCCCTATAGAAGCCCCATCACTAGACCTAGGGTGGACTTTGATTGAACCCCTAAATCGGCCTTGGTTGATTTCATATCTAGGCATTTCACCATGGCTTGAGGCTTCATCTAGGAGCTCTTTGAACTCAAGGCAAGATTTTGGAAGCACCCAATCGAGGCCACACCTCTTGGGAGAAGGTATTGAACTCTTCCCTTAATCTAAGATTCATTTAATTCTTCATGCTTATAAAATCGATTTAAGACTTGATCAACCGTATGGATATATTCTCCTAGTCAAGATGAGTCGATAGGAACAAACCTCACTTAGTTTGACTGATTATCAAGAGTGATATTATGGTTTGAAGTTGAATGGTTCTCGGGTAAGGGACTTGGAGATGATGAACAGATGTCATCAGTTTCTGCGTTTATCGGACGGACGGTCATGATGGAGCCAGACGAAGGAATGGAACGGAATATCGTGAAATGTGGCAGCTGACCCGAATGGCGGTGCTGAATCAGAAGACGCCGCGTGGGGATTCGGAGATGTTGAGGTTGAGGTGGTGCAACGTCACTTAAGTAGAAAATTAAGGAATTTCTTATTTATTTAAACAGCCAGAACTTCAAAAATCCATATCTTTATGTACAAAAATTAAAAAAAATAAAATAAAAATACCCTCTTGCTCAGTGAACAGAGGAGAACAGTGTGGAAATAATTTCAAGTTTATTTGATGCATGTGTAATTTTTAATTAATTAAATTTAGCATTTATTCTTTTGATTCTTCACTGACCTAAACATTTCACAATGGCATGGGACCATGGGGCTTTTGATGTATCTGTTGTTAGGTATCTGCCCAGATTTTTTCAAGGTCAGGTGGCATCTCTATCTAAGGATACCTAATTTTCAAGATAATGGTCCCTATTTTGGTAAAATAATTATAAACATTAAAATACTCATTAGAAAAATACAAAGCTTGTTTTAGTAGGTTCACTGTGGTCAAAGGACCCTAAGAAAAATATAAACTTTGTTTAACTCATTAAAAATAATCCTAATTATCACCAACCCTGAAATAAAGTTAATTTTAATAATTATAAATATAAATGGCAAAAAAATCATCCTCTACTATAATTTAATATCAGCGGAGCTCCTCATAAAAATTTCAACTCAATTGAAGTAAATTTGACCACTAAAATGGATTAATTATGTTAAATATTAGTATTCGTATTAAAATAATTATAATAATTAAAATACAAGTCCAAAAATTACCAAATTGGTTTTGGGAGCTCTTTATTACTAGAGAAACTTAAGAAAAATAAAACTGGAAATAAAATAAATATTTCATTTTTAGCTACTTTTTAGCATTTAAATAATTAAAAATTAATAAAAAAATCATAAAAATTGCAGATTTGTAAAAACACATTAAAATGTCACATTTGGCTTCCTGATTACTTGGGACCAAACAAAATTGTACACCTCTCTGCCCTCCACATAGGCAGCACATTTCACTCCTGAATTGGCCATGAAAGCCACCCCTAAGTCATTTTTGTAAAAGCTCCACTTCCACGTCCATGGAGGTGTACTGAAATTTTTTGAAGGAAACTCCTCCAAATCACTCCCTAAACTTCTTTCAGACCTCTAAAGTGCAACCCAACCATCACATTTCCCTAAAGCCCCTTGTCAGAGCTCAATTTCAGAGCTCAAAACCTTGCTGGAGATAGGACAGAGCTCTCCAAACCTCTACACTCCACCAAAATCAAATTAAACTCACCCACACCATCACCGCAAAGAAAGAAGAAGAAGCCCAATCAAATCCCCCTCACATAGATCTCTTAGCATAGCTCTAGACCAACACCTGAAATCGAGTTTGGTCGAATTTCTACATAGAACTTTCACCACACAAAGAGGTTTAATCCCTAGCCCCCTTGGACCTCCATGAACGTGTCGAGCACCTCTGATCAAAGCTTTCCTTCTTAGAGCAAAGGTATTGAACTTCCCCTCTTCCTAAACCTATTTTGATTCTCCATTTAATTAGAATCAAATTAATGGCATGTTTACCGTATGGATGTGTTCGTCACACTTAGATGAGTCCATAGGATCAAACCCAAAGCTATTTGGTTGAGTCTGGGCCGAGATCTTAATGTTTGAAGTTGAACAGTTATGGGTTCACTCTATCGGGGACGATGATAGAGAGACATCTAGTCAAGTGTGAATCAGATGGACGAACGAGATCAAGCCAGACGAGAGCTTAGTGCGTGAACAGCGGGACGCATGGGAGCTGGCGTGGATGACGGCATTGAATGGAAGTGTGCCACGTGTAGCATTCAAAGCTACCTATGATGAGGTGGCATTACTTGTTTAAATAGAAAAATAGGGTATTTTTTTATTTATTTAAATGCCTGATCTTTAAAAATCCATACCTTGACGTAGAAAAATTACAAAAAATAAAAGAAAAATATCCTAATGATTCGTGAACAGAGGAGAACAATGTGAAAATAGTTTGAAGTTCATTTGATGCATATTTTATTTTTAGTTATTTAAATACTATTTTGAGTCTTTTAATTCTCCATGCATGTTGAAATTTTAAAACGTCTTGAGCTTTTGGCATATTGTTGCCTCTGTCTTAGGGAACATTCACTGATTTTTCCAAAGTCAGAGGAGATCTCTAGACAGATATCCATATTTTTTAAATTTATGTCTATTAATTGCATGAATTAATCATAATAATTATCATGTTGCTTAGAAAATTCCAAGAAATTTTTGGAAGGTTTGTCATCACTAGAGAACCCTTTAGAAAATATTTCATGGGTTAAGTCATTAAAAATGTACTTAATTTTCCCAAATCATAAAACACAAAAAAAAAATTAATTTTGGGAAATAAAAACATCTAAATAACTTAATTTTTAATCTCTAATGTGATTTAAAGTTCATAGA
The DNA here is from genome assembly GCA_002079205.1 of Phalaenopsis hybrid cultivar. Taxonomy (NCBI): domain Eukaryota; kingdom Viridiplantae; phylum Streptophyta; class Magnoliopsida; order Asparagales; family Orchidaceae; genus Phalaenopsis; species Phalaenopsis hybrid cultivar. The sequence goes on from JXCR01145636.1 coordinate 62,719, forward strand.
ACTCCCCATAAAAATTTCAAAGCATTTGGAGGTCATTTAATAACTCAAATTGATTTTTCAAGTTAAATGTCATTTCTAACACTAAAATGGTTTTTAATAATTAAAATATAACTCAAAAAATTACAAAGATTAGTTTTTAGAGTTTTCTATGATTAGATGGATTTTATAAAAATAAATTTGTAATTAAAATAAAAATTCAATTTTCAAGTCTATTTTCAATATTTAAATAATTAAAAATTAATAAAAATCACAAAAATAATAAAATTCATAGAAATGTTCTAAATTATTTTCTAAACACTCAGGAATAATTAGAATATTTTTCCTAATTTTTTAAGTGAAGATATTGAATTTTGAAGCTTAAAATAATTTTTCAAAGCTAAAAAATGGATTTTCACTAAAATAATTGTAAAAAATCAAAGAAAAAATTAGAAAAAATGTAAAATTTTGTTTCTTTGGGTTCTTTTACCTCAGAGATATTTAATGAAAATATAAAATTTAATTTTCCACATTTAAAATATTTTATAATTAATAAACACTGTAGAATTTAAAATAATTCTAATAATTCAAAAAAAATTCAAAAAATCATGAAATTTGGTCTGAATGATTCTCTAGTCTAAGTCTACCTCCAATAAAAATTTTAAGAGATTAGGCTTTACCTTGTTCAAGTAAGGGAATTTTCTTTGAAAAAACCTATTTCTTGCATGTAAATAATTATATAAATTAAATTAATTTTTGAAAAATCACATTTTCTCCTCTGATGTCTTGACTGGCCCATGAGTAAAGTGAGATAAAAATTTCAAGGTCATTTGAATTAAATTTGATGAATTATGAAGTGATAGAGCCTTAAGGGCAAAATGTAATTTTGGAAATTTCGCCTTAATTAACATTTAGGCTTAAGTCAAAAGGGGAAATGAGTAATCTTTGATCCTAATCAACATATTTGGATGATTGAAACACAAGGGATTAATTGGTAGAAACTCATCTCACTTTTCTTAATTAAAAGGATAAATTTTTATTTTCCTTAAATTATTAAAATTTGGAAGTCTAGTCAATTAAATAATCCTAGACTTAGGGGTATGGTTTTGGATGTCAATAACTCACTAATTTAATACCCCTATTTGACGTTCAAATCAATTTAAAAAAAAAAGACTCATCATCACTTAAAATTTAACCTTTAAAAAAAAAACTAAGGCATCTACCAAAGTTTAAAGGGCTTAGTAGTGATCTAGGCTAAATCAAATTTGATTAAATGAGGATTAGAAAAATGAACATGATAAAAAATTAAACATCTTTAAAACACTACAAGCCCAAATTAAAAAGTTGGCTAAGTGCCTTGATAGCATTAACTTNAGAATAATTAGAATATTTTTCCTGATTTTTTAAGTGAAGATATTGAATTTTGAAGCTTAAAATAAATTTTCAAAGCTAAAAATAGATTTTCACTACAATAATTGTAAAAAATCAAAGAAAAATTAGAAAAATGTATACATTTGTTTCTTTGGGTTCCTTTACCTCAGAGATATTTAATGAAAATATAAAATTTAATTTTTCACATTTAAAATATTTTATAATAAATAAACACTATAGAATTCATAATAATTCTAATAATTCAAATAAAATTAAAAAAATCAAGAAATATGGTCTAAATGATTCTCTAGTCTAAGTCTACCTCCAGTAAAAATTTTAAGGGATTAGGCTCTACCTTGGTCAAGTAAGGGAATTTTCTTTGAAAAGACCTATTTCTTGCATGTAAATAATTATATAAATTAAATTAATTTTTGAAAATTTACATTTTCTCCTCTAATTTCTTGATTGACCCATGAGTAAGGTGAGATAAAAATTTCAAGGTCATTTGAATTTAATTTGAGGAATTATAAAGTGATAGAGCCCTAAGGGCAAAAATGTAATTTTGGAAATTTAGTCTTAGTTAACATTTAGGCTTAAGTCAAAAGGGGAAATGGGTAATCTTTGATCCTAATCAACATATTTGGATGACTCAAACACAAGGGATTAATTAGTAGAAACCCATCTCACTTTTCTTAATTAAAAGGATAAATTTTTAATTTCCTTAAATTATTAAAATTTGGAAGTCTAGTCAATTAAATAATCCTAGACTTAGGGGTATGGTTTTGGATGTCAATAACTCACTAATTTATTACCCCTATTTGACGTTCAAATCACTTTAACAAAAATGACTCATCATCACTTAAAATTTAACCTTTTAATAAAAAAACTAAGGCATCTACCAAAGTCTAAAGGGCTTAGTAGTGATCTAGGCTAAATTAAATTTGATTAAATGAGGATTAGAAAAATGAACATGATCTAAAATTAAACATCTTTAAAACACTACAAGCCCAAATTAAAAAGTTGGCTAAGTGCCTTGATAGCATTAACTTGCCCCTTTAAGGGTCTTCACCCACATAATCCTCAAATTAAATTATAAATAATAATTAACCTACTATTCAGGATAATTGAAACATCAATGTTCATTGAGTATTAAAGGTTTTTACAGGATGGGTTAGTAAGCAACATAATAAGTTTAAAAAGAACTCGAGACTTTTCACCAGGCGATGAGAGAGTGACATGGACCTGCTTCTTTCTCTAGACCTGTTGGATACCTCAGAGGTTTACTAAAATTAATATATTTTGCTTGATAAAATCATCCTTAATTAATCAAATAGGGACCCACCAAGATATGATCTAGGGGTGGTAAATCACTAAAACATTACTTTTCTGCTTTATATAAAATGCACTCACATGCATTTTTAGTTTCAGGAGGTGGAACAAGAAGACTCGCCTGGTATGCTTTTTATAGTTTACAGTGTCGTATTTCTTGTACTTTCTTACTGTACTCTTTATGCTTACAAAACTTGCATGCTAAACAACAATGTCTCCCTGCATGCAAACCAAAACTGTTATGATAGCCAGAAAACCAAAACCAAAACTAAAAATAAAATGAACTAAGATAAAAAATCACCTCCACAACCCTTAAAATTTAATGACTAACATCACAGAAACAACAACTTCAACCAAATCAAGACATCTCTATCAGATGATCAATAATCTCTCGGAGGAGGTAACCTACGGTTGCTAACGAGGCTTTTCACAGTCTAAATGAAAGTATGGAACTCATTAAGTTGAGTTTAGTAAATTCATTTGGACTAAATGAATCAATAGAAAATAGTGGTGTCGGAACGAGGGAACCGCAGGATCCTAACTAGTGTTGCTCTAATCAACTTTAAGATCCCCCATAAAGTTTAAAGCACTATAACCATAGGGCCACCTGATTTGACATCTTGACCTGACACACTAGAAAACCTGAACTCGTCACGACAAGGAGCTCGGAGCTAGCATGGTGGGCAACACGACCATCTTCAACAGCAAAACATGTCTTCCCCAGCTAAACCAATCTTCCTTCCTTATACCTAAAACAACAAAGCCATAGGACTTTGAGGTTATTTGCTTATGCAGCGTAAATCCTTACCATGTCTTTAGGCCTTTGTATAGCCCTATTATACAATATAAGCCCTAACTTGTCTTAGGATTCTGAGGTTGTCATCCCTCACGACCTAAATCCTCACATCTTCTAGGCTATTTGTGTGATCTTTTCACATGAATGTAAGCTCTAAGAAATAATATTGGCAGGATGAAACACCTAAATATTTCTCCTCAAAATTGAAGCCAAACGATAGGATAGACTGGGAAGTCACCGAGGTTCTCCTCCGGATCTATGGCATTTCCTAGTTCTTCCTCTTTTGGATTTCAAAAAACAAAATGTTTCAATTTTGAGCCATTCCTATTTCACTCCTCTTTGTCTGATTTCATTGAAAAGTCTTATCCATTTGAACTCATTGAAGATAATATTTTTTGATTTTTATCGAGAGTTTTCTTAGGTGACTTCGGTCATTTAAGATGTAATTAACTATAGTCTCTGATTTTTATCGAGAGTTTTTTTAGGTGACTTCGGTCATTTAAGATGTAATTAACTATAGGGGATTTGATTTATAGGAAGCTTGTCCGAACCCATCTTAATATAAACCCTTTTTAATCATTTATATTAAATAGGGGAATTTGTCAGCAAATAAAAATGTTTCGCAGACCAAAAGGAAGTCATATATTTCTTAGTTTATTTGATCGAGCCTCAACCTCAAGTCTTGTGTTTATCCTTTGGGATAGATACAGGATTTGAGATATAATGCTCTTTCATTTAAACTGTGAAAAGTATCGGGTTAATTTGATTTCATGTTTTCTTAAAATTATACATACATATGTAAATTAAAATTTCCTTCCAAAGCAAGCGATGGGATTTCAATTCCAGTGACTGACAGCTTCTTACGGGCAACTCCTCAACAACAATAGTGCTGACAATAGTTTACAACACCTTCTTTTCCTACACTTTCTTTGTTGTACTTTTCCTGCTCATGAACTTACATGTTAAATAACGATGTTACCCTGCATGTCAAAATCAAAACTCTTAGGATAGCCACCAAATTGAAACCAAATTAAACCAACAATATAGAAGAATGCTTCATCTTTAAGAATTGGCTCGAGATAAATCTTAAAGAAGAGAATATAATAATCCCGAAAGAATATTTAAGAGAACCTAAAAAAAGTTCCATAAATATGATTTCGCTGAGCCAATCTCTCTGATTGATCCATATACTGGAAAAGATGGATTGAATATGACTTGGGACAAACTCAAGAGGATCCTAAACAATATATAGGATCATCAAAAAAATCTTCTGCATATACCGGAGAAGTCGGATGGAATCAATTCTGGAGCAAATCGTCCAAGAAAATATTGAACCAAATCCAGAATGCATCAAAAAAAGCTTCTGATCAGAGTCTTCAGCCCGCTAAGATCGAGATGAATATTTTGCCATAAGAGCCATCGTCATCAAAGACAAAGAAAAACAAGAACATCACTGCAAAGATTGATAGCACGGGGGGTAGGATAGAGGCTGCCTCTACTAGATTGGTTGTTTCGGATTCGGGGAAGAAAATCCTCAAACCCCGGACTGTGTATGATTATCTTTTTGCCCCTTCGGGGTCTTATGAATATAGTGATTGTGATTTTGGCTACGTTTTGACTGTTTCTAGTGATGACGTAATCGGTTATGGCCAATCTAACTTTGATCTTGATCCCCAAAATGTTTCCTAAACCATACTTGAGTCCGATGAACTCATTAACAAGACTGAAAAAGACATTGATGATATCGCTTACGATAGCATCGAAAGCAAGGAACCAATTCTCGAGCACCACGGTGCACCGCTTGCCATCAACATAGATCTTTCCGACAAAGAGGAAGCACCAGAAGATTTAACAATGATATCTCAAGAAAAAAAAAATTACAAAAGTTAACTTAAGGCGCGGGAGAGTGATAGCCCCAAGAATAGCTTCAACAGATAAAGGAAAATAAATAATAACTCGAGAAGAGCTACCTCTACCTCCACCAGTGGAAGAACCTCATAACCAAGAGAAAACTGGAGGATCATACAAAGTGGATTAAAACGTGCTAGCTTATCTTAGGAAGTTGCCGGCCCAATTAAGCATCTACAATGCTCTGATCCTATAAAAGGAGATGAGAGAATCTCTGGTTACAGCTTTGCTTGACCTAGAGATTTGGTTAGCTCAGTTGGCCAGCACATCCTCAGATGAAGTTTGTTCATTGAAAAAATAGACTGGGGTAACCTTCATAGATGAAGACTTGCTGCTCGATACCACCAACCACAATCGTCCACCCTACATCTCCATTAACATCGACAGATTTGTGTTGTCCAGAGTTTTAGTAGATCCCAGAGCATCCCTTAACTTGATGAGTCTATGGACATTGGCCTATTTGGACATTGAACCTCAGGAACTTACAACCGATAAAATGTTGCTAAGAGGATTCAAACAAAAGGGAGAGAGAGCCCTTGGATCAATTACATTTCTTTTGAAGGTTGGAGAACTAGCAACAACTGTTAACTTTCATATCATTGACGCTGAGACCTCTTTTAACGCTCTACTAGGTTGACCATGGATTTATGAACACAACATGGTTCCATCGTCTCTATACAAATGCATTAAATACTACAAAGAGGGACAAGAAGATTGCATCAAAGGAGACCTACAACTATTTTCAATTCATGAAGTTGGTATTCATGAAGATGCTACCTAATACGCGCCTCTGAAGAAAACTATCTTCTCTCGTGAAATTGTCACAAACAAAAGTGAAGATTTAGAAAAATCACAAAGAGGAAGCCATTCAACTCCACTTCAGCGATCTTCCATCACTCTTTTACAACAAGTTAGTGGAGGTTCTTTTAGTTTGTGCACCCGAGATCGAGGCAGGGGATGCAGACAAGGAAGAACCAACTTAATCGTTGAACGGACTAGGCCAACCATTAACATTGGTAATGAAGACAGTTTCAAAGATAAAATAATGATGACAAAATAAAAGAAACCTCAATATGAGATATCCTTAGAAGATACGGAGAAAAGTGAATATGAGACAATATATGATCTGATAAACCACTATGTGAACACCATGACCCTTACTCTGATTCTCCCTCAAAAGGTCCAGAGTTTAGAGGTGAAGAAAGTCTGTAGCGCTGGTTCAAAGCGGTCAAATTTTATCTTGCTTCTACCTCTACTGATCTTGAAAAATATGTAAACTTGGATGATGATCCTAATGAGTTAATGTAATTGCCTTTTGGTTACTTTTTGTCTTGTGTACAAAAGTTAATTCAATAAGGACACTTTCCAAAACAAATGCCAAAAGATAAATTCAACTTTTTGAAAATTTATGGAGTGTTAAAAGTCGAACTCCAAACACAAAAGTGGGTCTCGAATTTGGTACGGTCGGACCAGTCGATGATTCAGAAATTTGCTTGGTTGTTATTAATGAATCGGAAGGGGATTGCCTTGATATAAAGGATGACCCTACTGATCAACTAATAGAAGATGCTCCATCGGAATTTGAGGAGGAAATTAAATCCACCATTGATGAATTTAATGAGATTAACCTCGGGACTGAAGAGCAACCCCGGCCTACATTTATAAGTTCTCCACTCAATGATGAAGAATCCCTGCAATTGATCAAACTATTAACAAAATTTAAAGATTGCTTCGCATGGAGCTATGTTGAAATGTCAGGACTGTCAGCAGAGGTTGCAGTTCATAAACTGAGGGTGGATAAGAATATTACCCCAGTAAAATAAGCTCCCATGAGAATGCACCTCAAAATAGAACAGCAAGTCATCGCCGAGGTGAAGAAATTAATAAACGTCAACTTTTTAAAGGAAGAGCAATACCCCACATGGTTGACTAACATGGACGAATCTATGTTTGTGTAAACTTCAGGGATTTGAACAAGGCACGTCCAAAAAATGAGTTTTCTCTACCAATACCAGAAATGATGGTAGATATCGCTTCAACACATGATTTTTTCTCCTTCATGGACGGATCATCGAGATACAACCAAATCAAGATGGCTCCCAAGGATGCAGCACTTACAGCCTTCAGAAAACCTATCAGGATTTTCTACTACACAGTGATGACGTTCGACCTAAAGAAACGTTGGAGCAACATACCAACGTGCAATGACGAAGATTTTTTTTGACCTCATTCACAACCAAGTGGAATGTTATGTGGATGATTTGGTCATCAAAAGTAAATGAAAAGTAGACCATTTGTATAATTTGAGGATCGTGTTCGAACGGTTACAATGATATGACCTTAAAATGAATCCCTTAAAGTGCGCTTTCGGTGTTACCTCCAGAAAATTTCTAGGATTCATTATCCGTCATCGGAGAATCGAGATCGACCCAGATAATATTAAAGCTAACTTGGAAATGCCTCCTCCTAAAACCTTGAAACAACTATGTTCCTTTCAGGGGAAGTTGACATATTGGAGACGCTTTATTTCTTATATCTCTGGTAGGTTTCAGCCCTTCTCGACATTAATTAAGGATGCCAAATTCATTTGGGATGAGAAATGTCAGCGGGATTTCGAGGACTTTAAGCAATATTTAATAACACCTTCTGTGATGGCAGCCCTTATCCCAGGAAAATCGTTGATACTTTATACCGCGGCCTCAAACGAATCTCTTGGAGCCCTCTTAGCCCAAGTCAATGACGAGGGTAAAGAAAACGCACTCTACTATTTGAGTCGCCGCCTAATGCCGATGGAGATAATATACCCACCCATTGAGAAGCATTATCTAGCATTAATTTTTGCCACCCTGAAACTTAGACATTACAAGCTTTCTCATAAGATTGCCCTAATCTTGAAAGTTAATCCGTTGCAATATTTGATGACCCGACCAACACTCTCCGGACATCTAGCAAGATGGCTGATGATCTTATTACAATTGATATAACTTTTGTTCCCCTCCGTGTTATCAAGGGACAAATTCTAGCAGACTTTGTCGATGTACACCCACTACAAGCTGGATCCTCTCTCAACGATGAATTACCAGACAAGCAAATATTACAAATAGAATTCTCCAGTGTGCATTGCTGGGAAATGTACTTCTACGGCACTTCGTCAGCCAGAAAAGATAAAGGATCAGGCATAGTTATACTAGGAAAAGCAGGGATCGACTTGATCTTTATCACGCCAGATAAGGGTATGTTAAGGTTCTCATACCACCTGACAGAGTCATGCACCATCAATGAAGCAGAATATGAAGCTTTAATCACCGGATTGGAATTGGCAATCTCAATGGATATAACGAACATTGCCATCTATGGTGACTCTCAGCTCGTCATCTGGTAAGTTGTTGGACAATATAAAATTTTGAAACCAAGATTAGCAAAGTACCATTAGTACACGATGAAGCTGCAGGAGCAGATCCCTAATGTGACTTTCTACCAGATTCCTAGGAGAGATAATGCCTATGTTGACGCTCTGAAAAAACTCCCAAAGGAATTGGCATGTCCTCCAGAGGATTCCATTGAAATCACAATACAAGGAAGACAAGTTATCTCTCAAATCAACCTCAAAATTCTACACAAGCTTGGAAAAGAAGAAGCGATAAATGCAGTTGCAGACATCAACAAAGATTGGCGCAAGTCATTAATAGAATATTTGCATACTGAAAAGCTACCAAAAGACAAGTTTGAAGCACATCACATTACAAAAAGGCCTATCTCTTATGCTCCAGTGGGTGACGTCCTCTATAGAATGAGTCAGTTCAAAATTCATGAACCAATGCAACGAAAGAAGAAGAAGATTCCCCCTTCCTGCGGAGATCCTCAGTCATCTTCTGAAAAGATTGATTTCCAGCTCGTCACGAGTGTGAATGTCGTTGTCCATGAATTCGGTCTAACATTTCTCCCTTTTGGATTTTGGACTCCAAAAAAGAGACAAGAGCCTCCTGAGGATCCCCCTCGAGGCATTCCGGGAGCAAATCCGGATGCCGACACGAAAAAGTACACGTTGGTTGCCCACTGATCTTATCAGAGGTGAAATCCAATCCTTTCGCCTCTCGGAAGCGAGAAAGGGAGCAGCAAACGTAGGCTTCGACAGTGCATTTTTGGGCGCTAGTACTTCATTTGGAAGCTTCAAAACTCAAGGCTCTAGCTACGGCTTTGATGCTGGAGTTTGCTGGCTTTGAAGTGAAGCTGCTTAGAAGCGAAGATCGTTCGACCAGATGTGGCTACGATGTTTAAGCGAAGTCGAAGCACAAAATATTGTTAAAGAAGTACATGCTGAATTGTGTGGCACTCACCAGTTCGGGCCGAAGATGAAAATGAAGATCAAAAGACTCAGATATTATTGGTCAGCAATGATGTCAGATTGCATGGATACAGCTAGAAAGTGTCACCAGTGCCAAGTGCATGGGGTGGTCTTACACCAACCTCCTAATGTGGTACATCCAACTATCGCCTCATGGCCATTTGAGTGTTGGGGCACGGACATAATAGCTCCGATAAACCCTCCATCTTCTAAAGGACACAGGTTTATACTTGCTGCTACAGATTACTTCTCCAAATGGGCAGAGGTAGTACCATTATGTGAGGCTACGGTATAGCACGTCCTTCAATTCTTCAAAAGCCAAATCATCTACCATTTTAAAGTACCGCGAGGAATAATTTCTGATAATGGGACAGCTTTTAAAAGCACAAAAATCAATAATTTTTTTGAAAGACACAAGATAGATTGGAGATACTCTACAATTTACTATCCCAGAGCAAATGGCTTGGCTGAAGCCTTCAACAAGACATTGGTACATATTTTAAAGAAAACATTGGAAAAAAATAAAAGTGATTGGCACAACAAACTGTTAGAAGCCTTGTGGGCCTACCGGACGACGTTCAGGACTCCCACTCAGTGTATACCCTACATGCTCGTGTATGGGTCTGAGGCCGTGCTATCGTTATAAATTCAGACATCGTCTCTCAGAGTCTTTGTTGCCAACCAACTCACAACAGAAGAAAGTGCAAAACTTATACTTGAAGAGCTGGAGAGTCTTGAGGCAAAATGACTTGAAGCACAACAACACTTGGAACTTTATCAGGCAAAGATGGTACAAGCTTATGATAAATTGGTCCGCCTAAGGACATTCAAAGTTGGTGACCTTGTACTCGTGCTCAAAAAGCCTATTCTTGCATGTCGTAAGATGGGTGGAAAATTCGAGCCAACTTGAGAGGGACCATTTGTCGTTAAAAAGGTCTATGTAGAAGAAGCCTACCAATTAATAGATTTTTGGGGTGAAACACCCATGCTACCAATCAACGGATGATTCTTGAAGACATACTACGTAACCTGACATTACTTGTCATCGCTTAATTTGAAATTTTGAAATTTTGATTGTTTTGGGGTTATCTACGTGGCCAAATGTCTGTGACGGAGTCCAAAATTTTTGTAATAAGATTAACCTCAACATAATAAAAATTTTTAAAAATTACACACTTCAATTTTCTCTTTTTAAACTTAATATCCTACTAAATTAAATAAAATGCATACACAAATAAATAACTTCTTCACCAAAATAAACTAAAATTTCCTTTAATAAATACATTTTTTTAGTTCTTGTTCACACCAAGTTTCAGCTCACTGACATTTTTTCTATCGTCTGCAAAGAAATGTCAGGCCAGAGGTTGATCTTCATTTTTAAAGAGGGTTGGAACCTCGTACTCAATGAGGAAATGGCACCGCAGGGCAACACCATAGACTTTGACATGGAATTTAGTCAAGTCGACATGGATTATGAGGGACCTCTGATGGATGTCCTCAGCCGACAGGAAAAAGAAGGGCTACCCTTGCTGCTAAGGTTGACCACCAAAGACAATTCATCACTGAAGGGAAAGAATGTGATGATACAACAAGACCTGATGGAGGGGCCCAGCCGCCTACCATTCATGATAGCTATGCCAGCTAGAGGCCTAGTCGCTATCAATAATAAAAGATTGTCGGACGCTCCGCTTCGAAGAACTCAGCGCAGAATTGCTAGCCACCGAAAGCATAGGGCTTTCTTACGAGAAGAAAGAATACGTCAAAATGAGGCAGAAAGCTTGCTCACCCCTATTTCTGAGGGGAACATTTATGATCCAGGCATGAGAGAGACCTCTTCTTGCCTACCTGCTACAGATGAAGAATCTGGGTTTGTTACAGAACTAGAAATACCACTTGCTTCAAATGTTCTTTGCATGGGTTGCCCAACCTGCAACGCCGAAATACCTGCACGAGCATCCGCCACAAGGGCATTCGTGGAGTGCTCAGACTGTAATGTCCTACACTTACAGCATTACAGCACCTTAGAGGAGTACGCATCTACCAATGATGGGTCTCAAACTGTTGATTGCCCGATGGTGGATCACTATGTCCCATGGAGTCCAGAGCGATATGTACCTTTGGATTCTGAGTTACATGTTTTGTTAGCTTTAGAATCATCACCAGCTTGGGTTCTTACCGATGTTGAAATGAGGGAATATCTTTGACAACCGCCAATTGTCAGTACGGCAGAATACTATAAAATGAGCGAAGTAAAAAAAAATGAAATTTGAATTCTATGAAGAATTTCAAGGAAGGTTCATTAATATACCGGAAGGCTTGGAACTGTATACCAGAGTCTTCTCCAAATGACGAAAGAAATATTCTTGATTGCATCTTTGACCTGTGAGATAGAGGTTGAGCAGGCCTGCTTATGAAAAGAACCTACACCGAGCCAAGAAAGTGGATGCGAGGAAAGGGGAGGATCACTATCCATTGTTGCTGTTGCTACAACTTTACCAACGATAGACAAGGAAATCCTCCTGAGATTATCAGACATGACCAGGTGGATCCACTACCTCCAATGATAAAGTGGATGATCAAAAGAATGATTAGATGGAGTACAATGCCTGCTAACTGCATTCCTAACAGCTGCATCATCAACATATAAGATGAAGGAGACTGCATACCTCCGCACATTTATCATCATGATTTTGTGAGACCTTTTTGCACGATCTCATTCATAAGCAAGAACAACATCCTATTTGGAAAAAAAATTGATATCATCAGTCTTGGCGAATTCAGAGGAACCGTAGAAATTTAGTTGTCTATTGGTTCAGTCCTAATCCTAATAGAAAATGGAGCGAACGTCGTCAAACACTGTATTCCAGGGGTACGACACCGTAGGGTGTCCGTGACCTTCCGACATATGGATAATAGTAAAGTTCCATATAGATTTCAATGAGATCTAGAATTGGAGGAGCTGTTATCATACAAGCTATGAGAGGGTTGTACCTCTAAGTATATGTGAAGGGAACTCTTTTCCTGGAGCGTGGCATAGAAGGTCTGCTCTACCAGGAGCTTGTCACACCAGGGAAAGATATTTAGAGGGTTCATTTTCATTTTACTACATTACATTACAGCAACTATGATATGTATAAAACATGCTCAGCCTATGATGTGTACTTGGCATGGGATATTGTTAGATGTACTTTGATGCAGTCAACATATTGTACTTTTTGAGTCTTTGGCCTACACTCAATCTGTAACATTTATTGGAATAGATTAATGAAGTTTCTTTCAAAAATTTGTCTTTTTGTTAGAGATCCATATTTTTCAAGTTTATGTCTATTATTTGCATGAATTAATCATAATATTTAGCATTTTGCTTAGAAAATTCCAAGAAAATTTTGGAAGATTTCTCATGACCAGAGAACCCTTTGAAAAATATTTCAAGGGTTAAGTCATTAAAAATGCACTTAATTTTCACAAACAATAAAACACAAAAGAAAATTAATTTTGGGAAATACAAACATCTAAATGAGTTAATTTTTAATATCCACTATGATTTAAAGTTCAGAAAATTCGCCATAAAAATTTCAAAACATTTGGAGCTTATTTAATAACTCAAATTGACTTTTCAAGTTAAATGTCATTTTTAACACAAATGATTTTTAATAATTAAAATTTAGCTCAAGAAATTACAAAAATTGGTTTTTGGAGTTCTCTGTGATTAGAAGAATTTTCTAAAAATAAATTTTTAATAAAATAAAATTTTCATTTTCAAGCCTATTTTCAATATTCAAATAATTAAAAATTAATAAAAAACACAAAAATAATAAAATTCATGAAAATGTTCTAAATTGTTTCCTAAACATTCAAGAATAATTAGAATATTTTTCCTGATTTTCTAAGTGAAGATATTGAATTCTGAAGCTTAAAATAATTTTTGAAGGCTAAAAATGGATTTTCACTAAAATAATTCTAAAATTTAAAAGAAAAATCATAAAAATGTAAAACTTGTTGCTCTAGTTTCATTTACCTTAAAAATAATTATTAAAAATATAAAACTTAATTTTCCCCATTTAAAATATTTTATAATTAATAAACACTCGAGAACTTAAAATAATTCTAATAAGTCAAATAAATTATAAAAAAACAAAAACTTTTGTCTAAATGATTCTCTAGCCTAAGTCTACCTCCAAGAAAAATTTTAAGGGATAAGGCTCTACCTTGGTCAAGTAAGGGAATTTTCTTTGAAAAGTCCTATTTCTTGCATGTAAATAATTATATAAATTAAATTAAATTTTGAAAAATCACGTTTTCTCCTTTATTGTCTTGATTGACCCATGAGTAAGGTGAGATAAAAATTCCAAGATTGTTTGAATTAAATTTGATGAATTATGAAGTGATAGAGCCTTAAGAGTAAAAATGTAATTTTAGAAATTTGGCCTTAATTAACATTTAGGCATAAGACAAAAGAGGAAATGGGCAATCTTTGATCCTAATCAACATTCTTGGATGACTGAAATACATGGAATTATTTGGTAGAAACCCATCTCACTTTTTTAATTAAAAAGATAAATTTGTAATTTCCTTAAATTATTAAAATTTGGAAGTCTAGTCAATTAAATGATCCTAAACTTAGGGGTATGGTTTTGGATGTTAGTAACTCACTAATTTAATACCCTTATTTAACGTTCAAATCACTTTAGAAAAAATGAATCATCATCACTTAAAATTCAACCTTAAAAAAAAAACTAAGACATCCACCAACTAAAGGGCTTAGTAGTGATCTAGGCTAAATCAAATTTGATTAATGAGGATTAGAAAAGTGAACATTATCAAAAATTAAAGATCTTTAAAACACTACAAGCCCAAATTAAAAAGTTGGCTAAGTGTCTTGATAACATTAACTTTGCCCCTTTAAGGGTCTTCGCCCACATAATCCTCAAATTAAATTATAAATGATAATTACCCTACACTTCGGGATAATTGAAACATCAATGTTCATTGAGTATTAAAGGTATTTACAGGATGGGTTATTAAGCAATATAATAAGCTTAAAAATGAGCTCAAGACTTTTCATCAGGTGGTGAGAGAGTGGCATGGACCTGCTTCTTTCTCCAGATCTGTTGGATGCCTCGGAGGTCTACTAAACTTAATATGTTTTGCTTGATAAAATCATCCTTAATTAATCAAATAGGGACCCACCAAGTTATGACCTAGGGTTGGGTAAATCACTAAAACCTTACTTCTTTGCTTTATATAAAGTGCTCTCACAAGCATTTTGAATTTCAGGTGGTGGAATGAGAATAATCGACACGTACGCTTTTTATAGTTTACAGTGTTGTATTTCTTATACTTTCATACTGTGCTTTTTATTGTTACAAAACTTGTGACTAGAGGAACATATGTTGAGATTTTCATATCAATTTTATACTATTTTTTATGATATTGCACTTTAAAGAAAGGTATTTTTCATGTTTTGTTGCAAGAATGTTGAATTAGGGTCATTGGAGCAAAAAGATGCAAAAAGGAGAAAATTTGGAGCGAAAAGGATCAAAATGTGCACAATTGAACTAGGGCACCAACGGCGCCATCGACCCCACCGATGGCGAGATTTTCCCAAGACTCCATAATTAATTCATTAAGAAGGTCCGCTGATGGCGCCCTCGAGGTCGCCGATGGCGAGCTTGGCGGTTATGCCGAACCAGGCTTTGGATAAGACCAAATTTTGAAGAGATGCTTAGAAAACTCTTGGGAAAGCTCATCCATAACCTTAAAAGAATGTTTTGGCCAAAAATTGAGGAAGCAGAAGTGCTAGAGAGAGTTCCTGGAGGTTAGAAAGGTTTCAGTAGTGTGTAAAAATTGTGAGGAATTCTTCGAGAGATTGAAAGAGTGGAGGGAAAGTGAGAGATTTCTTCCTCCTTGCTGCTTCAAAGAGGAATTTTGTGTGTGTAAAGAAAGGAAGAGATTCAGAGGAACTTTGGGAAGTGTTCTTGGGGAGAAATTAGAGATAAGTTATTTACTTGTAGTAGTTTGTACGACTTTGATTGTATATATGAATTCCAAGTTTTGTTGTTTTTTCCCCATGAGATCTGAGTAGTTTTCTCTGTCTTTCTCCTTGTCTTGAGATTTGTGAAATAGTGATTTGAATTGGTGAAGCCATGAAAATGTTTAAGAAATTGTGATGATCTTTTCACTTCGATTTTAATTTACTTTCAATTTGACCAATTAATTTATTAAAATATGTTGAGTTTTACAACTAAAGTGAGGATTACATCCAAGATTCATGGAGGTCAAAGCCCTTGGAAGTTGGATGCAAATAAATAGGGAAATAATATTATCAGATGTAGAATTGGAGATTTTAGAGTGACAGACTAAAATCCGCAATTAGGTCCTGTCGTTTGGATGCTAAAGTGTAGATGTTAGCCCTCAGGCGAGGGGAACGTGGGAGCTCCGAAGTGAGAGCCGGTATCCTCCCAGCCTAGCCGCTGATTCAGTAAACAAGAATAGGATTAGTGAATGTTCTTTATCCCTAGACCAAAGGGTAAAGAATACGTATGCTCTTATTTGGCACAATATAATTTGAACTAATTCACTTTATCCATTCACTATAATTTCTTGACAAGGAGAATGATGCTTTCTTATATATTGAATATCACATTTAAACCTTCATTAGTATCATTCGATATTTAATAGTTATTAAAATTACATATTTATTGCAATTGTCTATTAGTGACAGATAAGTGAAATGAACTTCATTGTTGTGATTAAAGTATTATTTTTTTTCTAAAATCTTAGTTCGTAGTTCTAAACTTACTCACTATGGAATCGATATCTAGGACTCCATTAGAGCCCTATATTGCTTGAGCGATACGTATAATTGCGTTGATAAATGTGAATTTATAATTATTGAATATTTATTACGTCCATATTTATCTTATATTTTAAAGAATATATAAAGTCGTGGTCAAGTTTTTGGCGCCGTTGCTGGGGAGTGAGTAAACAAAAATCACAATTAGATTAACGGACAAATTAGGATTATTAAAAAAATTTTACTTGAATTGCAACTTATTTTCATATTTAGTTAATTACATTACTGTGTATTGATTTCAAATTGTATGCGTAAATTTGGACCTGAAAATCTTATACCCTATGATTCGGAGCTAAAACACACTGTTAGAAAGATTAGAAGAATGAGAAGAGAACCTAGAAATTCTGATACAATGGAAAACAACATGAACAATCAAGGAATAGAGAATGAACACCAACCTAGACCCCTACAAGATTATGCAAATCCTACAGTAGATGAAATTCATTTATCTATCCAAAATCCTGAAGAAGTTGCTAATTCATTTGAGCTTAAACCTGCTATTATCCAAATGGTACAAAACATACAATTCGGAGTTACACCAAATGAAGATCCTAACTTACACCTCGCTAATTTTTTAGAACTATGTGCTACTTTTAAATATGATAGAGTCTCAAACGATGTTGTTAGACTTAGACTTTTTCCTACTGTGTGCTACTTTTAAATATGACAGAGTCTCAAACGATGTTGTTAGACTTAGAATTTTTCCTTTTTCAATGAGGGATAAGACTAAGATGTGGTTAATTTCGTTAGAACCAGGATCTATTAGAACTTGGGGAGAACTATCACAGAAATTTCTATCTAAATATTTCCCTCCATCCAAAACTGCTAAACTTAAAAATGACATAACATCATTCTGTCAAATTGATGGAGAGTCAATATACGAAGCTTGGGAGAGATTTAAAGATCTTCTTAGAAAATGCCCTCATCATTCGTTACCAGATTGTTAATAATTTAAACTTTTTATATTCTTAGGAAGTGCCCTCATCATTCGTTACCAGATTGGTTGATAATTCAAACTTTTTATAATCTTAGGAAGTGCCTTCATCATTCGTTACCAGATTGGTTGATAATTCAAACTTTTTATAATGGATTAAGATCTCTTAGATCGATTATAGATGCTGCGGCTCGTGGTTCTTTAATGTCAAAACCTTTTGATACCCTCATCATTCGTTACCAGACTGGTTAATAATTCAAACCTTTTATAATGGATTAGTGGGATATGTTCTCATCATTCATTACTAGATTGGTTGATAATTCAAACTTTTTATAATGGATTAGTGGGATCTCCCATCATTCGTTACCATACTGGTTAATAATTCAAACCTTTTATAATGGATTAGTGGGATCTCTTGTCAGTTATAAATGCTGCTGGTGGTGGTTCTTTAATGTCAAAATTTTTTGATGAGGCTTATTCATTAATAGAAGAGATGGCTACCAACAATTTTCANTTTAGGAGTGACTGTTGAAACAAAAGAAAATAGTGAATTAATATCTATCAGACAAGTTACTGGGTGGTGTATTTCCATTGATTATAGAAAATTAAACACTGCCACCAAGAAAGATCACTTCCCTTTACCCTTTTTAGCCAAATACTAAATAGACTTGCTAAGCACAAATATTTTTATTTTTTAGATGGATATATGGGTTACCATCAAATTCCTATTGCTTCTGAGGATCAAGAAAAGATAATATTTATAAGTCCTTTTGGAACTTTTACTTTTTCAAAGAATGCCTTTCGGATTATGTAATGCACCTGCAACATTCTAGAGATGTACGATGTCCATATTTAGTAAGTTAATTAATGATGGATTATAAGTATTTATTGATGGTTTCTCTGTATTTGGAACATCATTTGATGCATGCTTAAATTACCTGAAAAAAGTTTTAAAGTTATAAGAATGAACTAATTTAGTTCTGATTTGGGAGAAATGTCAATTTATGGTTGCAGGAGGAATTGTGTTATGGCATAAAATTTTGGAAGATGGTATGGAAGCAGTCCCTGAAAAAATTCAAGTTATATCTAAACTAACACCTTCTACTAATTTAAGAGAGGTTAGGAGTTTTCTTGGACATGTNAGGCAAATAACCCAGTGAAGCCATTAAGAAATTCATCCAACCAAGGAAATGTAAACTATAGACCTTCTTATCCTCTAGGATTTAATAGCAACACTCAAATTAAAGAGAAGAAGTTTTCTATGGAAGAACTGATATTAAACATGGGTCAACAATTTCATAATCAAGGAAATCAATTACAAAATTGAGCTGCTATTAAGAATATTGAAAACCAATTGGTGCATATCGCTACTGCGCATAGTAACCGAACATTAGGAACTTTTCCTAGTACTATAGAACAAAATCCTAAAGATCATGGAAAAAAACAAATCAAAGCAATACAATTACGAAGTGGAAAAGAATTGGAGACAAGAGTACAAAAGGAAACAAAAACTGAAAAAGAGAAAGTGAATACTAAAAAAGAAAAGAATCATGAATACCCAAATTTAGAGTATCCATTTACACCAATGACAATTACTATAGTGGTTGTGTTAGTAAAAGTGGATAAATTTATCTTTCCTGTGGATTTCATTATTTTAGATATGGAGGGAGAAATACTTATTATTTTTGGTTCTAGCTACTGGAAAAGCTATGATAGATGTTCAAAAAGGAGAATTAACTATGAGAGTTAACGATCAAGAGGTAGCTTTTAACATTGTGAAATCTATGAAATATCCTGCCGTTGAAAGAGATAATGAATGTTTTTGCATGGAAATTAGTGAACATCTATTGAAAGAACATTTTAAAGAACATTTTGAAGAGAAAGATAATTTGAAGATAGTGATAAAGTTATTCTGGATGAATTAGAAAATGAAGAATTAGATTATGTTCAGGAAATATTAGAAGATGAAGTTATTCTTGATGAATTAGAAAATGAAGAATTAGATTATGTTCAGGAAAGATTTGAGATGTTAGATATTATGATAAATGCTGAAAAGAATTTATTTCTGTCAATTATAAAACCATCTAAACTTGAGTTGAAAATACTACCGAGCCACTTGAAGTATGTGTTTCAGGGAGACTCATCTACATTAC
>JXCR01145636.1:84504-99617 GCA_002079205.1 Phalaenopsis hybrid cultivar
CAGTAGACTACGTTTCTAAGTGGATTGAAGCACAAGCTTTACCTCGTTGTGACGCTAAAAGTATTTCAAGATTTTTAATGAAAAATATTTTCACTAGATACGGAATGCCTAGAATGATTATCACTAATGGAGGATCCCATTTTAGAAATAAATATATTCAGAGATTGGTAGAAAAATTTAATATTATTCATTGAATCTCTACTGTAGTGGGTTAGCTGAAGTTTCTAATAGAGTGATTAAACAAATACTTGAAAAAACTGTAAACCCTAGTAGAGTAGATTGGTCCACTAGACTGGATATCGTATTATGGGCTTACAGGACTGCTTATAAAACTCCTATTCAAATGACTCCTTACAGACTGATTTTTGGAAAGACTTGCCACTTACCAGTAGAATTGAAGCATAAAGTCTATTGTGAGATTAAAGAATTCAATTATAATTTGAAAGATGCTGGTAAGAAGAGATTGTTACACTTAAATGAATTGGAAGAATTAAGAAATGAGTCTTATGATAATGACAGAATTTATAAGTAAAAACTAAAGTTATGGCATGATCGGAAGATTAACCAAAAGAACTTTGAACCAGGACAAGAAGTTTTACTTTACAACATTAGGTTGAAGTTATTTCCAGAGAAATTGAAGTCTCGTTGGTTAGGACCCTTTACTGTGAACCAAGTTTATACTTACGGAGCTGTTGAGATTGAAGATCAAAAGACTAAAAATAGATTTAAAGTAAATTGACACAGATTAAAATCATTTTTTTAAGGGTAAAAGACCAAATTTTAAAGAGGTTTTAACGATTAGTAAACCTGAATGACACATGAATAGGTCGGGCTGACGACGTTAAATCAAGCGCTTATTGGGAGGCAACCCATAGTTATCTTTACTTTTACTGCGATTATAGTAGTTTGTATTTGAAATTATCGTTAGTTTGTGGTATTATTAAGCTCTACTACTCTTATTTACCCTTGAATCATCATAAGAATTGGATCCATAGAGAAAAATTGGAACGCATTTGGAGCAGAGCGAAACTGTAAAAATTTTGACTTGGGCGCCGACGGCACCCTCGACGTCGCCGCCGGCGGGTTTTTCCTGAGAGTCCAGGCAAAATTAATACAGAGGCTCGCCGACGGTGAGACCGGCGAGATGGCAGTTTCTTGGGTTTGAATGGCAGTTTTTGGGCGGGAGTTATCCTTTTAAACTCCAAAATTCGATTCTGAGTTCATATTTTCCCCCCAAAATGAAGTGAAACTCCACCAATTTCATTCCTATGGCATCCAATTCCCCTGATAATTCCAGAATGTGTTTTCAATCCGCAAAAGTTTATTAGTGCGGAAGCGCAGCGAATCTTCAACAAGGTACTAACGAAGAAAATATTGATCAAGGAACGAGGATTCGTAAATCGCGGATTGAATAATCCCATGATGGCAATTGAATAAATGATAGTGCGGCGAAGATGGGAAGTTTTGTGTGACACTACTGCCGCCGTGGTGGTTCCTGTGGTAACAGAATTTTATGCAAATTTATATGGAATCAACCAGGGAGTTATTTATGTGCGAGGAAGATTGATCACTTTAACTCCTGCATGGATCAACAAATTATACATGATCGAAAATGTTCCTGTCTGCCACTATTCCAATTTTGTCCCAACAAGAAACCAGATGAATGAAATTTACCAATATTTAACGGATGAAACTGACAACTGGGAAATAAGAGAAAATGAATATGCTAGTTCTTGCTGTGACACTCCTAAATCCTATTTCGAAATATTGGCACTTTTTTATTTCTGCAAAATTGTTACCAACAATGAAGATCGGTAAAGTTTCTAAAGAAAGTGCTATTTTGAATTAATGCATCCAAAGGGGACTGTCGATCGACATTGGATCAATAATTATGAAGTCAGTTTTGGGTCTGATCGTTCATGGATCAACTTATGGGCTTGGACACCCCTCCACAATTTTCTCACTTTGCAGTCAGTTCCAAGTGTCCTACAAAAATTAGGAAAATGTACTTTTACCTTGGAAGCCTTTGGACCCAACTGAGAGATTCTCAGTTTTTGAAGATGAAAATGGCATGGTCATTATAGTAGATCAATCATCTCAGAATTCACTTTCAGTTCAACCCTTAATTCCTGATAAGTCTCTGGTGATCCTGCGTCGAATCAAGAAATTGGAAAATGTACAAAATGTCATGAATGTGATTAATAATATCTTTAATTTCTTCGATCATCTAGACTGGAGGATGAAAGAACATTTTGATCACTCTGGACATTTAGAAGATAGCTTGATACGATTGATTAGGAGGATGAAGTTAATAGAAGAGGATTCCACTGAAGAGTTTCCATTCCGGCCCTTCTACAACCTCTTTGTTCATGTGCAATCAATGGTTGATCTCAGAGGAAAATCTAGTACTAAGTCTGAAGATTAGTAGATTTATAATACTACCTATCTGTCTATTTATGTATTTTGATTTGAACTTTGTATTTTCTTTGCTTTAGAATTATGCTTTTAGATCTCTTTATAGTTGAAACTAAGCATAGGATGTTTTGTTTTCAGCATTTTGAGTGTTGAGGCTTGGATTGCAACGTTGAATTAATGTATTGAGGTTGAGAAAATACCAAACTTAGGTGTGTTATGTAACNTGTAGTGGGTTAGCTGAAGTTTCTAATAGAGTGATTAAACAAATACTTGAAAAAACTGTAAACCCTAGTAGAGTAGATTGGTCCACTAGACTGGATATCGTATTATGGGCTTACAGGACTGCTTATAAAACTCCTATTCAAATGACTCCTTACAGACTGATTTTTGGAAAGACTTGCCACTTACCAGTAGAATTGAAGCATAAAGTCTATTGTGAGATTAAAGAATTCAATTATAATTTGAAAGATGCTGGTAAGAAGAGATTGTTACACTTAAATGGTCTTATGATAATGACAGAATTTATAAGTAAAAACTAAAGTTATGGCATGATCGGAAGATTAACCAAAAGAACTTTGACCAGGACAAGAAGTAGCTAAAGTTATGGCATGATCGGAAGATTAACCAGAAGAACTTTGAACCAGGACAAGAAGTTTTATTAGGTTGAAGTTATTTCCAGAGAAATTGAAGTCTCGTTGGTTAGGACCCTTTACTGTGAACCAAGTTTATACTTACGGAGCTGTTGAGATTGAAGATCAAAAGACTAAAAATAGATTTAAAGTAAATTGACACAGATTAAAATCATTTTTTTAAGGGTAAAAGACCAAATTTTAAAGAGGTTTTAACGATTAGTAAACCTGAATGACACATGAATAGGTCGGGCTGACGACGTTAAATCAAGCGCTTATTGGGAGGCAACCCATAGTTATCTTTACTTTTACTGCGATTATAGTAGTTTGTATTTGAAATTATCGTTAGTTNTATTGGTCCACTAGATTGGATACCGCATTATGGGCTTATAGGACTTCTTATAAAACTCCTACTGGAATGACTCCTTACAGACTGATTTTTGGAAAGATTTTTCATTTACTAGTAGAATTGGAGCATAAAGCATATTGGGCGATTAAAGAATTCAATTATAATTTGAAAGATGCNAAATAGATTGCTCCTCTGATTAGATACTGCATTATGGGTTTACAGGACTGCTTATAAAACTCATATTGGAATGAATCCTTACAAACTGATTTTTGGAAAAACTTGTCACTTACCGGTATAATTGGAGCATAAAGCATATTGGGTGATTAAAGAATTCAATTATAATTTGAAAGATGTTGGTGAGAAGAGATTGTTACAATTAAATGAGTTAGAAGAATTAAGAAATGAGTCTTATGATAATAACATAATTAATAAGGAAAAACTAAAGTTATGGCATGATCAGAAGAAAAATCAAAAGAACTTTGAACCAGGATAAGAAGTTTTGCTTTACAACACTAGGCTGAAGTTATTTTCTGGAAAATTGAAGTTTTGCTGGTTAGGACCCTTTACTGTGCTCAAGTTTATACTTACGGAGCTGTTGAAATTGAAGATCAGAAGACGGGATGTAGATTTAAAGAAAATGGACACAGATTAAAACCATATTAAGAGGGTAAAAGACCAAATTTTAAAGAGGTTTTAATGATCAGTCAACCTGAATGACACCCAAATAGGTCGGGCTGAGGACGTTAAACCAAGCACTTTATAGGAGGCAATCCATATTTATCTTTACTTTTATCACGATTATATTAGTTTCTATTTGAAATTATCATTAGTTTGTGGTAGTAATAATCTCTACTACTCTTATTTACCCTTGAAACATCTTGAAAATTGGATCCCTGAAGAAAAATTAGAATACATTCAGACCAGAGCGAAACTATGCAAAATTTTCCTTGGGCGCCGAAGGCTGGTTTTTCCCGAGAGTCCAGACAAAATTAATACAGAGGCCCGCAATGGTGCCATCAACCCCGCCGACGGCGAGACCGACGACTTGATGATTATGTGGGCTCAAATGGCGATTTTTGGGAGAAAACTGTCTTTTTAAACTCAAAAATTTGATTTCTAGTCCATATTTTCCCTCCAAAAATGAAGTAAAACTCAACCAATTTCATTCTTATGGCATCTAATTCCCCTGATAATCCCAGAATGCGAGTTTTCATTCGGCGAAAGTTTATTAGTGCGGAAGCACAATGAATCTTCAACAAGTTGCTGACGAAGATTGATCAAAGAACGAGGATTCGTGAATCGCGGATTAAATAATCCCACGATGGATATTGAAGAAAGAATAGTGTGGTGAAGATGGGAAGTGTTGTGCTACACTACTGATGTAGTGGTGGTCCCCGTGGTAAAAGAATTTTATGCAAATTCACATAGAATCAACCAAGGAGTTGTTTATGTGCAAGGAAGATGGATCACTTTCACTCTTGCATGGATCAACAAATTATATAAGATAGAGAATGCTCCTGTCTACCACTATTCCAATTTCGTCCCAATGAGAAACCAGATGAATGAGATTTACCAATATTTAACGGAAGAAACTGACGACTGGGAAATAAGAGAAAACAGGTATGTTAATTTTTCTGCAACACTCCTGAATCCCATTTTGAAACATTGGCACTTTTTAATTTCTGCGAAACTATTACCGACAATGAAGATCGGTAAAGTTTCTAAAGAAAGTACCATTTTGAATTACTGCATCCAAAGGGGACTGCCGATCGACATTGGATCTATAATTGTAAAGTCGGTTTTGGGCNATTTGAATTACTGCATCCAAAGAGGACTGCCGATCGACATTGGATCTATAATTGTGAAGTCGGTTATGGGCTGATCATTCACGAATCCACTTATTGGCTTGGACACCCCTCCACAATTTTCTCACTTTGCAGTCAGTTCCATGTGTTCTATGAAAATTGGGAAAAGGTACTGCTACCTTGGAAGCCTTTGGATCCNTTTGTATTTGCTTTAATTTAGAATTATGCTTTTAAATCTCTTTATAGTTGAGACTAAGCATAGGATGTTTTGTTTTCAGCATTTTGAGTGTTAAGGCTTGGATTGCGATGCTGAATTAATGTATTGAGGTTGAGAAAATACCAAACTTAGGTGTGTTATTATATTGTACCCCTTGGAATTTATATATAAATATGATGTTTTGTGTTGTGAAAGTTTATATGTTACATCATTTAGTCACTTAAAATTATATCTATATTGATTGAAAACATGTCGTTAAGGCTTGAAATTGATCAAATTTGCAAAGTTCCAGAATTTGAACCAAACTCAGTAGAGGCCGCCGACGGCGCCCTCGACGCCGCCGACGACGGATTTTTCTCAGGACTTAGGATTTAATTCCAATAGATCCCTGCTGACGGTGAGCTCACAAAAAAACACCTTTAACCGTGATTTTGACCAATCAACCGCCACTATTCATCACCCCCTTTCTCCTAAAAATGTCATTTTCAACCTAGGGCTTGAAAGATCTTGGATTGGGAGGCGATTTCAAGGCTTATTGACATCGAATTTGATCATCTCTTGGTAAGAGCTTCAGTCCAAACTAAAAATATTTGATTTTCACCATGGATTTCTTCTAAATTGAGGAGATCCAAAAAAATTGAGAATGTGAAGAAAATTTGGGAAGAAATTCATGGATCTTAGTGTTGAAGTCTTAGAATTACTATTAGAAGCCATGATTTGCATATTTGAAGTAATTTTTGGAATTTTTCTATAATTTGAATAGATTGAAATGGCTCCACGTCAAAAGAGACGAGTTGAGTTTGACAAGTCTCGCTTTGTTAATGTGATGGCTCAAACAAAATTTACTTCCATACTTAAAGGAAAGAAGTGTACACAAGATCGAGTTTTTAAAAGTTCGGGAGGAGAAATTGAACGAGTTATTGCCGATCGAAGGTGGGAAAACTTTTGTTACACCACCAATAAAGCTGATGCAAACATTGTAAAGGAGTTCTACGCCAATGTAATCTATTATGGGGATGGAATCATTCAAGTGCGTGGATTTCCTGTTGAGTTTACTGTCGCCGCATCAACACTTTTTACGAAGTCCCAGAATCTTATACCTGCCAATATGAATCATTTAGTACAATGGAAGGCCCCCTGAATGATGTGATTAACTTTCTCACTTATGGGAAAGGAACATGGAAGATAAAGCAGCGAGAACGGGTAATTTTTTCTGCTTCCATGTTGAATGACACCTCTAAGCCTTAGCACTATTTTATTTTCTCTACTTTGTTATCAGCCTATCACCATAGTGAGGTAACTAGAGATAAAGCTATTCTAAATTTCTGTATTCAGAATAATAGAACTATAAATATGAGGAGAATAATTTTTAAGAAAATATTGACTACGGCGAGGAGTGAGACTAGTGGAGGACTAAGACATCCTGGCCTTATTTATGCACTTTGCCAACTTTCTGGAGTGAAAGCTGGAGATGATGAAGAATGGGTTTACCCTATGAAATCCATTAGTAAAGCTAATTTGAAGACTTATGAATCCCATGAGAAATGTAGAACTGGGAGTAGAAGTTAAAAAACTTCTACTAGTAGAGATGTTCCCTCTACAAGTTATGACCTTCCACCTTCTAGTTCCCCTACCGTCTCTGATTTGATGAATGAGTTGACCTTGCAGCGAAAGTGCATAGAATTGATAAATGAAAGGATTGGAGGTTTAGAACGTCGACACGATTATGATAGTGAGACATGCAAATGCATTCAGATTTTGAGATAGCTTATTATGAAGCTCAGGCCCGACACTACAGAGGTGAGCTTGATGTTACTTTTCCTGAGTACCCGCAATATACTCAGTATCAGCCCAATCCACGTGCTGATCAAGGCGATGAAGATATAGCTTGGGATTTTGATATTTAAATGCTATTGATGTACTTGTATTTGTACTTTTATTTCTATGATCTTTTGTATTAGAAATGGATGTTTTTGTGTATTTGGACTTTCATTTTTATTATTATATTATAATTTTTATTAAAAATTTAGTGTTATAGTTAAATTTGCATGTATAGTTTAATAGATGTTGAATAGTATTTTGTGGATTGTAATGTAATTTGATTTTTATTTTTGCATTTTAATTGTAATTGTTTTGTTTAGTATTATGGTTGTGTTAGGAAATGTTGTGCTNAGAAAGGATTGAAAACAATCAATGAAAAGAAAAGAAAAATATTTAGGATTGAAAGCAATCCAAATGAAAAAGATAAAAGAAAGAAAAAAATTATGGAATTGAGGAGAAGCTTAAGGATATGCCTAATCAAAAATTGGCTTCACTGGACCTACCTAAAGGGAAAACCTAAATACATTCCTGAACTTATATTTATAGAATATCATCTTTTAATAGTAATATTCTCATGAAGTTTCTATCATTTGAATATTTTAAGTGACTTGATATTACAACATCTATATCTTTTACTAGTAGAGTTCTCATGAAGTTCCTATCTTTTGAATATTCTAAGTGACTTAATTTTACTAGTAGTGTTCTCATGAAGTTCTTATCATTTGAATATTCTAAGTGACTTAATATTACAACATATAGTCATTCTTGGACTGGACCTACCTAAAGGGAAAACCTAAATACATTCCTGAACTTATATTTATGGATTAACATCTCTCGACCTACCTAAAGGGAAAACCTAAATACATTCCTGAACTTATATTTATGGATTAGATCTTTTCTAAAGGGAAAACCTAATTACATTCCTGAACTTATATTTATAGAATATCATCTTTTAATAGTAATATTCTCATGAAGTTTCTATCATTTGAATATTTTAAGTGACTTGATATTACAACATCTATATCTTTTACTAGTAGAGTTCTCATGAAGTTCCTATCTTTTGAATATTCTAAGTGACTTAATATTACAACATATTATATTCTTAAAATTAATAGAAGACTAGAACTCTTAAACTTAATGACTAGATAATTTTGTGGCTACACAGTTAATTCAATTACTTGGATTTTTTCTAAAAATATCACTATGATATTTATTTAAATCAAACTTATAGTATTTCTGAATTAAAGCTTTACTACAGTAGATCATAACTTTTATATAGTACTAAAATTACTTGAGGACAAGTAATAGTTAAGTTATGGGATTTTGACCAGAGGAAAATATGTTGAGATTTTTATACCTATTTTATATTAATTTTTATGATATTGCACTTTAAAGAAAGGTATTTTTGATGTTTTGTTGCAGGAATGATGAATTAGGGTCATTGGAGCAAAAAGATGCAAAAAGGAGAGAATTTGGAGTGAAAAGGACCAAAATGTACAGAATTGAACTAGGGCGCTAACGGCGCCATCGACCCTGTTGACGGCGAGATTTTCCCGAGAATCCAGAATTAATTCATTGAGAAAGTCCGCTGACGGCGCCCTTGAGGCCGGCGATGGCGAGCTTCGCAGTTATGCCCAATCAGGCTTTGGATAAGGCCAAATTTTGAAGGGATGCTTAAGCAACTCTTGGG
Organism: Phalaenopsis hybrid cultivar; assembly: GCA_002079205.1. Classification (NCBI taxonomy): domain Eukaryota; kingdom Viridiplantae; phylum Streptophyta; class Magnoliopsida; order Asparagales; family Orchidaceae; genus Phalaenopsis; species Phalaenopsis hybrid cultivar. The sequence goes on from JXCR01145636.1 coordinate 93,431, forward strand.
AAAACTCATCCATAATTTTAAAAGAATGTTTTGGCCAAAAATTGAGGGAGAAGAAGTGCTAGAGAGAGTTCCTGGAGGTTAGAAAGGTTTCAATAGTGTGTAAAAATTGTGAGAAATTCTTTGAGAGATTGTAAGAGTGGAGGGAAAGTGAGAGATTTCTTCCTCTTTGCTGCTTTGAAGAGGAATTCTGTGTGCTGTAAAAAAAGGAAGAGATTCAGAGGAACTTCGAGGAGCGTTCTTGGGGAGAAATTAGAGATAAGTTATTTACCTGTTGTAGTTTATAGAACTTTGATTTTATATATGAATTCCGAGTTTTGTTGTGTTTTCCCCAAGAAATCTGAGTAGTTTTCTCTGTCTTTCTCCTTGTCTTAAGATTTGTGAAATGGTGATTTGAATTATTTGAGCCATGAAAATGTTAAAGAAGTTGTGATGATCTTTTCACTTTGATCTTAATTTACTTATGAAGTCATGAAAATGTTTAAGAAATTGTGATGATCTTTTCTCTTTGATCTTAATTTAATTTCAATTGTCTTAAGATTTGTGAAATGGTGATTTGAATTGGTTGAGCCATAAAAATGTTAAAGAAGTTGTGATGATTTTGAAATGGTGATTTGAATTGGTGAAGCCATGAAAATGTTTAAGAAATTGTGATGATCTTTTCAAAATGGTGATTTGAATTGGTGAAGCTATGAAAATGTTTAAGAAATTGTGATGATCTTTTCACCATCTTAATTTACTTTCAATCTGGCCAATTGATTTGTTAAAATATGTTGAGTTTTACAACTATTCTTAATTTACTTTCAATCTAGCCAATTGATTTGTTAAAATATGTTGAGTTTTACAACTAAACTTAATTTACTTTCAATCTAGCCAATTATTTTGTTAAAATATGTTGAGTTTTACAACTAAAGTGAGGATTACATCCAAGATTCAGGGATGTCAAAGCCCTTNAATGCTCCTATTTGGCACAATATAATTTAAACTAATTCACTTTATCCATTCACTATAATTTCTTGACAAAGAGAATGATGCTTTCTTATATATTGAATATCACATTTAAACCTTCATTAATATCATTTGTTATTTAATAGTTATTAAAATTACATATTTATTGCAATTGTTTATTAGTGACAAATAAGCAAATTGAACTTCGTTGTTGTGATTAAAGTATTATTTTTTTCTAATATCTTAGTTCATAGTTCTAAACTTACTCCCTGTGGGATCAATATCTAGGACTCCATTAGAGCCCTATATTACTTGAGCGATACGTATATTTGCATTGATAAGTGTGACTTTACAATTATTGAATATTTATTACGTCCATATTTATCTTATATTTTTAAGCATATATAAAGTCACGATCAACTTGCATTTTAAACAACAATGTCACCCTGCATGAAAACCAAAACTGTTAGGATAGCCACAAAACTAAAACCTAAAACCAAAAATAAAATCAATCAAGATAAAAATCACCTCCACAACACTCAAAATATAAAAGAACTAAAAATTTAATCACAAACATAAAAAAAACAACAACTTCAACCAAATTAAGACGTCTCTATCGGGTGATCGGGAATCCCTCGGAGGTGGTAACCTACGGTTGCTAACGAGGTTTCCCACGGTCTAAATGAAAGTATGAAACTCATTAAGTTGAGTTTAGTAAATTCATTTGGACAAAATGAATTCAATAGAAAATAGTGGTGTCGGAACGAGGGAACCGTAGGATCCTAACTGGTGTTGCTCTAATCAACTTTAACATCCCCCATAAAATTTAAAGAACTTCAACCATAGGGCCACCTAATTTGACATATTGACCTGACACACTAGAAAACGTGAACTCGTCACGACAAGGAGCTCAGAGCTAGCATGGTGGGCGGCATGGCCATCTTCAACAGCAAAACATGGCTTCCCCAACTAAATCAATCTTCCTTCCTTATACTTAAAACAACAAAGTCAAAGGACTTTGAGGTTGTCTGCCTATGCAACGTAAATTCTCACCTTATCTTTAAGCCTTTGTGTAGCCCTGCTATACAATATAAGCCCTAACTCGTCTTAGGATTCCAAGATTTTCGTCCGTCATGACCTAAATCCTCACACCTTCTAGGATATTTGTATGATCGTTTCACATGAATGTAAGCCCTAACAAATAAAATTAGCAGGATGAAATACCTAAATATTTCTCCTCAAAACTGAAGCCAAACGATAAGATAGACTGGGAAGTCACCGAGGTTCTCCTCCGGATCTATGGCATTCCCTAACTCTTCCTTCTTTGGATTTCAAAAAATAAAATATTTCAATTTTGAGTCATTCCTATTTCACACCTCTTTATCTGATTTCATTGAAAAGTCTTATCCTTTTGAACTCCTTGAGGATAATATTTCTTGATTTTTTATTGAGAGTTTTCTTAGGTGACTTTGGTTATTTAAGATGTAATTAATTATAGGGGTTTGCCTTTATAGGAAGCTTGTCCGAAACCAGCTTAATATAAACCCTATTTAATTCTTTATATTAAATAGGAGAATTTGTCGGGAAATAAAATGATTTCGCAGACCAAACGGATGTCATATATTTCTTAGTTTATTTGATCGAGTCTCATCCTCAAGTTTTGTGTTTATCCTTTGAGATAGATACAGTATTTGAGGTATAGCGCTCTTTCATTTAAACTGTGAAAAGTATGGGGTCAGTTTGATTTCATATTTTTCTAAAANTAGTTGTTCTTGGACAAAGGTATGAAAAGATTTTTAAAGTTGTATACTACGCTAATAAAACTCTTAATGATGCACAAATTAACTATACTGTTACTGAAAAAGAGTTACTAGCTATTATATATGCTTTAGATAAATTCAGATCTTATTTAATTGGAGCTAAATGTGTTGTGCATACTGATCACTCTGCTATTAAATATCTGATGCAAAAGAAGGATGCTAAACCAAGGTTGATTAGATGGATACTTTTGATGCAAGAATTTGATCTTGTGGTTATTGATAGAAAGGGAACTGATAATCAAATTGCTGATCATTTGTCAAGATTAGAAAACCATGAATCATCTGACACTGACAATGAAATTACAAACAGTTTCCCTGATGAACAACTTTATAATATTAATGTAGAAAATACCATGCTATGCTGATATTGTTAATTATATTGTAAGTGATATTTTGCCACCTATGCTGACAATGCAGCAACAAAGGAAATTTATTCATGATGCGAAAGCATATTTTTGGAATGAGCCTTATTTATATAAACAAGGTAAAGATTTGATTATGAGAAGATGTGTACTTTATGAAGAAACTGAGCTAATCATTCAGAAATTTCATGATTCTGAATTTAAAGGAAATTTAGGGATTAATAAAACTGCTAATAAAATTTTACAATCTGGATTTTATTGGCCTACTTTCTTTAGAGATGTTTATAGATACATAAAAAACTTGTGATCGATGTCAAAGAGTAGGCAATATATCTAGAAGAAATGAAATGCCTCTGAATTTCATATTNTGTGAAATTCCAGAATTTGAACCAAAATCAGTAGAGCCCACCGACGGCGCCCTCAACGCCGCTGATGGCGGATTTTTCTCGAGACTTAGGATTTAATTCCAATAGATCCCCACTGACGGTCAGCTCACAAAAAAAACACCTTTAACCGCGATTTTGACCTGTCAACCGCCACTATTCATCATCCCCTTCCTCCTAAAAATGTCATTTTTTACCTAGGGCTTGAAAGATCTTAGATTGGGAGGCAATTTCAAGGCTTATTGACATCGGATTTGATCATCTCTAGGTAAGAGCTTCAGTCCAAACTAAAAATTTTTTATTTTCACCATGGATTTCTTCTAAATTGAGGAGATCCAAAAAAATTGAGAATGTGAAGAAAATTTGGGAAGAAATTCATGGATCTCACTGTTGAACTCTTAGAATTACTATTAGAAGCCATGATTTGCATATTTGAATTAATTTTTGGAATTTTTCTATAATTTGATTAGATTGAAATGGCTCTACGTCAAAAGAGACGGGTTGAGTTTGACGAGTCTCGCTTCGTCAATGTGATGGCTCAAACAAAATTTACTTCCATATTTAAAGGAAAGAAGTGTATACAAGATCAAGTTTTTAAAAGTCCGGGAGGAGAAATTGAATGAGTTATTAATGAGCGGAGGTGGGAAAACTTTTGTTACACCACCAATAAAGCTGATGCAAACATTGTAAAGGAGTTTTACGCCAATGTAATCTATTCTGGGGATGGAATCGTTCAAGTGCGTGGATTTCCTATTGAGTTTACTGTCGCCCGCATCAACACTTTTTATGAAGTCCCAGAATCTTATACCTGCCAATATGAATCCTTTAGTACAATGGAAGGCCCTCTGAATGATGTGATTAACTTTCTCACTGATGGGAAAGGAAGATGGAAGATAAAGCAGCGAGAACGAGTAATTTTTTTCTGCTTCCATGTTGAATGACACCTCTAAGCCTTAGCACTATTTTACTTCCTCTACTCTGTTACCAACCTATCACCATAGTGAGGTAACTAGAGATAGAGCTATTCAAATTTTTTGTATTCAGAATAATAGAACTATAAATGTGGGGAGAATAATTTTTAAGAATATATTGACTACGGCGAGGAGTGAGACTAGTGGAGGACTAAGGCATCCTGGCCTTATTTATGTACTTTGCCAACTTTCTGGAGTGAAAGCTGGAGATGATGAAGAATGGGTTTACCCTATGAAACCCATTAGTAAAGCTAATTTGAAGCTTATGAATCTAATGGGTTTATCCTATGAAACCCATTAGTAAAGCTAATTTGAAGACTTATGAATCCCATGAGAAATGGAGAACTTGAAGTAGGAGTCAAGAGCCTTCTACTAGTAGAGATGTCCCCTCTACAAGTTATGACCTTCCGCCTTGGGAGTATAAGTCAAGAACCTTCTACTAGTAGAGATATCCCCTCTACTAGTTATGATCTTCCTTCCTCTAAGCTTAGTAAGGCTAATTTAAAGACTTATGAATCTCATGAGAAATGAAGAACTGGGAGTAGAAGTCATTAGTAAGGCTAATTTGAAGACTTATGAATCTCATGAGAAATGGAGAACTGGGAGTAGAAGTCAAGAACCCTACTAGTAGAGATGTTCCCAATACAAGTTATGACCTTCCACCTTCTAGTTCCCCTACCCTCTTTGATTTGATGAATGAGTTGACCTTGCAGTGAAAGAGCATAGAATTGATAAATGAAAAGATTAGAGGTTTAGAACGTCGACACGATTACGATAGTGAGTACCTTCAACTGCATTCAGATTTTGAGATAGCTTATTATGAAGCTCAGGCCCGACACTACAGAGGTGAGCCTGATGTTACTTTTTCTGAGTGCCCCCGGTATACTCAGTATCATCTCGATCCACCTGCTGATCAAGGTGATGAAGATATAGCTTGGGATTTTGATATTAAATGAATGTACCCGCGATATACTCAGTATTAGCCCAATCCACGTGTTGATCAAGGCGATGAATATATAGCTTGGGATTTTGATATTTAAATGTTATTGATGTACTTGTATTTGTACTTTTATTTCTATGATATTTTGTATTAGAAATGGATGTTTATGTGTATTTCGACTTTCATTTTTATTATTATGTTGTAATTTTTGCTATAAAGTTAGTCTTATAGTTAAATTTGCATGTGTAGTTTAATAGATGTTGAGTAGTATTTTGTGGATTGTAATGTAATGTGATTTTTATTTTTGTGTTTAATTGTAATTATTTTGTTTAGTATTGTGGTTGTGTTAGGAAATGTTGTGCTTGTTTAATGTTTTAGTTTTATACTTATTTCAAAATTTCATTACCCAGAAATTCCTTTAATGATTTATGTGTAGAAAGCTCCTAATATTACAGACCAGGTGAAGTAGAAATGTTGAGAAGGCCTGCAAAAATTTCAGAATGATGAAAATGCCTAAAATACTAAGGTATGATTTATATTTAGAGTTTTTCNAGAGTTTCAAATTTAGGGAAAGAAAAGTGAAGTTCAAAATCATTAAAGGCTATCTAAATATAGTAATCCTCACTTAAAAAAGGAAAAAGAAATGATTGAAAACAATCCATGAAAAGAAAAAAAAAATATTTAGGATTGAAAGCAATCCAAATGAAAAAGAGAAAAGAAAGAAAAAAATTATGGAAGTGAGGAGAAGCTTGAGGATATGCCTAAT
>JXCR01145636.1:116739-141742 GCA_002079205.1 Phalaenopsis hybrid cultivar
AGGACACTGATGATTAATGAATTTCTATATAGGAAGTGTAATCATGCTATGTTAGCTTGACGAATATCCACAAACAATTTATTGAAGTAAAATTTCTTCAAGCTATATATGTATAATTAATATGGAATCCTTATCCCTCAAATATGTAGAAATTTTTTTTATTAAAAATGGTTAATCTTTGGATTAAGCAAAGCTCATTTATTTAGTCATTTTGAATAAAGCTTTAGTTAGGTTTTGAATTCTTTCTAGTTTCAGGATTTCACTAATTGATCGAGTGAAAGGCTTGAAGATTTTCAAGAGGGGTTATCTTTTCATATAAACGAGATATTTGAATTGATGACTTATTTTCTTGTTACATTTTATATCACAAAAACTTATTAATTTTCTGACTGCTTTTAATTGATTTATTCAGGTCCGATACAGTCTTAACTTTTACGAGCAAATGGTTTTTAATTAGTTGTACAAATTTTTTGTCCAGAATTCTAAACATTGCTTCCAGTTGAAACAATTGCATTGTCATTTGCATTGTTTTAACCAATTTTTTTATTTTTATAAATGTTTATATGATTTTGTGCATATCTATATTATAAAAATGAAGCAGCCTATGATGTCCTGCATGATAATGTTAAAAAAATAAATAAATAAACTTAATAGAAACGGCATCTGTTACTAGAAAACTAAAAAAAATAATAAGTACCTAAAACCAGGNAATTTTATTTCGTAGAAATTTAATTTTCAAATGTTTATCTATAAATTTTGTTGATATATGACTTGTGATTACTAGATTATGGGAGAATGTTTATATTGATAACTTAATGTTCTTTGGATCCATGATAATTAANTTACAATCATTAAAAACATAAGTTATGAGTCATTACAATGAATAATTTGAAATATAAAATTTTATTTCGTAGAAATTTAATTTTCAAATGTTTATCTATTAATTTTGTTGATATATGACTTGTGATTACTAGATTATGGGAGAATGTTTATATTGATGACTTAATGTTCTTTGGATCCATGATAATTAATTATTTGTCGTTCATTGTATATTTCATCTGAACATTTTTCTTTGTGTGTTTGTGTGATAAGAGATTCAAGGAGATATTGTAATTATATATAGAGATCTCTGGCATGTAAAATGAGGGTTTAGTTATTATCAATAATTGTTTAGTTGAATGTGTTATTCCTTCCTGTCAACTCCTTGATCAAGTAGAAGATCAAAGATTAAGATATTTTCTTATTACATGGCAGGTGGCATAATTTAGATTATAACCGACGCTGATTGGCGTCGGATATGGCCGTCGATAGACGCTGATTAGCGTCGGATATGGCCGGCACTAATTAGCGTCGGATATGGCCGACGCTGATTAGCGTCGGTCATGTTCGACCCTCTTGTATCACTACGTCACGTCGCTTGCATGTTCGACGCTATTTTTAGCGACGGCTGATTTCGACGCTAATACGGACGCAAATTAAAATCCGACACTAATGTAGACGAAAGTAAATTAGCGACACCCATTTTAATATCAGAAAAAATAAACGAAGCTAATCGAGCTTTTTCTTGTAGTGATGATTTACGTTAATTGTTTGTATCATTTCTCATTCATTGAAATTTTTAACATTATTTCGATTAGGAAACTGTCAAATCATTATCAAGATTGAATATTTTTCATTTTATCAAAAACTAATGAATAATTGTTACAATTAAGAGTTTGTGATCTAATTTTGTGAATCNGAACTGTCAAATCATTATCAAGATTGATTCCCATCATATTTTTCATTTTATCAAAAACTAATGAATAATTGTTACAATTAAGAGTTTGTGATCTAATTTTGTGAATCTCATTGTAGATTTATGCTAAAAAGTAAAAATGTCTAGAACCTGGGAATTCTATATCAGATTCTGGAAATAAGAATATCTCAAGCTTTGGAGGACACTGATGATTAATGAATTTCTATATAGGAAGTGTAATCATGCTATGTTAGCTTGACGAATATCCACAAACAATTTATTGAAGTAAAATTTCTTCAAGCTATATATGTATAATTAATATGGAATCCTTATCCCTCAAATATGTAGAAATTTTTTTTATTAAAAATGGTTAATCTTTGGATTAAGCAAAGCTCATTTATTTAGTCATTTTGAATAAAGCTTTAGTTAGGTTTTGAATTCTTTCTAGTTTCAGGATTTCACTAATTGATCGAGTGAAAGGCTTGAAGATTTTCAAGAGGGGTTATCTTTTCATATAAACGAGATATTTGAATTGATGACTTATTTTCTTGTTACATTTTATATCACAAAAACTTATTAATTTTCTGACTGCTTTTAATTGATTTATTCAGGTCCGATACAGTCTTAACTTTTACGAGCAAATGGTTTATTCAGGTCCGATACAGTCTTAACTTTTACGAGCAAATGGTTTTTAATTAGTTGTATAAATTTTTTGTTCAAGATTCTAAACATTGCTTCCAGTTGAAAAAATTGCATTATCATTTGCATTGTTTTAACCAATTTTTTTTATTTTTATAAATGTTTATATGATTTTGTGCATATCTATATTATAAAATTGAAGCATCCTATGATGTCCTGCATGATAATTTTAAAAAAATAAATAAATAAACTTAATAGAAACGGCATCTGTTACTAGAAAATTAAAAAAAATAATAAGTACCTAAAACCAGGGATATACAAATTCCGAGCAGCCTGCATCACAAGCTCAATTTGCTCTCCCAGTAGTTCAAAAATGCGTCTCCCCTCTTTATAGCTGCTACCAAATGCAGCACGGGAGATGACGTCTCCTGAAAGCTTCAGAAATTCTGACCAAACATTTAGCTCAAATACACCCGCATTATCAGCCAAGTCCTCCCATCGACTTATCAGCTCATCACAACAAGCAGAAAACGCTGGCATCATTATCTGTGCAAAAAAATAAAAAATAAAAAATAAAAAAAAGGAAAATTTAAGGCATACCATTCAATTCCAATGTATTTACATATGTAACACCTAAACTTCAAGTTTTACATTCATTACNACAAAAAAATAAAAAATAAAAAATAAAAAAAAAGGAAATTTTAAGGCATACCATTCAATTCCAATGTATTTACATATGTAACACCTAAACTTCAAGTTTTACATTCATTACACATCACCTAAGCATTAAAAGGTGTATTTCACTTTTTAAAAGTTAATATAGTGATATAGTTGTTATGATATCAAAGATTTCGATGGCTTAAATGTAAAAAATCAAATTTTAGGTGTGATATATGTAAATAGATAGATATTAATTGGTATGTATGTAAATTCTCCCAAAAAACAATTGGTATGTAGGTAGAGGCCCTAAATTTGGATTTCTCGTCAGATGCCAAAGTTTCTTACACAAGAATGAGAGATTACCTTNTGTAAATAGATAGATATTAATTGGTATGTATGTAAATTCTCCCAAAAAACGATTGGTATATAGGTAGAGGCCCTAAATTTGGATTTCTCGTCAGATGCCAAAGTTTCTTACACAAGAATGAGAGATTACCTTCAACTTTTCAGTGTGGAAGGCAGGGTTGATGATTCTCCTATGTTTGACCCATTTCTCACCTTCACAAGAGGCTACACCTAGAAATAGCTGCCTTCCAATTGGTGTTGGTTTTAGTTTCTCAAAATGACCAAATTTGGTCGATAGAATGACCTTTACAAGCTCAGGATCCATGATGATCACCCTGGGATAAGGTCCAAACCAAAAAAATGCCGCCTTGTTCTGACCTGTATGACAAGAATTGATACATTAGGCTTTGTAATTGGGGCTGATTTGTAGAGAATCTAATAAATTTGTGTAAAAAAATGCCAGATAAAAAAAGGGAAGATTTACATGCATACCACACAATTCCTATGTATTTACCTACCTAACACCTAAACTTCATTTTACTTCAATTTTTGCATACAATCACCTTACTTATGCATGATAAGGTGTATTTCAGTTTTTAAAGATGAAAAAAGTAGTATTTTTTATGTGATATGGAATATATGGTGGTATAAATGTAAAACACACTTTGGGGGTTAGATATGTAAATACAAATAAATTGAGTGGATGNTGCCGCCTTGTTCTTACCTGTATGACAAGAATTGATACATTAGGCTTTGTAATTGGGGCTGATTTGTAGAGAATCTAATAAATTTGTGTAAAAAAATGCCAGATAAAAAAAGGGAAGATTTACATGCATACCACACAATTCCTATGTATTTACCTACCTAACACCTAAACTTCATTTTACTTCAATTTTTGCATACAATCACCTTACTTATGCATGATAAGATGTATTTCAGTTTTTAAAGATGAAAAAAGTAGTATTTTTTATGTGATATGAAATATATGGTGGTATAAATGTAAAACACACTTTGGGGGTTAGATATGTAAATACAAATAAATTGAGTGGATGTATGTAATTATCCCGTTTTATATATATGTCATCTTTTTAATGCATAAATGGTTATATTTCACTTTTTTAAAGTTAAAATAGCGATATTATTTTTTGTGATGTGAAAGATTTGAGTGGTATAAATGTAAAAAGTAATGTTTGTGTGTTAGGTATGTGACTATATAAAAAATGGGTGGTATGTATGTATGTACATGACTCTGTTAAGCATGGAGAATGCAGTCACGCTGTACTTTTGCTAAAGTTGGCATAGCTACGCAGGGCGGCGTAAGTACGCCGCAACCGGATGTAGTTATGTCGTTGTTTCGCTCGTTCCTAGTGCTGATGGCCAAGAGTGAAAGTTATGTATGCTGAGTGTTGAAGTGGTTAAACCAAGACAGTTTCTCTATTACGAGAGTTAAATTTCTCAATTCAAAAAGAAGACTCCTATGTGCACAATGATTTCTTGACGGAGCATAGAAGTTGCAGAGTGTTTGAGGGGTGAATCTTCGGCGTGCAATTCCTCTCGTCATATCATCAAGAGATGAATTGGAGTGTTATTCTTGTAATTTTTAGAATTACTGAGGAAGATCGAAGTGGTTAAAATATTTGTACATTTCACCTTTCATAGTTAAAATTTTAGTGAGGTGTAGCTCTATGATTTTTTCTCATTCTCAAATTTTTCCACGTAAAAGTCTGATGTTTTTTTACTTTAATTACTTTGTTGTGCATATTTTTTTGATATTTTATTTTGTATTTCTCATATTTGTCTGTTCTTGTTATCCATGGTGTGAGTTTGATCCTAATTGATTGAAGCCATAACAGTTTAGATTCCAACAAATAGTATAAGAGCAGAAGGTTTCCTTTTCTTAAGAATTTTGATTTGAGTGGGAGCAATGGCCGTTGGTATAGGGTGGAGAAGTTAAATGGATTGAATTTGCATTCTGAAAAATGCAAATAGAGGATTTGTTGTATACAAAAAAATTATTTGTCACTACAAGAAATTACCAAGATTCCTGAAATAATGACACTGAAAAAATAGGAAGTGTTGAATCGAACAACCACGAGTTTGATTCATCTTTCACTTTCCCGTCTGTAGAGTTCAACATAATAAATGAGATAATTACGGTAGATCTCATGACGACACAGACAAAGATATGTGAAGTTTTTTCTAATGAAGAAGTTATACAATATGAAGATGACGAAAATAGTTTGATGGTTGAACGCTTGAACAATTTTAATATTGTGACTAGTTAGTTGTGCTCTGTGAGTATCAAATTCGAGGAAGAGGCAGGGCACTATTAATTTTGACTTTTTTTGGACAACTGGGATAGATTTGCCACGACCGTGAGTGAATCATCAAGCAAAATGAAGTTAAACTTTGATGATATCGTGATGAATGAAGAAGTTGCAGAAACACAACATATGGTGAATCTTGATGTTCTGTGTTGAATGTTGAAATAATGGGAAAGAATCATGGCAGAAATATAGGCATAGATAACTTCAACTCCAAAAGAGGAAAATCTAGTTTAGGCAAAAGAAATGGTAGAGAAGAATACCGAAAAATGTGAGAATAATGAACATTTCAAAAATGACTATAAAGCTCCAAGAAAGGCTGATGGTGGAGGCCAAGACAAGACTATCTTTAAAATTATCTCTATATGCAAAATCTAAGGTGACTCCTTAGTTTTATCCTTATCAGTTTGCCTGATGGAAAAGTCTAAAGCTTAATAAAGCAAATCATGTTCCAACTATGAAGAGAAATCTAATCTAGGTAACGAGCACATGACTACTTTCATGAGTGATTCGTGGAAGTTGTGGTTGCTTATCAATGTTGAAAATATAGGAAATCTAATCAGCGGCTTTTACTGAATCAATGAGATAGAAGAATTGATTGATGTAGTTGAAATCAAAGTTGATGCAGGTCTTTGCCACCGCGGGCTTGATAATATGAGCAAGAAGCGTGAGAAGTTCCAACATGCAAAGAGTTTAAAATCTGTGAATTTAAAGTTTTATGAAAATTATGTATACGTAAAGTAGAAGAAAGTTTCTTTCTACAAGGTGAGTAAATGGTGAATGCAATGAAGCTAGAGTTAGTGCATAGTGACATATTATGTCATACTCTAGTTTAGTACAGTGGAGGTTCCCACTAATTCATTTTCATTAACAATCACATAAGAAAGACGTGGGTTACTTCTTAAAAAAAGGCTTATTTAAAGTGTTTAAGAAGTGGAAGATCATGGTTAAAAAGAAGACAAGCTCGAGGCTGAAGCGTCTCAAATCAGATATTTGAGGCGAGTATCGTCATCAGAGGCTAATGAATTTCTACATTGCAGAAAGGACTAGACATGAGTTCACTAACTAAAGGAGACCACAATATAACACTGTGCTTGAACACATGCATAGATTACGCACCGTGCTAGGAATATGAGATTGCATGTAAACTTGCCAAGGAAATTCTAGGTAGAAGTTGTGAACAATGCAATTTATCAGATAAATCGTGGTCCATTAATACTTTTTAGGGAAGGATATCTAAAGAAGCCTGGAGTGATAAAAAGCTAAATCTATATCACTTAAAGTTATTTGGTTTTTCTGCATTTGTACATATTTATGCAGGGTCTAAGAGTATACTTTATTCAAAGTCTGTTAAGTGCACTTGTTTGGGGTATATCTTAGATCAATTTGGGTACAAATTTTAGAACTATCAGAAACAGAAGTTCATCAAGAGTGAGAATGTTACTTTCTATAAAAGAAATATGTACAAGGATAAAAGCAGAACTCAGGATTGTCTGTCAGTTATTTCTGAATATTTCAAATATGTTAAATTAGAAGATACAAGTGATCAAGAGGAGAACATAGAAAGAGTGTTCAACCAGATAAAGAACGGAAAATTCCTTAGTCGTCTTCTACTGAAATTACTAGGTCCAGCAAAATCTCAAGACCGACACAAATTATTGTTGAAAACTCTATTCCTTGTAGAAAAAGAAAATTTATAAATTACATATATATTTTTCTATTTATTAAGAAGTTTCTCTTAGGTTATGAATAATCAATCATTCAAAAGATATTTGATGTGTTATCATTAAAAATTTTAATCACCAATGATGAATCCCGAAGCAATATTAATAAGAAGTATTCTGAGCTCAAATTCACAATCATCCATGCTCCAANAATATGTATACTGAGTGTAGAAGTGGTTAAACCAAGACAGTTTCTCTATTACGAGAGTTAAATTTCTCAATTCAAAAAGAAGACTCCTATGNGCTTGCAAAGGAAATTCTAGGTAGAAGTTGTGAACAATGCAAATTATCAGATAAATCGTGGTCCATTAATACTTTTTAAGGAAGGATATCTAAAGAAGCCTGGAGTGATAAAAAGCTAAATCTATATCACTTAAAGTTATTTGGTTTTTTTGCATTTGTACATATTTATGCAGGGTCTAAGAGTATACTTTATTCAAAGTCTGTTAAGTGCAGTTGTTTGGGGTATATCTTAGATCAATTTGGGTACAAATTCTAGAACTATCAGAAACAGAAGTTCATCAAGAGTAAGAATGTTACTTTCTATAAAAGAAATATGTACAAGGATAAAAGCAGAACTCAGGATTGTCTGTCAGTTATTTCTGAATATTTCAAATATGTTAAATTAGAAGATACAAGTGATCAAGAGGAGAACATAGAAAGAGTGCTCAATCAGATAAAGAACGGAAAGTTCCTTAGTCACCTTCTACTGAAATTATTAGGTCCAGCAAAATCTCAAGACCGACACAAATTATTGTCGAAAACTCTATTCATTGTAGAAAAAAAAAATTTATAAATTACATATATATTTTTTATTTATTAAGAAGTTTCTCATAGGTTACGAATAATCAATCATTCAAAAGATATTTGATGTGTTATCATTAAAAATTTTAATCACCAATGATGAATCCCGAAGCAATATTAATAAGAAGTATTCTGAGCTCAAATTCACAATCATCCATGCTCCAATTTCAATAATTTTATTGTCAAATTGAGCGTATTGACAAGACAAATCAAATGATGTTAAGAGTCATGTAATTTGAATTTACATAAACCCAGATCAAATACTTAAAGTATTGNACTCCAATTTCAATAATTTTATTGTCAAATTGAGCGTATTGACAGGACAAATCAAATGATGTTAAGAGTCATGTAATTTGAATTTACATAAACCCAGATCAAATACTTAAAGTATTGTCAAAAATTTTGGTGCATCAATTGAAATATTAAACAATCTCAAAATTTGATATGTTTATATTAAATCGACCATCTAGAAGAGAGGAATCCAATGAGTTCAAGATCATTCAATTTTGATGCCATAAAGAGCGTTAAATATTAAAAAAAATATATGACCAAAGGAATCGATGTGGATTGTTCGTTAGAGTGTTTTGGAAGATTGGTCAAATTTATTAAAATTGCATTCTAAACAATTATAAATTGGTCATCATTATTCACAAGAAATAAAAAGCAGAGAAGAGTGAGCTTACTACTAAAGTTTAACGCTTAAAGTCTCGACAACTGATCCCCCGAAAATGCAGCCAATAATCAGTGCTCATCGTCGACTGCCAAAGATCNCATGTTTATATTAAATCGACCATCTAGAAGAGAGGAATCCAATAAGTTCAAGATCATTCAATTTTGATGCCATAAAGACCGTTAAATATTAAAAAAAAAAATGACCAAATTTTTTGACCGTTAAATATTAATTAAAAAAATGACCAAATGTTTATATTAACGATGTGGACTGTTCGTTAGAGTGTTTTGGAAGATTGGTCAAATTTATTAAAATTGCATTCTAAACAATTATAAATTGGTCATCATTATTCACTTGAAGAAATAAAAAGCAGAGAAGAGTGAGCTTACCACTAAAGTTTAACACTTAAAGTCTCGACAACTGATCCCCCGAAAATGCAGCCAATAATCAGTGCTCATCGTCGACTGCCAAAGATCGTCATCGACAACCAAAGTTCATCATTAATCACCGCGCATTATCGATCGCTGCCAATTATGGCTTTAATAGTCAACTACAACTTCTATAGTCACCTTGTTAAATTTTAGAATAATGTGGAATAAAGTGAAATACTTCGGAATGCTTTCATTGATATAAACGGGGGGTATAAATAACCCTTACAAGAATTTTATAATAGAAAAAATAATAAAGAGGAAATGATATGAAAGGAAAGATATATCACATGATATCTCCAATAATTAATTCATATTAATTATTAGGAGATAATAGGAAATAATATAAATTAGGAAAACAAATAATTCCTAACATATGAAAAGAAAATATCTCCTTATATTAAGGAAAGAATTTATTTTGCATAACTTTTTCTATAAATAATTATTTTGTATCATAAATCTTAACAGGAAAGACTATAAATCCTGTAATTTAAATTAGATATTTCAACACTCCCCCTCAAGTTGAACATGGTTGAAAACCATATTCAATTTGAATTTGAAAACATCGGCTGTAGTATACTGACTAGACAGGTAGCATCAATTTGCCAACAAGAAATTCCAACAATCCTCAAATCGTAAGTGTCGAATCCGAAGGTCCCGAAGCCAAGAATGTCGAAGCCTAAGAATGCTGAAGTCTGAGGGCGCCGAAGCCTGAGAGCTCCGAAGCCGAGAATGCCGAAGCTTGAGAGTAGCTTGGACGAGGGCCAAGCTCAATTTTAAGACATTGATGAATTTGTAAGTCATCAGTTGACTGATAATTGCATGGAAGCAACAAGAAGATTGCAATAATGCTGCAGGAGAGATGCTAGAAAACTGCAGGAAGGATGCAGGAAGGTTGCAGGAAGGTTGCAGAGGGCCAACGACAGTGTTCAAGAAAGCTGTAGTGGTCGGAGAAGGCTGCGATAATGTTGCAGGAAAGAGCAGTGCTTTCCTTGGGAAGAGCCGGCCAAAATCTGCAGGGAAAAATTTGTTGAGGTAGATCTGACGGCAAGAAAAGCTGCATAAGAGAGGTCCGATGGCGGGAAAGGCTGCAAGGGAGAGAACCAGTTGCAGGAGTAAGCCCGAAGGTCCAGTCGATAGCAGATATGTCTGTAAGAAGTTTTGGCGGCGGGAAAGGCCGCAGGAGGGAATTTCACCGGTAGGAAGGACTATAGTAGGGAGTTCCAGTGGCAGGAAAAGCCATCAAGGGATAGGTCCCTCTGTAGGTAGATGCTTCGACAGTCCTAAAAGGAAATCGGGAGGTCCGACGGCTCGGAGATCCCGCAGGAAGCATCTGCGACTGAAAAAAAAAGGTGCAAGGAAAACGACCAAGGAAGAGCCCGCAAGGAAGCCAGTGCTCTGTGCGGTTCTGTGGGGGACAACGGTTTCCACCAAAGAGTGAAAACTGGGATTTCAACTAGAGTTCTTCTGTGATTTGCACTGCAGAAAAAATAAATCCCATTGGCGAACCAAAATTTCTATTAGTAAGAGAAAATAATGCCCGCTGTTTACTGAAAATGCAAGCCTGCAGTTACACAAATGTCTGCGCAAGGAAAACCACTGAAATCGCAATGGTGTAGTGAACCAGGTACCTACACAGGGAAAAAAATTGAGGCACAACAAAGGCTGTAGAAATTGACTCTGATGACTAGCGGCACCTGCATAGGGAAAAAAAAACGAGACGCAACAGAAGCTACAGAAATTATCGGTCACAGAGAAGAATGTAGAGAGGTCTCTTGTTTTGATGGCTGCTTGGAGAATGTCCGGTTGGAAACGCAACTCCCCTTGACGCTTGGGTAGGGAAGAAAAAATACTGCAGGAGAAATGGACAGCTTGTCTGATCCACGACAGCGATACCTCCAGCGAGATGATGATGAGGCAGGTGGCGGCATCGCTGGTGCCGGCATATGAGGATACAAAGAAGGGAGTGCGAAAATTCTCAAAGGAGGGTCGGTGGTTAGAGTACGAAATTAGTCTCTGATACTATGTTAAATTTTAGAATAAAGTGGAATGCTTCGAAAAGCTTTCATTGATATGAACGGGGGATAAATAACCCTTACAAAAATCTTATAATAAAAAAAATAATAAAGAAGAAATAATATGAAAGGAAAGATATATCATATGATATCTCCAATAATTAATTCATATTAATTATTAGTAGATAATAGGAAATAAAATAAATTAGGAAAACAAACAATTCCTAATATATGAAAAGAAAATATCTCCTTATATTAAGAAAAAAATTTATTCCTCATAACTTTCTTAGAAATAAATTATTTCCTATTATAAGTCTTAACAGAAAAAACAATAAATCTTGTAATTTAAATTAGATATTTCAACACACCTACATCTTTTATAGTCAATTGTGGCTTCTATAGCCAACTACGACTATTATGACCCTACCATGCTATTATAGTTTCAATTACTCTTAACAATTATAGTCCTTCAATTATTTCAAAGTGGTTACAATTTTAATATCATCTTAAAATCTCGTATTCCTTAATCCAAATGAAGGGTGGACTTATGTACTTTTGATTACATGGTAGATTATTTT
The DNA here is from genome assembly GCA_002079205.1 of Phalaenopsis hybrid cultivar. Lineage (NCBI taxonomy): Eukaryota > Viridiplantae > Streptophyta > Magnoliopsida > Asparagales > Orchidaceae > Phalaenopsis > Phalaenopsis hybrid cultivar. The sequence goes on from JXCR01145636.1 coordinate 128,662, forward strand.
TAAGAGGTTTGGAAATTGTGATTTTTTCTCTTTTCAAGCCTTTTCTAGATAAAAAATTTTGATGTATCATCTCATGGCTTTTCTTTTATTTGTGAGTTAGTGAAATCTTTATTATCTCTTTACCACCGTAAATTTTCTAGCCAACAATACTAACACTACATCATAAGTCAACAAATCATGTCAGCTTCCCCAAACCAAAGCCCAACGAAACCATACAAACCTCTAAGCCGAGGAGCCAAAATTAAAGGCCGAATAACAGAGCATATTCACCCAAACAAACAGAAAAAAAAAAAAAAGATTTACCTCCATAAGTATCCACAATGCGCGTTGAATAGGGATCGACGCGATCAACAATGCGGTGTGAAAGCGGCAGAGGCTTCCGGCGAGCCTCACCCACGAGATTCCCAATATTCTTGATATCACCGAAGGGTAAACGATACCGGCTTCCTCGAAGCCCCTGCGCCCTCAGCTTGCGTTCTAAACGCCGCGGCTGGAGCCATAACCACTCCGCCAATGACCATCCGACCCAACTCGCCGCCGCAACTATCACCGCTGTGGCCGCCAACACCAACCAATGCCCGAACTCCATTTTCATACTTACCGGCATATGATACACTTCCTTTTTGCAAATATACTGGCGGAGGTCCTCTTTTTATCTCCAGGTTCACTTGCTGACTTTTTAGTGATTTCATGGCACGTTGACTGGAAAAATTACCTTAACAACGTGGAGCTTATAGGAAAAAAACTCGTTCTCTTGTGATTGGACTATTCCTCTTATATTATTTCACATTATTCAGTTATTATTATGATGACATTTATGTGTTATTGTGTTATTATAAAATTATGAATATTCTCAGAACATAATAATACATGAATATCACCACAATAACACATGAATAACGCGGAGTAACACTATGGAGAATATTTTATTGTGCTAAAATAAATTCTTTTTATTTTTCTGTCACCTGACTCACCACCATGTGGCGTGATTTCATTGGACTCCAGACATATTATTTATTCCGTTGGCAGACTGGCAGGCGGCCTGGATAATCAAAGATGATAAATGAGACGAGACAATTCAAACTTCATGCAGGAAATAAAACAAGGATAAACATTGAGGTGTAAGATAAATTATGGGGATTGTGTTTAAAACTATTTTAAGATATAACTTTTTTATTTTTTTTTTTGCAAGAATTTATCAAAATTTGAAGTCATGAGTATGACCTTTTAATTTAAAATTAATCAGTAGGTTATGGTAGGTTGAACCGGTTAATTGGTTTATTTTATAATATTGTTTTGCAAGAAATTTTTAAAGTTTGAAGTTTAGCTGGATGAAAAAGAAATGTGATATAATCTTTAAATTTATCTGAAGCTCATTCTTAATTCATTTTTGAGTTATCGACCACTCCACCGCTTTTTATTATTATTATTTTTTATTTTATTTATAAAGAGAAGTTGTCTTTATTTAGAAGTGAGTTGATATGATGATTTCTTCTATTGCATGTTTTGTCAACAAAGCTTATTATTAGTTTAAGTGTGCAATTGAATTATTTCAAACATGGTTATCAAATCTTTTCACAAATGAATCATTTTTAATTACATCTTTAATATTTTTTGTACCATATTTTAAATGCTAATTATAGAAAAAAAATTTTATTTACAATTTCCATTAATTTTTATCATCTTTTTTTTTTCCATAATAAATAATTAATAATTAATAAGATTAAGGGTTTGTAGTATGTGGTTTTTGTGTTTATATATTTTGTAAAAACACATTAAAAAAATCATAGACCCAAGAACATCATGCATCATTCGGTTAAGATAATATTGTTTCTTTCAAAAACTAGAAAAAGAAATATAACTAAAACGAGGGATATATTAATTATATGAGTATGAAAATAACTTCTTATATTTCATCTTTTCTTGCACATTATTATTCTACCACCAACTATTTTTATTTATAATTTTTTTTTCTTTTGATTCTCCAAGCACATCTTTTGCTAATATTTTTTGTTATTTTATCCCACATAACATTTGCTTCTTCAACAACATCCCAAATTTTGAAATATTTAATTTTACTCATAAAAATAATTTTATTTGTGTCGTTTATATTCCCCCATCTAAATCTACGATGATGAGTCCTAGTATTTTTATTTTACAACTCTTCAACTTAAAATCTAGAACTAATAAACGATGTTGGGTACTTAAATTCTCNGCTACGATGATGAGTCCTAGTATTTTTATTTTACAACTCTTCAACTTAAAATCTAAAACTAATAAACGATGTTGGGTACTTAAATTCTCACTAGGAATGACCTTACAATCTTTACAATCTCAACGATCTCTTCTTCTCATAAGAAAATAATCAATTTGTGTTTTATTAGATCCACTCTTATAAGTAATAAGATACTCATCTCTTTTCTAGAATAAAGTATTAGTAATAACAAAATCATACGCTAAAGCAAAATAACTATACCTTCTTTATTAGTTACTCCAAAACCGTAGCCAACATGAGTATTTCTGAAGTCTTCTGCCACTCTACCGACATGTCCATTTAAATCTCCTCCAATAAATTTTTTTTCTTCAAGAGGTATCATTTGTATTAAGTCTTCTAAGTCCTTCCAAAATTTATCTTTAGATCCTGTATCTAAACCTACTTGAGGAGCATAAGGGCTTATAATATTAAAAATTTTAGTATCAATAATAATCTTAAGGGCTATAAAGTTATCTCCAACTCTATTAATTTTTAAAACATTATCTTTCAAACGATTATCTATAATTGCACTTACACCATTTATAGTGTGACACTTACCTGAATATCAAAGTTTAAAACCTAAATTATCAATCTCCTTAGCATTTTCTCCAACCCATTTAATTTCTTGAATACATAAGATATTAATTTTCCTATGAATCATAATATCAACTAATTTCATTAACTTACCATTGAGAGTGCCTATATTCCAAGATCCTATTCTAATATTAGTTTCATTAATTTCATGGACTAACTTCTTTACCTGCATTCGTCAGTAATGTTAGAACCCTTGCTTATTTGACACTACACCCGAGCGCCGGTGTAGCAGCCCTTGTACACTTTTCATTGTATTTAGGTTATACCGCGCATCCCTTCCAGGAAACGCCATAGCACTTACACAATGATCAAAATTATTCATTTCATGATTTTTTTTGACAAGTTTTACCCTAGTTGTCGACTACCTAATACAACCCTCCACTTTTCACATTTGAGCTTGAGACCGGCAAAGGCAGTGTTAACTTTATTTCAAATCAAATAAAAATAATAATAAATAATCGCATGTATTTATTTTATACTCTATTAAATTATTCTAAAATATTTTAAATACATTAATGTATACACAAATATAAATATGAAACTTTTTGCTTTATTTGAGCCCACTTGCCGAATCAACTAAATCGAGCTCATTTATAGAACTGGTTGAGTCAAACCCACATGTCAAAGAGGCTTAATTGAGCCCACATGCCGAAGTGGTGTCGAATCCACCTGTTGAAGTGGTTGAACCGAGTCCACCTGCCGAAATGGCTGAACTGAGTCCACCTGCCAAAGTGGCTAGACCATATCCACCCGTTGAAGTGGGTGAATTGAGTCCACATGCCAAAGTGATTGTCCACCTGCCAATCTAATTATACTCTTCATTCTCAAAAGAGCAACCCGACCCACCTGTGCGAGAGAAAGCTATTGAATTGAGACCATGATGACTAGTAAAAATATTTATCAATCTATTATTAAAGATGCGTCCAACACTAAGCCTTGATCTTTTCACTCAGATACCAATGACGGGTATCGTACCAACAACATGTCACACCTGCATCACTACCTTTTCATCAAGACACCAGAGAAAGATAACATACAATACAAAATCACTATTTTTATTATTTTATTGTTTTTCCTTCTCATGTATAAATGAAGAAGGAAAATGAGAGGAGGAGGTTTCCGTATGATCCTTATCTCTTCCTTTCTTTCTCTTTCTCTCTCACTCTCAAATCTTATAACTCAAGAAACCTCTAAGGATTCACAATTCTCTCACTTATCGAAGATAATAATTTAATGCATTCCAAAGGTTCCCTCTCAAGGCTATCATCCATCTCACTCTCTCTCTCTCTCTCTCTTTCTTTCTCTATGATATAGAGTCTTTTATTAGGTTATATGCACTCAAGAACAATAAGAGAGCCGACATATTAAAAGGATTCAATATTTTGAAAGGTGCAGTAAGCATGGAGTTTATTCACAAACTCTGCAAAAAGATCCTTCCCATATGAAGACCACCCTTAAAGAATGATGGATTGTACCAATGAATACATGGCTCAATAAATTAATGAGTTAAGAGAACTGATGAGGAAGGAAATGCAAGATATGAGGGAAGCTTCCTGAATCCATTTTTAGTATAGAACAAACATATACTAGATCGTCGAGATAAGTGGCACATGGCAAAGATCAGTTGGGGATAGAGGGCACCCCACGACAAGAGTTACGAAAATAAGAGGTACCGAGATAAGAACAACTAAGGTGAGAGCCACATGCCCAAGACTTACGAAGAATCAAAGTACGTAGATCTCTTAATCTTATCTATAGGTGAGAAATATTACACATGAACAACCTCAATTTTTCAGAAGAAAGACCTATAGTAAACTCAATTGGAGAAGAAAGAAGAAGAAAGAAAAAAGTTTTCCCTTAACTACTTTGAAGAAAATGCAAGGAGAAAAAGGAGCAGACATAAACTAGTAGAGAACCCATTCTTAAGAGAGATTTCAAAAGCTGAGGCAGTAAGGAAATTTAAGATTCTATTTTTAGAATCTTATTAGAGAAAAACTTGATCCCATCAACTACCTAGCTTCCTTTAAATCAGTTTCCTATTTAGTTTAGATATATGATGCATAAAAATGTTGTTTATTTTTCATGACATTGAAATAATCATCTCTACACTAGTTTCAACAACCCACCCGTAAGAGCTATGCCTTCTTTAATGTATTTAGACAGAATTTTGTTGCACGGTTCGTCCATGCACAAAAGCCTCTAAATATCTTGCAAGAACTCGTAAAAATGTACCAGTAGCCAGTCGAGAGGTTGAAGAGCTTCATCACTCATTTTCAACAAGAAATATTTGACACCTAAGGCCTAAAGCCTATTATCGCCCACATAGCTCTGGCATGGGTCCTATGTGAAGGACTATTTTGATACGCACTTTGTTTTTAGAAGTTGAAGATGCTGGAAAAGCTACCAGAGCTAGTGAACAGTCAAATCTTCATAGAAGAGTAAAATTCTTACATTGGACCTTTTAGACATACAAAATCCAGAGAGAAATATCAGATCCAATCTTGTGACATCCATCGAGATCTAAGGAGTCATTTTAAGAGAGGATTTTCTTTAAAAACTTCAGTATCGATCTCACGAGGAATGTTGTAACTCTTAAAATTAACTTACATAAATTCTATTTAAATTACAAATTGAAAAGAGATTTAAAATGATATGCTTACCAAAAATTACTACTAAAAGTGCTAAAAAGAAACTAACAACTAAATGCAAAAGCTTAGCAAAATATAATAATAGTTTGGATATTATGAAAAATATTTTCCTATGCAAAGAGATTTTAATCCATGTAGGATTCAAATGATTTAAGAGAAAATTGAGGTATTGTGACAAAAAGAAGCATACCTTATTCTTTACCCACTCCCGATGCTTGCAAAGAACATTAGCTAACTTGAGGTCGATTCCTTAACATCTCGAATCCACATCAATGTTATCTATTCTCTCACCTCTAGATGCCCCTTGCATATGCCATCATAATGACCGAATCCCATTGTCTACTAAACCTTAAGCCAAACTGATAATAATCTAGCTTGTCACTCTAGATCTAACCAATTTTACGCCCATCAAAACTTATCTCCCTATTTATTTGCACTCCCTCTTAGGTGATCGCAATGACTCTGCCTGGAATGAAATGTGGTATCTACTAGTTGGGTGAAATCATAACCCTCCCAGGTCATTATGTTTTTTAATTGATTTTAACTTCACAAGTGACCAGTTTATAAAGTAAATGAAAATTCGGCAAAAATACTATCACAATTTTTAAAAGTAAAAAGAAATTTTTAAATCATTCTCATCCCACAAGATTAAGTCTCAAATGCAAGAAGAAAGAAAGGAAATTACGCAAAATTCATGGAGATTAAACAAAAATAAAACATTTGCAATGAAATCCAAGTCTTACAACAAAATCTTAAATGCAAATACAACGTACCTTATGTTTTCTCCCCAAGCAAACTTTTGGAGTTTTCTCTAAGCAATCTCTAAACTTCTTCACACTAAAACACACTCACACTTACATTTGAACACAAAATATGAAAAATCTAACTAACTATTGTCACCTAATTGTAGATTTGAGGCTCCAAAAGGTCTCTAAAATCTGCCAAATTTTCTCACTCTAAAACATACTTACACTTACACTTGAACAAAAAATATGAAAAACATAACTCACTGGTGTCGCCTAATTGNTCTAACTAACTATTGTCGCCTAATTGTAGATTTGAGGCTCCAAAAGGTCTCTAAAATCTGCCAAATTTTCTCCCTCTAAAACATACTTACACTTACACTTGAACAAAAAATATGAAAAACATAACTCACTGGTGTCGCCTAATTGTAGATTTGAGGCTCCAAAAGGTCTCTAAATTTGGCCAAATCTTTCTCATTAAATAGAAAACATAAAATAAGCAATGGTTCCTTCAAACACCCTCCAAAATTCAGTCAAATTCGAGGTATCTTCTAGAAAGGTAGTTACTGGCACTATAGCGCCCTTCTCGCTCAACGGTGGCACTATNAAGGTATCTTCTAGAAAGGTAGTTACTGACACTGTAGCGCCCTTCTCGCTCAACGATGGCACTATGGCGATAAGGGGTGGCGTTATAGCACCACACAAAAATCATCACTATTGCTCTATTTTTTCCTCATTTTCTCTAAATGTTCATTCTATGTACCTAAAACCTAAAATATGCAAAATTTCTTCATTTAAAATGCAATATCATTAAAAATATACATAAAATGCTTATAAAATATGTACAAAAAATAGGTTATTTTGAGGTGGATNGCGACAAGGGGTGGCGTTATAGCACCACACAAAAATCATCACTATTGCTTTATTTTTTCCTCATTTTCTCTAAATGTTCATTCCATGTACCTAAAACCTAAAATATGCAAAATTTCTTCATTTAAAGTGCAATATCATTAAAAATATACATAAAATGCTTATAAAATATGTACAAAAAATAGGTTATTTTGAGGTGGATCACATATCACATTTTTTTAGTCCCGACCAGCTGTCCTGACCCAGATAGCACCTTAATTGGCTCTGACCGGTCACCCCGGCCCTGCGAGCACCTCACTTCGCTTTGATCGACCTCCTCGGTCCAGCTAGCACCTCACTTCACCCCTGACTGGACGCCCTGACCCAACGAGCATCTCACTTTGTTCTGACCGGCCACCTCAGCCCGATGAGCATGTCACTTCACTCCGATTGGCCACCCCGGCTCAAAAATCACCTCACTTTGCTCCGACCCGCTGCCCCGGTCAGGCGAGCACCTCACTTCACTTCGATCGGCCGCCCTAGCCCGACGAGCATCTTACTTTGGTTCGACCAGCTGCCCCCGACCTAGTCAACCATGCACTTTGGTTCGACCAGCCACCACGGCCCGGTTGACCGACCACCTGCACCACTGGATGTTGTATGTGTACTTATTCATGTTGCTCTCATGTCCACTTGCCCATGTTGCATCTCTTCGGGCCGCTGCCACCACGACATGTCAATCCCTTCGGGTCACTGTCGCCTCGGCTCACCCTTTTCGGGCGGGCCAGCGCAGTAAGACATGCCCATTTCTTTCGGTCACTGTCGCCTTGACACACCCTCCTTGGGACGCTGTCGCCACGACATGCCCATCCCTTATGGTAACTACCACCTCAGCACACCTTCTTCGGACTACTGCCATCACAGCTCACCCAACCCTTTGGGTACCCTTCTTGAGTCGCTGTCGTTATGGTATGACCATATTTTCTCGAGTCACTACCTCTTGGTACACTCATCACTTATGTATTNTGACATGCCCATCTCTTCTGGTAACTACCACCTCACCACACCTTCTTCGGCCTACTGCCATCACAGCTCACCCAACCCTTTGGGTACCCTTCTTCAGTCGCTGTCGTTATGGTATGACCATATTTTCTCGAGTCACTACCTCTTGGTACACTCATCACTTATGTATTNCGGAATGCTTTCATTGATATGAACAGGGGTATAAATAACTCTTACAAGAATTTTATAATATGAAAAATAATAAAGAGGAAATGATATGAAAGGAAATATATATCACATGATATCTCTAATAATTAATTCATATTAATTATTAGAAGATAATAGGAATAATATAAATTAGAAAAACAAATAATTCCTAATATATGAAAAGAAAATATCTCCTTATATTAAGGAAAGAATTTATTTCGCATAACTTTTTCTAGAAATAATTATTTTGTATCATAAATCTTAACAGGAAAGACAATAAATCCTGTAATTTAAATTAGATATTTCAACACTCCCCCTCAAGTTGAACATGGTTGAAAACCATATTCAATTTGAATTTGAAAACATCGGCTGTGGTATTCTGACTAGACAGGTAGCATCAATTTGCCAACTAGAAATTCCAACAATCCTCAAATCGTAAGTGTCAAATCCGAAGATCCCGAAGCCGAGAATGTCGAAGCCTAAGAGTGCTGAAGTCTGAGGGCGCCGAAGCCTGAGAGCTCCGAAGCCGAGAATGCCGAAGCTTGAGAGTAGCCTGGACGAGGGCCAAGCTCAATTTTAAGACATTGATGAATTTGTAAGTCACCAGTTGACTGATAATTGCATGCAAGCAACAAGAAGGTTGCAATAATGTTGCAGAAGAGATGCAGGAAAACTGCAGGAGGAAAACTGCAGGAAGGTTGCAGGAAGGTTGCAGGAAGGTTGCAGGAAGGCTGCAGAGGGCCAACGACAGTGTTCAAGAAAGCTGTAGTGCTCGAAGAAGGTTGCAATAATGTTGCAGGAAATAGCAGTGCTTTCCTTGGGAAGAGCCGACCAAAATCTGCAGGGAAAAATTTGTTGAGGTAGATTTGACGGCAAGAAAAGCTGCATGAGGGAGGTCCGATGGCGGGAAAGGCTGCAAGGGAGAGAACCGGTTGCATGAGTAAGCCCGAAGGTCCATTCGATAGCAGATATGTCTGCAAAAAGTTTTGGCGGCAGGAAAGGCCGCAGGAGAGAATTTCATCGGTAGGAAGGATTATAGGAGGGAGTTCCAGTGGCAGGAAAAGCCATCAAGGGATAGGTCCCGCTGTAGGTAGATGCTTCGACAGTCCTAGAAGGAAATCGGGAGGTCCGACGGGTCGGAGATCCCACAGGAAGCATCTGCGACTGAAAAAAAAAAGTGCAAGGAAAACGACCATGGGAGAGCCCGCAAGGAAGCCAGTGCTCTGTGCGGTTCTGCGGGGGACAACGGTTTCCACCAAAGAGTGAAAACTGGGATTTCAACTAGAGATCTTCTGTGATTTGCACTGTAGAAAAAATAAGTCTCATTGGCGAACCAAAATTTCTATTAGTAAGAGAAAATAATGCCCGCTGTTTACTGAAAATGCAAGCCTGCAGTTACACAAATGTCTGCGCAAGGAAAACCACTAAAATCGCAATGGTGTAGTGAACCAGGCGCCTACGTAGGGAAAAAAATTGAGGCACAATAAAGGCTGCAGAAATTGACTCTGATGACTAGCGACACCTGCATAGGGAAAAGAAAAATGAGACGCAACAGAAGCTACAGGAATTGTCGGTCACAGAGAAGAATGTAGAGAGGTCTCTTGTTTTGATGGAAGCTTGGAGAAGGTCCGGTTGGAAACGCAGCTCCCCTTGACGCTTGGGTAGGGAAAAAAAAATACTGCAGAAGAAATAGACGGCTTGTCTGATCAACGACAGCGATACCTCCAGCGAGATGATGATGAGGCGGGTGGCGGCATCGCTGGTGCCGGCATATGAGGATACAAAGAAGGGAGTGCGACAATTCTCCAAGTAGGGTCGGTGGTTAGAGTACGAAATTAGTCTCTGATACTATGTTAAATTTTAGAATAAAGTGGAATACTTCGGAACGCTTTCATTGATATGAACGGGAGATAAATAATCCTTACAAAAATCCTATAATAAGAAAAATAATAAAGAAGAAATGATATGAAAGGAAAGATATATCACATGATATCTTCAATAATTAATTCATATTAAATATTAGGAGATAATAAGAAATAATATAAATTAGGAAAACAAACAATTCCTAATATATGAAAAGAAAATATCTCCTTATATTAAGGAAATAATTTATTCCTCATAACTTTTCTAGAAATAAATTATTTCCTATTATAAGTCTTAACAGAAAAGACAATAAATCTTGTAATTTAAATTAGATATTTCAACACACCTACATCTTTTATAGTCAATTGTAGCTTCTATAGCCAACTACGACTATTATGACCCAAACATGCTATTATAGTTAGACTATAACAGTTATAGTTTCAAATACTCTTAACAATTATAGTCCTTCAATTATTTCAAAGTGGTTACAATTTTAATATCATCTTAAAATCTCGTATTCCTTAATCCAAATGAAGGGTGGACTTATGTACTTTTGATTACATGGTAGATTATTTTTAAGAGGTTTGGAAATTGTGATTTTTTCTCTTTTCAAGCCTTTTCTAGATAAAAAATTTTGATGTATCANAAGAGGTTTGGAAATTGTGATTTTTTCTCTTTTCAAGCCTTTTCTAGATAAAAAATTTTGATGTATCATCTCATGGCTTTTCTTTTATTTGTGAGTTAGTGAAATCTTTATTATCTCTTTACCACCGTAAATTTTCTAGCCAACAATACTAACACTACATCATAAGTCAACAAATCATGTCAGCTTCCCCAAACCAAAGCCCAACGAAACCATACAAACCTCTAAGCCGAGGAGCCAAAATTAAAGGCCGAATAACAGAGCATATTCACCCAAACAAACAGAAAAAAAAAAAAAAGATTTACCTCCATAAGTATCCACAATGCGCGTTGAATAGGGATCGACGCGATCAACAATGCGGTGTGAAAGCGGCAGAGGCTTCCGGCGAGCCTCACCCACGAGATTCCCAATATTCTTGATATCACCGAAGGGTAAACGATACCGGCTTCCTCGAAGCCCCTGCGCCCTCAGCTTGCGTTCTAAACGCCGCGGCTGGAGCCATAACCACTCCGCCAATGACCATCCGACCCAACTCGCCGCCGCAACTATCACCGCTGTGGCCGCCAACACCAACCAATGCCCGAACTCCATTTTCATACTTACCGGCATATGATACACTTCCTTTTTGCAAATATACTGGCGGAGGTCCTCTTTTTATCTCCAGGTTCACTTGCTGACTTTTTAGTGATTTCATGCCACGTTGACTGGAAAAATTATTACCTCCCGACTCCCAGTCCAATGAATCACCTTAACAACGTGGAGCTTATAGAAAAAAAACTCGTTCTCTTGTGGTTGGACTATTCCTCTTCTATTATTTCACATTATTCAGTTATTATTATGATGATATTTATGTGTTATTGTGTTATTATAAAATTATGAATATTCCCAGAATATAATAATACATGAATATCACCACAATAACACATGAATAACGCGGAGCAACACTCTGGGGAATATTCTATTGTGCTAAAATAAATTCTTTTTATTTTTCTGTCACCTGACTCACCTCCATGTGGCGTGATTTCATTGGACTCCAGACGTATTATTTATTTCGTTAGCAGACTGGCAGGCGGCCTGGATAATCAAAGATAAATGACACGAGAAAATTCAAACTTCATGCAGGAAATAAAACAAGGATAAACATTGAGGTGTAAAATAAATTATGGGGATTGTGTTTAAAACTATTTTAAGATATAACTTTTTTATTTTTTTTTGCAAGAATTTATCAAAATTTGAAGTCATGAGTATGACCTTTTAATTTAAAACTAATCAGTAGGTTTTGGTAGGTTGAACCGGTTAATTGGTTTATTTTATAATATTGTTTTGCAAGAAATTTTTAAAATTTGAAGTTTAGCTGGATGAAAAAGAAATGTGATATAATTTTTAAATTTATCTGAAGCTCAATCTTAATTCATTTTTGAGTTATCGACCACCCCACCGTTTTTTATTATTATTATTATTTTTATTTTTTTTATAAAGAGAAGTTATCTTTATTTAGAAGTGAGTTGATATGATGATTTCTTTTCTTCTATTGCATGTTTTGTCAACAAAACTTATTATTAGTTTAAGTGTGCAATTGAATTATTTCAAACATGGTTATCAAATCTTTTCACAAATGAATCATTTTTAATTACATCTTTAATGTTTTTTGTACCATATTTTAAATGCTAATTATATAAAAAAAAAATTATTTACAATTTCCATTAATTTTTATCATTTTTTTTCCATAATAAATAATTAATAATTATTAAGATTAAGGGTTTGTAGTATGTGGTTTTTGTGTTTATATATTTTGTACAAACACATATTAAAAAAACCATAGACCCAAGAACATCATGCATCATTCGGTTAAGATAATATTGTTTCTTTCAAAAACTAGAAAAAGAAATATAACTAAAACAAGGGATATATTAATTATATGAGTATGAAAATAACTTCTTATATTTCATCTTTTCTTGCACATTATTACTCTACCACCAACTATTTTTATTTATAATTTTTTTTTCTTTTGATTCTCCAAGCACATCTTTTGCTAATATTTTTTGTTATTTTATCCCACATAACATTTGCTTCTTCAACAACATCCCAAATTTTGAAATATTTAATTTTACTCATAAAAATAATTTTATTTGTGTCGTTTATATTCCCCCATCTAAATCTACGATGATGAGTCCTAGTATTTTTATTTTACAACTCTTCAACTTAAAATCTAGAACTAATAAACGATGTTGGGTACTTAAATTCTCACTAGGAATGACCTTACAATCTTTACAATCTC
>JXCR01145636.1:142545-170531 GCA_002079205.1 Phalaenopsis hybrid cultivar
TACACCATTTATAGTGTGACACTTACCTGAATATCAAAGTTTAAAACCTAAATTATCAATCTCCTTAGCATTTTCTCCAACCCATTTAATTTCTTGAATACATAAGATATTAATTTTCCTATGAATCATAATATCAACTAATTTCATTAACTTACCATTGAGAGTGCCTATATTCCAAGATCCTATTCTAATATTAGTTTCATTAATTTCATGGACTAACTTCTTTACCTGCATTCGTCAGTAATGTTAGAACCCTTGCTTATTTGACACTACACCCGAGCGCCGGTGTAGCAGCCCATGTACACTTTTTACTGTATTTAGGCTATACCGCGCATCGCTTCCAGGAAACGCCATAGCACTTACACAATGATCAAAATAATTCATTTCATGATTTTTTTTTTGACAAGTTTTACCCTAATTGTCGACTACCTAATACAACCCTCCACTTTTCACATTTGAGCTTGAAACCGGCAAAGGCAGTGTTAACTTTATTTCAAATCAAATAAAAATAATAATAAATAATCGCATGTATTTATTTTATACTCTATTAAATTATTCTAAAATATTTTAAATACATTAATGTATACACAAATATAAATATGAAACTTTTTGCTTTATTTGAGCCCACTTGCCGAATCAACTAAATCGAGCTCATTTATAGAACTGGTTGAGTCAAACCCACATGTCAAAGAGGCTTAATTGAGCCCACATGCCGAAGTGGTGTCGAATCCACCTGTTGAAGTGGTTGAACCGAGNTTGTACACTTTTCATTGTATTTAGGTTATACCGCGCATCCCTTCCAGGAAACGCCATAGCACTTACACAATGATCAAAATTATTCATTTCATGATTTTTTTTGACAAGTTTTACCCTAGTTGTCGACTACCTAATACAACCCTCCACTTTTCACATTTGAGCTTGAGACCGGCAAAGGCAGTGTTAACTTTATTTCAAATCAAATAAAAATAATAATAAATAATCGCATGTATTTATTTTATACTCTATTAAATTATTCTAAAATATTTTAAATACATTAATGTATACACAAATATAAATATGAAACTTTTTGCTTTATTCGAGCCCACTTGCCGAATCAACTAAATCGAACTCATTTATAGAACTGGTTGAGTCAAACCCACTTGTCAAAGAGGCTTAATTGAGCCCACATGCCGAAGTGGTGTCGAATCCACCTGTTGAAGTGGTTGAACCGAGTCCACCTGCCGAAATGGCTGAACTGAGTCCACCTGCCAAAGTGGCTAGACCATATCCACCCGTTGAAGTGGTTGAATTGAGTCCACATGCCAAAGTGATTGTCCACCTGCCAATCTAATTATACTCTTCATTCTCAAAAGAGCAACCCGACCCACCTGTGCGAGAGAAAGCTATTGAATTGAGACCATGATGACTAGTAAAAATATTTATCAATCTATTATTAAAGATGCGTCCAACACTAAGCCTTGATCTTTTCACTCAGATACCAATGACGGGTATCGTACCAACAACATGTCACACCTGCATCACTACCTTTTCATCAAGACACCAGAGAAAGATAACATACAATACAAAATCACTATTTTTATTATTTTATTGTTTTTCCTTCTCATGTATAAATNGAGACCATGATGACCGGTAAAAACACTTATCAATCTATTATTAAAGACGCGTCCAACACTTAAGCCTTGATCTTTTCACTCAGATACCAATGACGGGTATCGTACCAACAACACGTCACACCTGCATCACTACCTTTTCATCAAGACAGAGAAAGATAACATACAATACAAAATCACTATTTTTATTATTTTATTGTTTTTCCTTCTCATGTATAAATGGAGAAGGAAAATGAGAGGAGGAGGTTTCTGTATGATCCTTATCTCTTCCTTTCTTTCTCTTTCTCTCTCACTCTCAAATCTTATAACTCAAGAAACCTCTAAGGATTCACAATTCTCTCACTTATCGAAGATAATAATTTAATGCATTCCAAAGGTTCCCTCTCAAGGCTATCATCCATCTCACTCTCTCTCTCTCTCTCTCTTTCTTTCTCTATGATATAGAGTCTTTTATTAGGTTATATGCACTCAAGAACAATAAGAGAGCCGACATATTAAAAGGATTCAATATTTTGAAAGGTGCAGTAAGCATGGAGTTNATGATATAGAGTCTTTTATTAGGTTATATGAACTCAAGAACAATAAGAGAGCCGACATATTAAAAGGATTCAATATTTTGAAAGGTGCAGTAAGCATGGAGTTTATTCACAAACTCTGCAAAAAGATCCTTCCCATATGAAGACCACCCTTAAAGAATGATGGATTGTACCAATGAATACATGGCTCAATAAATTAATGAGTTAAGAGAACTGATGAGGAAGGAAATGCAAGATATGAGGGAAGCTTCCTGAATCCATTTTTAGTATAGAACAAACATATACTAGATCGTCGAGATAAGTGGCACATGGCAAAGATCAGTTGGGGATAGAGGGCACCCCACGACAAGAGTTACGAAAATAAGAGGTACCGAGATAAGAACAACTAAGGTGAGAGCCACATGCCCAAGACTTACGAAGAATCAAAGTACGTAGATCTCTTAATCTTATCTATAGGTGAGAAATATTACACATGAACAACCTCAATTTTTCAGAAGAAAGACCTATAGTAAACTCAATTGGAGAAGAAAGAAGAAGAAAGAAAAAAGTTTTCCCTTAACTACTTTGAAGAAAATGCAAGGAGAAAAAGGAGCAGACATAAACTAGTAGAGAACCCATTCTTAAGAGAGATTTCAAAAGCTGAGGCAGTAAGGAAATTTAAGATTCTATTTTTAGAATCTTATTAGAGAAAAACTTGATCCCATCAACTACCTAGCTTCCTTTAAATCAGTTTCCTATTTAGTTTAGATATATGATGCATAAAAATGTTGTTTATTTTTCATGACATTGAAATAATCATCTCTACACTAGTTTCAACAACCCANTGCCATATGATACACTTCCTTTTGCACGAATTTATCAAAAGCTGACATTTTCATACTCATGGCGGAGGTCCTCTTTATCTCCTGGTTCACTTCTGTATTTTTAGTGATTTCACGTGGAGCTCATAGAAAAAAAATCATTTATTCCACGTTATTCAATTATTATTCTGATTGTATTTATGTGTTATTGTGTTATTATAAAATCAAGAATATTCATATAACACAATAATACATAAATAACACCATAATAACACATGAATAACGCGGAGTAACACAGAGTGAATATTCTATTGTGCTAAAATAATTTTTTTTAATTTTTCTGTCACCTTAATGTGGCGTTACTTTATTGGACTCCAGACGTAATATTTGTTCCGTTGGCAGGCTAGCAGGCGGCTGGATAATCGAAGATGATAAATGAAACGAGAAAATTCAAACTTCGCAGAGAATAAAACAAAGATAAACATTGAGGTGTAAGATAAATTATGGGGTTTGTGTTTAAAACTATTTTAAGATATAACTTTTTTCTTTCTTTTTGCACGAATTTATCAAAATTTGAAGCCATGAGTATGACCTTTTAATTTAAAATTAATTAGTAGGTTATGGTGGGTTGAACCGGTTAATTGGTTTATTTTATAATATTGTTTTGCAGAAATTTTTAAATTTTGAAGTTTAGCTGGATGAAAAAGAAATGTGATATGATTTTTTAATTTATCTGAAACTCAATCTTAATTCATTTTTGAGTTATGGACCACCCCACCTTTTTATTTTTTTATTTTTTTTTTATATAAAGAGAAGTTATCTTTATTTAGAAGTGAATTGATATGATGATTTATTTTCTTCTATTGCATGTTTTGTCAACAAAACTTATTATTAGTTTAAGTGTGCAATTTAATTATTTCAAACATGGTCATCAAATCTTTTCACAAATGAATCATTTTTAATTACATCTTTAATATGTTTTGTACCATATTTTAAATACTAATTATTGAAAATAAATTTTATTTACAATTTCCATTAATTTTTATTATCTTTTTATTTCCATAATAAATAATTAATAATTATTAAGATTAAGGGTTTGTAGTATTTGATTTGTGTGTTTATATATTTTGTACAAACACATATGAAAAAAATCATAGACCCAAGAACATCATCTATCATTCGATTAAGATAATATTGTTTCTTTAAAAAACTAGAAAAAGAAATATAACTAAAACAAGGGATATACTAATTATATGAGTATGAACATAACTTCTTATATTTCATCTTTTCTTGCACATTGTTATTCTATCACCAACTATTTTTATTTATAAAAAATTTTTCTTTTGATTCTCTAAACACATCTTATGTTAATAGTTTTTGTTACTTTATCTCACATAACATTTGCTTCTTCAAGAACATCCCAAATTTTGAAATATTGAATTTTACTCATAAAAATAATTTTATTTGCGTCGTTTAGGTTCCCCCATCTAATTCTACGATGATGAATCATAGTATTTTTATTTTACAACTCTTCAACTTAAAATCTAGAACTAATAAACGATGTTGGGTACTTAAATTCTCACTAGGAATGACCTTACAATCTTTACAATCTCAACGATCTCTTCTTCTCATAAGAAAATAATCAATTTGTGTTTTATTACACCCACTCTTATAAATAATAAGATGTTCATCTCTTTTCTTGAATAAAGTATTAGTAATAACAAAATAATAAGCTAAAGAAAAATTTAAAATAGTTCTACCTTATTCATTAGTTACTCCAAAACCGTAGCCACTATGAGTATTTCTGAAGTCTTCTGTCACTCTACTGATATGTCCATTTATATCTCCTCCAATAAAAATACTTTCTTCAAGAGGTATTATTTGTATTAAGTCTTCTAAGTCATTCCAAAATTTATCTTTAGATATTATATCTAAACCTACTTGAGGAGCATAAGCTCTTATAATATTAAAAATCTTAGTATCAATAACAATCTTAAGGGCTATAAATTTATCTCCAACTCTATTAATTTTTACAACATTATCTTTCAAACTCTTATGTATAATTGCACCTACACCATTTCTAGTGTGACTCTTACCAAAGTACCAAAGTTTAAAGCCTAAATTATCAATCTCCTTAACATTTTCTCCGACCCATTTAGTTTCTTGAATACATAAGATATTAATTTTCCTATGAATCATAATATCAACTAATTCCATTACCTTACCATTGAGAGTACCTATATTCTAAGGTCCTATTCTAATATTAGTTTCATTAATTTCATGGACTAATTTCTTAACCTGCATTCGTCCGTAATGTCTGAATCATTGCTTATTTGATACTGCACTCGGGCGCTGGTATGGCAGCCCTTGCACACTTTTTCACTGTATTTAGGTTATACCGTGTGTTGCTTCCAGGGAATGACCTAGCACTTACACAATGATCAAAAGGATCATGTCATGATTTTTTTAGCAAGTTTTACCCTGGTTGTCAACTACCTAACGCAACCCTCCACTTTTCACATCCGAGCTTAGGACTGGCTAAGTCAGTGTTAACTTTATTTCAAATCAAATAAAAATAATAATAAATAATCTCATGTATTTATTTTATACTCTATTAAATTATTCAAAATATTTTAAATACATTAATGTATACACAAATATAAATATGAATTTTTTTGCTTTACCGAATCAACTAAATTGAGCTCATTTATAGAGCTGGCCGAGTCGAGCCCAACTGCCAAAGAGGCTTAATCGAGCCCACATGCTGAAGTGGCGTCGAATCCACCTGTTGAAGTGGTTGAACCGAGTCCACCTGCCGAAATGGCTGAACTGAGTCCACCTGCCAAAGTGGCTAGACCAAATCCACCCGTTGAAATGATTGAATTGAGTCCACATGCTAAAGTGATTGTCCACCTGCCAATCTGAGTATAGTCTTCATTCCCAAAAGAGCAACCCGACCCACCTGTGCGAGAGAAAGCTATTGAATGAGACCATGATGATTAGTAAAAATACTTATCAACCTATTATTAAAGACGCCGTCCAACACTTAAGATTCGATCTTTTCACTCAGATACCAATGACGGGTATCGTACCAACAACACGTCACACCTACATCACTAGCTTATCATCAAGACACCAGAGAAAGATAATAGACAATATAAGATCACTATTTTGATTAATTTATTATTTTTCCTTCTCATGTATAAATGGAGAAGGAAAATGAGAGGAGGAGGTTTCTGTATGATCCTTATCTCTTCCTTTCTTTCTCTTTCTCTCTCACTCTCAAATCTTATAACTCAAGAAACCTCTAAGAAATCACAATTCTCTCACTTATCGAAGATAATAATTTAATTCATTCCAAAGGTTCCCTCTCAAGGCCATCATCCATCTCACTCTCTCTTTCTCTCTCTCTTTCTTTCTCTATGATACAAAGTTTTTTATTAGGTTGTATGCACTTAAGAAAAAATTTAAGAACCTACGTCTTAAAAGGATTCAATATTTTTAAAGGTGCGTTAAGCATGGAGTTAATTCACAAACTCTGTAAAAAGATCCTTCCCATATGAAGACCACCCTTAAAGAATGATGGATTGTACCAATGAATACATGGCTCAATAAATTAATGAGTTAAGAGAACTGATGATGAAGGAAATGAAAAATATGAGGGAAGCTTCTTGAATCCATTTTTAGTATAGAACAAACATATACTAGATCGTCGAGATAAGTGGCACGTGGCCAAGATCAGCTGAAGATAGAGGGCAACGCACGACAAGAGTTACCAAAATAAGAGGTACCAAGATAATAACAACTAAGGTGAGAGTCACATGCCCAAGACTTACGAAGAATCGGAGTAAGGAGAGCTCTTAATGTTATCTACATGTGAGAAATTATACGCATGAACAACCTCAATTTTTCAGAAGAAAGACCTATAGTAAACTTAATTGGAGAAGAAAGAAGAAGAAAGAAAAAAGTTTTCCCTTAACTACTTCAAAGAAAATGCAAGGAGAAGAAGGAGGAGACATAGACTAGTAGTGAACCCATTCTTAGGAGAGATTTCAAAAGCTGAGGCACCAATGAAATTTAAGATTCTATTTATAAAATCTTATAGAGGAAAATGTGATCCCATCAACTACCTAGCTTCTTTTAAATCAGTTTCCTATTTAGTTTAGATAAATGATGCATAAAAATGTCATTTATTTTTCATGACATTGAAAGAATCATCTCTACATTAGTTTCAACTACCCACCCGTAAGAGCTATGCCTTCTTTAATGTATTTAGACAGAATTTTGTTCACGGTTTGTCCATGCACAAAAGCCTCTAAAATCTTGTAAGAACTCCTAAAAATGTACCAGTAGCCCATAGAGAGGTTGAAGAGCTTCATCACTTATTTTCAACAAGAAATATTGGACACCTAAGGCCTAAAGCCTATTATCGCCCACATAGCACTGGCATGGGTCCTATGTGAAGGACCGTTTTGATACGCACTTTGCTTGTAGAAGTTGAAGATGTTCGAAAAGCTACCGGAGCTCGTGAATAGTCAAATCTTCATAGAAGAGTAAAATTCTTACATTGGACCTTCTAGACATACAAAATCCAGAGAGAAATATCAGAGCCAATCTCGTGACATCCATCGAGATCTAAGGAGCCATTTTAAGAGAAGATTCTCATTAAAAACTCTAGTATTGATTTCACTATAATGTTGTAACTCTTAAAATTAACTTACAAAAATTCTATTTAAATTACAAATTAAAAAGATAAAAGATTTAAAATAATATGCTTACCAAAAATTACTACTAAAAGTGCTAAAAAAAACTAACAACTAAATGCAAAAGCTTAGCAAAATATAACAATAGTTTGTATATTATGAAAAACATTTCCATATGCAAAGACATGTTAACCAATGTAGGATTCAAATGATTTAAGACAAAATTGAGGTATTGCGACAAAAAGAAGCATACCTTATTCTTTACCACTCCCGTTGCTTGCAAAGAACATTAGCTAACTTAAGGTCGATTCCTTAACATCTTGACTCCACATCAATGTTATCTAGCCTCTCACATCTAGATGCTCTTAGCCTATGCCATCATAATGACCGAATCCCATCGTCTACTAAACCTTAAGCCAAACTGATAAGAATCTAACTTGTCACTCTAGAACTAACCAATTTTACGGCCATCAAAATTTATCTCCCTATTTATTTACACTCCCTCTTAGGTGATCGCAATGACTCTGCCTGGAATGAAATGTGGTATCAACTAGTTGGGTGAAATCATAACCCTCCCAGGTCATTATATTTTTCAATGGATTTTAACTTCACAAGTTACCAATTTGTAAAGTAAATGAAGATTCAGTAAAAATACCATCACAATTTTTAAGAATAAAAAAAAATCTTTAAATCATTCTCATCCCACAAGATTAAGTCCATATGTAAGAAGAAAGAAAGGGAACTACTCAGAATTCATAGAGATTAAATAAAAATAAAACATTTGCATTAAATCCAAGTCTTACAACAAAAACTCAAGCACAAATACAAAGTACCTTATGTCTTCTCCCCAAGCAAACTTCTGGAGTTTTCTCTAAGTAATCTCTAAACTTCTTCACACTAAAACACACTCACACTTACACTTGAACACAAAATATGAAAAACCTAACTCACTGTTGTTGCCTAATTGTAGATTTGAGGCTCCAAAAGGTCTCTAAATTCGGCCAAATTTTTTCAATCTAAAACACACTTACACTTGCACTTGAACAAAAAATATGAAAAGCCTAACTCACAGTTGTCGCCTAATTGTAGATTTGAGGCTCCAAAATGTCTCTAAATTCGGCTAAATTTTTCTCATTAAATAGAAAACATCAAATAAGCAAAGGTTGCTTCAAACACACTCCAAAATTCAGCCAAATTCGAGGTATCTTCTAGAAAGGTAGTTACTGGCACTATAGCGCCCTTCTCGCTCAACGGTGGCACTATGACGCTAAGGGATGGCACTATAGCACCACACAAAAATCATCATTTTTGCTTTATTTTTTTCTCATTTTCTCTAAATATTTATTCCAAGTACCTAAAACCTAAAATATGCAAAATTTCTTCATTTAAAGTATAATATCATCAAAAATATACATAAATTGCTTATAAAATATGCACTAAAAAACAGGTTATTTTGAGGTGGATCACATATCACATTTTTTTTAGTATTGACCAGCTGCCCCGACCTAGCAAGCACCTCAATTGGCTCCGACCGATCGCCCTGGTCCTGCAAGCACCTCACTTAGCTTTGATCGTCCTCCCCGATCCGACTAGCACCTCACTTCACCCTCGACTAGACACCCCGACCCAACGAATATCTCACTTTGTTCTGACCGGCTGCCTCAGCCCAACGAGCATGTCACTTCGCTCCGACTGGCCACCCCGGCTCAACAATGACCTCACTTTGCTCTAACTGGTTTCCCCAGTGAGGCGGGCACCTCACTTCACTTCGATCGGCAGCCCAAACCTGACGAACATCTTACTTTGGTTCGACCAGCTGCCCCTGTTCTGGTCAACCATGCACTTTGGTTCGATCAGCCACCACAACCCAGTCGACCGACCACCTGCACCACTGGATGTTCTATGTGTACTTATTCATGTTGCTCGCATGTCCACTTGCCCATGTTGCATCTCTTCAGGTTGCTGCCACCACGACATGCCCATCCCTTCGGTTCACTACCGTCTCGGCTCACCCTCTTCAGGCGGGGCGGTGCCACCATACACACCAATTTCTTCGGGTCACTGCCGCCTCGACACACCCTCCTTGGGATGATGTCGCCATGACATGCCCATCCCTTCTGATAACTACCACATCAGCACACCTTCTTCGGCCTACTGCCGTCACAGCACACCCATCCCTTTGGGCACCCTCCTCAAGTCGCTATCGTTATGGTATGACCTTTTTTTCTCGATTCACTACCTCTTGGTACACTCATCACTTATGTTTTTTGATTGCTTGCACTTGAATTTTGCATGTTTGCATGGATAGTGAGCTAGACCAGTTTGGAGAGTGACCTCGTATCAGTCGTGATGTCTTAACGAGCATTGCTTGTGGGGTTGATCCCGGTGAGAGATGCAAATTAAGTCACTGAGATTGACAAGAGTTTGAATCTGCTAAGGATCTAATGGATCTAACTTTTGTCACCCCTCTTCATGACACCCTTTAGAGCCTTCAAATCTTTATGACGGGGCTGACACAGCGATATGACGGTGTTGACACATCGACCCTGTCAAAGTCATACTACACCTAGGCTTACCCCACATTTAGATACTAGGTCGGTGCACTTGTCGTTAGATGGTGTGTTAAGATAGGGTTTAGGATGTTAGGTAGTATTTTTTTACACATCTAGCTAATGTTATATGATGTATTGTCTTGTGTTAGCGTGTGTCACCTTTATGCTTTTTTCGGTTTGTTTGTATGCTTATTATGTGTCATGATATATTAGGGTAATCTTTTGTAGGTGTCGTGCTTATTTATACACACTCACACAGGTGCCATTCTGGGGGAGCAAGTAATGATTTCTAATTATTTGTTTTGCAGGTGCTCTTTAGCCCCATCAATTACAAGACACTGCTTGTTATTTTTGTGATGCATGACATACCCGCTAATATTGTGCAAATCACGTTTTTATTTCTATTTCAAATGTATTTGATAGAGTCTTATGAAACTCATCAGAAATAAGGTATGGGCATAGATTTCGAGACGGATGACACACCGAACCACGTGACGGGGACTAGGAGCAGCAGTCGTGTCTCATACCTTATATCTAAATTTTATATTTTTTTTTGTAGACTTAGAACCATTGATTTATATGCGGAGTTCGACTGCTTCTACTACTTTTTCTTGTATTATGTTGCTGGTCTAGCGACATTTGGCCTCTTTTAGAGTGCTTCCCTTTTCTTTGTCTCTTCGTGTGCCTTACATGTTTGGAGCATTTTATATTATTTATTTCTATGTATTTGGACCTTACAAAAATGCAACATAGGCTCACTAAGCACCCTAAAATTTTAATTCTTTCTACCTAAAAATATTGATATTATCATATTAAGATAATCAAAATTTTAGGATTAAAACTTTCAAGATTTTTCAAATCAGTCTTTACATTCTGCATGGCCTTTGGGCCGGTTTTAAAAATGGTTCGCAAGCATGGTTATAACCCAATAATATTTAATTTGGCCTTCATGCTTAGGAATGCGGTAGATAACTTCATCATACTTGCATGTCCCGAGGAGTAGCCCTCGTGCTTCTCCAATCTGACTAGCTCAGCATAACTTTGCTTAGGTAGTTGTCTAGCATGCTTAGGGTGCTAGGAGACTCCCCAATCCAAACGGGGTGAAGTCCTCTTATTGGAGTGCCTGCAGCTTTGTAGCTCGACCCCTTCTTTCTCCTCCTTTCCCGAGGCATCATTGTCATTTTGGTAGGTATAAGTCCCACTTTTTTAGAGCTCCAATCGATAATCAAAGGATAAAGTCTTTTTCATTTGACCATAGGGCTACCTGGGTCCCTGGGGACAACGCAATTCATGGATTGTTGGTCGGGGACCTAAGGACGTGTTGGGTCGACTACCTTCACCACCAGCTATATTTGGGGTTGTCAACGCTATTTTGGTTAAGGAGTTGCCCGTAAGAAGCCATCGGTCAACGGAATCGAAATCTCGTCGCCCGCTTCAGAAGGATATTTTAATGTTTAGAAAAATATGAAATCAAAATGACCCCATATTTTTCATAGTTTAAATGAAAGACCGCTATACCTCAAATCTTATATCTATCCCGAAGGATAAACACAAGACTTGAGGATGAGGCTTGATCAAATAAACTAAGGAATATATGACGTTTGTAGGTCTGCGAAACCATTTTATTTGCCGATAATTTCCCCTATTCAATATGAAGAATTAAATAGGGTTTATATTAAGCTGGGTTTGAGAAAAGCTTCCTATAAGGGCAATCCCCTATAGTTAATTACATCTTAAATGACCAAATTCATATATGAAAACTCTCGATAAAAATCAAGAATATTATCTTCAAGGAATTCAAAGGAAAGGACTTTTCAATGAAATCAGACAAAGAGGTGAGAAAAGAGAATGGTTCAAATTTGGATCATTTTTATTGTAGAATCCAAAGGAGGAAGAACTAGGGGATAACATAGATCCGGAGGAGAACCTCGATGCCTTCCCAGTCTATCCTATTGTTTGGCTTTAGTTTTGAGGAGAAAAATTGAAGTGTTTCTTCCTGCCAATTTTATTAATTTATGGCTTACATTTGTGTGGAAAGTTCACACAAATAGCCTGGAAGATGTGAGGATTTAGGTCGTGACGAACGGCAACCTCAGAATCCTGAAACGAGTTAAGGCTTATATTGTACAACAGAGTTATACAAAGACCTAAAGATGAGGTGATGATTTATGTTGCATAAGCAGACAAATTTGAAATCCTATGGCTTGGTTGTTTAATTCTAAAGAAGGAATGATTTAGCTGGGGAAGACAGGTTTTGTTGTTGAAGATGGTCGGGTTGGCCACCATGCTAGCTCCAAGCTCCTTGTCGTGACGAGTTTAAGTTTTCTAGGGTGTCCAGTTATGATGTCAAATCAGGTGGCCATATGGTTGCAGTTCTTTAAATTTTCATGAGGGATGTTAAAGTTGATTAAAGCGACACCAATTAGGATCCCATGGTTCCCTCGTTCCGGCACCACTATTTTCTATTGGATTCACTTAGTCCAAATAAATTTACTAAACTCAACTTAATGAGTTCCATAACTTCATTTAGATCGTGGAAAACTTGTTAGCAACCGTAGGTTACCTCCTCCGAGGGATTCCCAATCATCCAATAGAGACATCTTAATTTAGTTACAATTATAGTTTTGTGTGATGTTTGTGATTAAATTTTGAGTTGTTTTATATTTTGAATGTTGTGGAGGGATTTTGTGTGATGTTTGTGATTAAATTTTGAGTTGTTTTATATTTTGAATGTTGTGGAGGTGAGTTTATCTTAATTGATTTTAGTTTTAATTTTGGTTTTGATTTTGTGGCTATCTTGATAGTTTTAGTTTTCATGCATGGTGGCATCATTATTTAGCATGCATGTTTTGCAAGTATAAAAAGTACAAGAAAGAAAGCATTGTAAACTATAAAAAGTGTACCTGACAAATTTTCTCGTTCCACCACCTGAAACTCAAAATGCATGTCAGGACATTTTATATGAAACAGGAAAGTAAAGTTTTGGCTACCTACCTAACCCTAGGTCATATCTTGGTGGATCCCTGTTAGTTTGATTAAGGATGATTTTGTTAAGCAAAGCACATTAAGTTTAGTAGACCTCTGAGGTATTCAACAAGTCAGAAGAAAGAAGCAGGTTCATGTTTCCTTCTCACTACCTAGTAAAAGGCCTCTAGCTCATTTAAACTTATCATGTTACTTAATAATTCACCCTATGAACACCCTAATGCTTAATGAACATTGATTTCCTAATTATCCCTAAGAGCAGGGTAATTATCATTTGTAATTTAATTTTGAAGATTATGTGAATGAAGACCCTTAAAGGGGGGGGTGCTAGTGTTGTTGGAACACTTAGCCAAATTTTGGTCCTAATTGGGCTTGTAGTGTTTTAAAGGTATTAAATTTTAGCTATGTTTGCTTTTCTAATCCTCATTTAATCAGTCTTGATTTAACTTAGATCACTACTAAGCCCTTAGGATCTATGTGAGTGTCTTAATTAATTTTGAAAAGGTTATGTTTTAGGTGATCATGATTCATTATTTGAATTTCATTTGAACATCAAATAGGGGTATTAAATTGATTAATTATTGATGTCAAAAGTCATACTCCTAAGTCCTAGGTTAATTTAAATTTAATAAACTTCCAAATTTTAATAATTTAGAAATTTATTAATCTATCATTTGAATTAGGAAAGTGTGGTTGGTTTCTACCAATTAATCCCTTTTTTAATTTTAGTCATCCAAACAAATTAATTAAGATCAGAGGTTGCTCATTTCCCTTCTTGAATTAAGTCTAAATGTTAATTAAGGCCAAATTTTTAAAATTACACTTTTGCTCCTAAAGCTCTAACACTTCATAATTTGTCAAATTCAAATCAAATGACTTTAAAATTTTTATCTTACCTCATTAATGAGTCAATTAAGACATCAGAGGAGAAAATGTGATTTTTCAAAATTTAATTTAATTTATATAATTAGTTTTATGCAAAAATAGGATTTTTCAAAGAAAATTCCATAACTTGACCAAGACAAAGCCTAATCCCTTGAAATTTTTAAAAGATTTTCAAAGAAAATTTTCTAACTTACCAGAGAGCCATTTGGACAAAATTTAATGATTTTTTGAATTTTATTTGAATTATTAGAATTATTTTAAATATTGGGATATTTATTAAATATAAAATATTTTAAATGGGAAAAATTAAGTTTTGTACTTTTTAAAAATCTTCTTGAGGTTAGAGAACCTAGAGAAGCAAATTTTGTATTTTCTAGTTTTTCTTTGATTTATTGGAATTATTTTAGTAGAAATCCATTTTTTAGCTTCAAAATACAATATCTTTATTTAGAAAATCAGAAAAAATATTCCAATTGCTTCTAAATGCTTAGAAAACAATTTAGAACATTTCCATGCATTTTATTATTTTTTTGAGTTTTATGAATTTTTAATTATTTTAAATATTTTAAAAATAGGCTAAAAATGAAGTTTTTATTTTTATAAAATTCCCCTAATCACAGAGAACTCCAAAAACAAATTTTCATAATTTTTTAAGTTATATTTTGATTTCTTTTAAAAATCATTTTAGTGTCAAAAAGAATATTTAACTTGGAAAATCAATTTAGGCCATTAAATGGACTCAAAATACTTTGAATTTTTTATGGGGAGTTTTCTAGATCTTAGAAAATAGTGGAGATAAAAAAATCAAGTCATTTTGATGTTTTTATTTTTCAAAATTAATTATCTTAGTGTTTTAGGGTTTATGAAGATTATGTTCTTTTTAAATGAATTGACTCATGAGACATTTTTCTAAGGGTTCTCTATTCATAGTGAACCTACCAAAAATTTTTTGGATTTTTTTCTAAAAAACATGTTAATTATTATGATTAATTTAAGCAAATAATGTAAATAAACTTGAAAAATATGGATCTCTGTCTAGATGTCTTCTCTGGCTTTGGAAAAATCAGAGAATATCTCCCTTAATAGAGGCTGCAAAATGTCAAAAATTCAAGCCATAGTGAAATGCCTATATGCATGGAGAGTTAAAAGACTCAAAACATTGTTTAATTAATTAAAAATAAAATATACATCAAATGGACTTCAAATTATTTCCACATTGTTCTTCTCTGTTCACTGAGCAAGAAGGTATTTTTCTTTTTTTGTGATTTTTATACACCAAGATATGGATTTTTTAAGTTAGGGTGTATTTTCTGAATTTTTTTAATTCCCTATTTATCTATTTAAATGTGTGGCGCCTCATCAACCTACAGCATCTCCGAAACTCCATGCGGCGGGCTCTCATTCGAAGCCGCCATCACGCTAGCAGCCATGCATCTCACGGTTCGCATAAGGAAGTGTTGTCCGGCTTAATCTCGTATGTTGATGAGATAAACGCGCGATCGGACGACTATCCGTCATCGTTCCCAAATAGACTAACCCGAGAAATGTCCATCTTTAAGGCTTGATATCTCCCTCATTTCTCAACCAAATTAAGTGAAATTTTTTTAAATGCTCGTCTAAACTAGAGGAGTGTATCCATATGGTCAAGATGCCATGAATTAAGCCCAAGCAAATGGAGAATCAAAATACTTAATTTAGGATTTGAAAAAGGAAAGTAGTGTTAAGGCCTCAGTTTATAGTTTAAAAAGGAAGAAGTTGTGGTAAGGTCTTGAGCATAGTGAAAAAGTGAGAAAGAAGTGGATGGGAGCTCCGTTTGGGTAATGAAATTGGAAGGGAAAGGGGTTGAGGTTTGGTCATGGGGAGAAACCCGTAGGAATGGTCATGTGGGTCTTAGTTTTGGTGATAAATAAGAAGGGATAGAGAGATAGACTACGGTATGGTGAGAAGTAAGACGAAAAAAGGAGATCTGTCAAAATTTCCTAGTCTACATTATGGAAAGTTCAATTGAAATGATAAAGGATAAGGACTTATACCTTTGCTTGGGGTTTTCTAATGAATTTTGCTTGAAATAAATGTCCTCCTTGCTTTACTTGGTAATGCTCTCAGTTGGAAGAGAAGAGAGGGGAATGAGGGGTTCATTTCTCGGTTCATGGAGAGTAGAGGAGAGTACGAGGGACTTGGTGGTTTCACTTTATAGGGAAAAATGAGAGAGCACATTTCTCAAGTTGGGGAGAAGATAGGAGAGGGATGTCATAATAATGAGAGAGGGAGAGAATATGTGGGCGGTTTTTGGTTGAGGGACATTTAAGTGGGAAAAAAAGAGAGGGAATGGCTAAGAGGGAGTGGAGAAAATTTTGAATTTTGGATGTAGGGGAAGCCAAATTTGGGGTGGTTATAATGGTTAGAGAAAAAAAAATGTACATTACATTTTGAAGAGAAAAATGCAAGGAATTTGTGGTCTGATTAGATGTGAGAAAGCTTGTTTTTAGCTCAAGATATTTCAATTTGAAGTGGCTTGGTATTTATGGCCAAAATTATGACTTTAGCTCATTTCATAGAGAAAAATACAAGAAATTTGGTGAGGTAATTGGTTTTAGCCAAAATGGGCCCCATCTCATAATATTTCATGTCGAAGTGTGGGTCCCACCTTTTAAGAGAAAATTTTGATATATTTTGAGTTGGAGCATTTGGTGGGGTTTCTTGAATTAAATGATGTTTTTCCGGGTCATATTTAAGCTTATTAAAGTGTGGTTTAGACTTGAATCTATTTTGAAGTCATTATATGGATTATTCTTTTACTATTAAACATATCATTTAAATTATCGTCGACTTAACATTCCTCCAAACGGAGTCATATTCTAGAATGAAGGAGTTTATTTGAAAGATTTTGATGATCCGAATGTACTCATAAAGCTCGTTTTAAAAAGTAATTATTTGTTGAAAAATTTATATTTGGGAATTTTTTCATGCACGAAAGCCCAAATTGCATAATTTTGCATAAAAAATGGTCGCAGATGATCATAAAACTTGTTTGCATGCTCCTCATAAGTTATTATAAACATCATGTAGCATACCAAAAATATTTATGATCACCAGATTGCTCTATGGTGAAATAGTTATTTCACGGTGCTTGGAGAAATATTCATGTATGAAAAATTGAAGTGAAACATTTCATATAAAAATTCTATCATATAATCATCAAACTTCTTTACATAGTTTTTATATGTGATAATAAATATCTCTGAACTTCTAGAATGAATTTTCAAATCTTACGAGTTACGATGATATCTGGAGAGAAAACGATAAATTTAGTGTGTACGTTGGTTAAAACAGAGTTTTTAAGTCAAATTTAGGGTTTTGTTGGAGTTGGTTGTATTGGTTTTGTTTTGATTTATTTGATTTCAATTATATTTAGTTAGATTTTAACTTAGGGATTATTTGATTTTCGTTCAAGTTTTATATAAAGTGAGGTTCAACTAGATATGAGCCGAGGAAATCCTTTGACTAAAAAGTGAGGTCCATAATGACCAACAAATTAGTTTATTTTTCTTGCTGTGATCAAAGTAAGCAAAAAAGTAGCTTCATGATGCCATCAATTTAAAATCAATTATAGTAACACACAATTTAATTATAACTAATACTAGGGAAGATTTACATACATACCATGTAATTCCTACGCATTTTCATATCTAACACATAAACTTCAATTTTAACATATATGCTACTTTACCTATTCATAAAAAAAAGATGTATTTTACTTTTTATGACTTAAAATAGTGGTATTTATAGGTAATATGAAAGATTTAGATGGTATACATGTAAAAAAAGTAAAGTTTAGGGATTAGAATTGTATGAATAGAAATTAGTTGGCATACATGCAAATGCCCCCTAATGTTAAATTTAAACCAGGTTTAAGTTCTCCGATTAAACATTAGTTCATATGGTAGAATAAAACAGAAACAAAATCTATTTATAGTCATTATTTTAACATAAGAAAAGAATACATAAAGTTTATAGGACTTGAGCTATGATATTTATAGTAGAGGAAGTTTGAGTAAGATAACTTGAGCAGCATGTTGAGGGCAAAGAGTTAAAATAGTGTGAGGAGCATGGGTATAAGATGGTGACAATTCAGCTGAAAAGCGTTGCAGAATTCTCGCCAAGGCCATTTTTGCTTCTATAAGTGCAAAGCTCTGGCCGATGCAGATTCGAGGACCCCAACCAAATGGAAAAAAGATGAGTTGGTTCTTTGTTGCATTTGAAACTCCTTCAGAAAATCTATCAGGGTTGAATTCTTCAGCATCCTCACCCCAAAACTCCTTGCTATGATGGAGAAGGAGGATAGGCAACACAAGTTGCACTTCTGGCGGAAAAGTAAACTCTCCCAACTTTACTTCTTTGTAAGTTTGTCGAAGAAGTGTGACTCCAGGTGGATATAATCTTAGAACCTCATAGAGAATCATAGTCAGCTGAAAAAAGAGTATCGAATCTTAGTATAGCGACCTTAACATCAACTATAGAAGGTCTATGGAGTGTTTTGAGGAAACTTTTTGTTAAAAAACAGGAAGCATAAAGATGTAACATTTTAAAAATATATATATAAGAATATATTTACATAAACTACACAGATAAAAATATCCCACGTTATATCATGAATTTTAATTAAAAATTCTATGTTTATAGTTAATATTTTCTTATTTTGAATAAATATCTTTATATCCTTATACATTTATGTATCAAGACATTCTTACTCAATTTTTCTGATAATCATGTGTTTCATAGAAATAAGAGCGAAAATTGAACTAATTAGTGAATCAAAGGTTGTTATTTTTGTTACATCCATAAAACTAAAGGCTTTTTTTCTTTACTAATAATAAAAATAAACTAATGAATTGCACTTAGATGAAAAGCAAGAGATACATTGATACTTACAATCTTTAATCGGTTTAATTCTTCAAAGGTAGGTTTGTTTTGGCCAAACACCTGCAAAACCTCTTCTCTTGCCTGATCCTGCCAGTATGGATGCATGCTGAGTAAAATCATGGTCCATGTAAGAAGAACTGATGTTGTCTCCTGACCAGCAAAGTAAAATAGCTTGCACTCCTCAATCACGTCATTTGTGGTTAGATTAACATCTTGGAGGTGATCTCCTTCTTGATCATGCCTTTGGTTTGATTCCATCAACAAGCCCAACAAGTCATTAGGAACAACTTCACCTTTTTTTATCACATGTTCTCTCTGTTGAATCATGATTTTAAGTAATGCAACAATCTCCTCGTGGATTTGGTTCCTTCGCTTGTTCTTTTGGGTGGGTATAAATCTATAATTCCAATGGTTGGTTATATTCTTGCAAGTAAAATAAAAAATCAATGAAACTTAATAGCTTTTCATTAGAAAAATTAAAAATCGTTTCTTTATCTATAAAACTATTTTTTAAATAATTGCAACATGATTCAAGATCTAGTTTATTACATATAAATTTCTAAAAGGTTTTTATCTAAAACATGCTTCTCAACTTGTATCTAAAGCTAAGCAATAGTTAAAAAATGAATCCAATATCAAATATAAAACAATATTTACAATTAGAACTAAATTTAAAAATTAAATCAACATTGAATGCCGAATTGAACTAGATTCTAAATCCATTATCAATTGTGGAATTGAATTCTATGCCTTTTGATCTTGTGGATAAAGAAAGAAACTCTGAAAGCACAACACAAACCAAATTGCCATTAAAAAAAAAAAATTATTCATATGTTCAATAAGAGAATTATTGATTTTTAAATTTGAACTAGGCTTCTTTATTATAAAGCTATAAAAAGAATCCAACAAATATAACAACCTACAAGACAACTATCATGATTAGCATTCCATAGAAAACAAAAGGTTAAATCTCCCTCAAATTGGTTGAAATCAGAGTACATAATTCATCTCTTACTAATTATAAGGCATTTTAGTTAGTTTTCTTTGATTTTTTTTTTTTCAAATACCTGATAGGCACACTATATTTGTTGTTTATCAGTTTAAGGAAAATTTTATGAATTTTAGAAAAAAGTTAAATTTATTTATTTTTCATAATCTTTCATGGAATTGGTTATATTATTTTCATTGAGAAATACAAAAAATTTTTAGCATTTACTTACTGAATATATCCTATTGCTTCAAATTAATAATTTATATGCATGATTTGCATAAACCAAATTGCTAATTATGAAAATTAAAACATAGGACATATGCCAATAGGACATATGCCAACAAGAGATATGTACAAATTAAATCAAATGATAAGATGATATAATTCATCTACACCTGAACAATTTCCTAAGAAAACCTCAAGAAACTAACTGCTAGAAGAATATGGTTATGTAAAGTCATAAAACAAATTTGGATTACTTGTTAGTTAAAAATCCTTACAGAAAGTAATAGTAAAT
Source organism: Phalaenopsis hybrid cultivar (assembly GCA_002079205.1). Classification (NCBI taxonomy): domain Eukaryota; kingdom Viridiplantae; phylum Streptophyta; class Magnoliopsida; order Asparagales; family Orchidaceae; genus Phalaenopsis; species Phalaenopsis hybrid cultivar. The sequence continues at coordinate 163,048 of JXCR01145636.1, forward strand.
CCCTATTTTCATGTAAATGTCCTACGCCAAAATGTTTGAGAACTTGAGAAAAAAACGAAATTTGTTTTGAGAAAATTAGAAGAAAAAAAAATAGTACCTAAAACCAGGGATATACAAATTCCGAGAAGCCTGCATCACAAGCTCCATTTGCTCTCGCAGTAGTTCAAAAATGCGTCGTCCCACATTATAGCTGCTACCAAATGCCGCACGGGAGATGATGTCTCCCGAAAGCTTCTGAAATTCAGACCAAACATTTGTCTCAAACACACCCTCATTATCAGCCAAGTCCTCCCATCGACTTATCAGCTCATCACAACAAGCAGAAAATGCTGGCATCATTATCTATACACACAAAAAAAAAGGAATATTTAAATACATACCATTCAATTCCTATGTATTTACAAATTACAATGGCGATGTATTTGATGTCATAGCAAAGATTTAGTTGGTATGATTATATAAAGCAAAATTTAGGTGTTAGATATGTAAATACCTTCAACTTTTCAACATGGAAGGCAGGGCTGACGATTCTCCTGCGTTTGACCCATTTCTCGCCTTCACAAACAGCGAGGCCCACAAAAAGTTGCCTTGAAATTGCGGTTGGTTTTACCTTCTCAAATTGGCCAAATTTAGTAGATAGAATGCTCTTTACAAGCTCAGGATCCATGATGATCACCCTGGGATGAGGCCCAAACCAAAAAAATGCCGCCTTGTTCTTTCCTGTATACATTTTGTTTTGGAAGACTTCCATGCATGCCACTCAATTCCTATATATTTACATATCTAGCACTACCTATGACATAAGGGATCACTTCTTACTAGTCAAAATTGTGATTTTTTTTTTGTTTAGAAATAAAGTATGGGAGGATATATGTAAAAAGTAAAATTTAGGTGGTAGGTAGATACGTAGCAATTGGGTGGTATGGATGTAAATGGCCCCCTTTTTTTAAAAATAAAACTAGAAATGGACCATGAGATCAAATTTCGCAGACAAGAATCTAATCTGATAAATTTGGCTTAGTAATTGAGGCTGAATTGTAAAGAAGCTAAAAAATTTGTGTTAAGAGAATGCAAAAAAAAAAAAAAAAAACAATTAATTAAATAAATAAAGATTTACATACACACCACTTAATTCTTATTCATTTACATATCTAACATCTAAACTTAATTTATATATGTATATGTCATCTTATTTGTACATAAAAGTTAAGAAAAAAAATGTTATTTTTTATGTGATATGAAACATTTAGGTGGAATAAAAGGCGAATGTAAAGTTTAGATGTTAGGCATGTAAATATATAAGAATTGTGTGGTTTGTAAGTAAATGCCTCAAAAGTAAATTTTCTACATAAATATTTCATTATATTATTCCTTTGAACATCAATACTTTTGATTAATATAGGTGACCAATTATAATTCTTGGACGATTGATCGAAATTCACCGGAATTTAGAAATACATAATTATTTTTTGGTTTAGCTTAAGTCTGCTTGAGCGTCAATTAGCCAAAATGTATGTCTGAGAAGTCTGTTGTGGCCTAGTTGTTGTTATTACACTAAAAAAAATGACTCATATAATTTATAATTTATTGCTCAACAGTTCCTATTTGCCTCTAATCCTACTGTAACGTGAGTTAAATTGAGCCCGATTTGGCTTAAGAACGCAGTTTAGCCAAAATTCATCCAATAAAATATTACTAGGAAATTAGTAATATGCGGTTATAAAATTCAGAATATGATAAATAGTTAATTAATGTATAATTTTTAAAATAAAAATTTATAATTCCTTTGATTTTAATAATGATTAATTTAAATTTTACTTGAGTTTAATTTTATTTTATATGCATTAACTATGCCAAATTTTTAATATTAACTGATGCGTGCCGGAAGATCCACGGAGATAGAGTAAGAAATTAGCATATTAACATTGCAAGAAAATCCAACACAAAGAGATGAAAGCATAGTAGTGGAAGGAGAAACCACGATTTTACATGCAAAATCCTGGAAATAGATAAAAAATCACTGGTATGTAATTATGAGTATATATACTCACTCTTCTCCTAAATTAGAGAAGATAAAATTACAAAGTTGATGTATAATGGTAATTCAACAATAATAGTAAGGGCAGCAAAGACCGTAATTGATTGCTATGATGGCAGTAACCCACCATGAATGCTACTGACAGTGGATGTAGTGCCAACTAATTGTAGAGATCGTAGCTTGTGGTTGTTGTTCACTTTGTAGGCCAACATGGTTGTTTTAGAAGCATCAGTTGGTCATAAATGTCTTAGTAGGGAGCTGCAGAAGCTATGAGCCTCGTAAGTTGCAATAACAACTGTAAGTTCTATGGGCCAGAGTTAGGAGTTTCATCAGCTGTGGACCACGTAAGTCGTATGTGGTCATGTTTTCTGTAATGATGAACTGCGATAATGTCTATAAACCGTAAATGTTGGAATTGGAAGCTGCACGAGCTATGAATTATGTATTTCGTAGTTGGTCGCATAGGTCTTAGTGGTGAGATGCAATAATGTTCGTAGGCCATAGAGGCTAGAGTTTTGAGCTACATGAGTTGTGAGTCATAGTTGATCATATTGATCATAGTGATTAGCCACAGTAATGTTCGTAGGCCACAAAGGCCATAGTTTGGAGTTGCATGAGCTATGAACCACGTAGGTCATAGTTTGTCATGTAGACCATAATGGTGAGCTATGATAACTTTTGTATGACATAAATGCACAAGTTTTCAGCTACATGAGCTATAGTGTGTAATAGGTCATGCACGTCGTAGTGGCGAGATATAAAAACTTATGTATGTCGTAGAGGTTGGAGTTGAGATTTGTATGAGTGAACCACGTAGGTCGTAGTTGATCACATAGTCCTTCGTGGTAAGCTACAATAATGCCAGTAGGTCATATAGGCTAAAGTTGAGAGTTACATGAGTTGTGGACCACATAGGCCGTAGTTGAAAGACGTGATAGTAGTTGGTCGCGTTGGCCATAATGGTGAGCTACAATAATATCCATATGTCCTAGAAGCTGGAGTTGGGAGCTGCATGAGTTGTGGACCACGTTGGTCATAGTTGGTCGCATAGGTCGTAGCGGTAAACTACAATAACGTTTATATGTCATCAAGGCCACAGTTGGGAGTTACATGAGTTGTGGACCATATAGATTGTAGTTTGTCAAATAAGCCACAATGGTGAGTTGCAATAGCATCAATTAGTCTCAAAGGCCAAAGTAGGGAGCTGCAATGAGAGAACTGAAAGAGCTCAAAGAAGGTCATCATCTTCCTAAGTACTACAGGTGTGAGTAGTTAATCATACTGGGGTGCGTTGTTACATCATCTTTGTGGTGTAATATTTCATCATCTTCGGAGTATGTCATTAAAGCATCTTTAATATGCATCATTACAAAAACCTCAGGGGTGTTTCGTTACACCCATTAGTTTGTAAGGTACAGCTAATGAGGCAGGCATGGGACAATGGCAAACGACGAGCAGTGGTCTATGGTGGTTGGTAGTTGTAGAAGTAGAAAGTAGTTGTTCAGTCTTCAGTCTAAAATAACTCAAGAAATTGACTCTTTCTCTTCTCATTTAAGACCAGGACTAGCTTCCGATTGCCTCCTCTAATTTAAGGCCTAGTTTCCCTTTCATAAAAGTCGTAGGACTCTTTTCGTAAAGTCCATAATTAGTTATATTATAAATAAGGATGGAATCCAAACTACTCCCTCGGACACCTCAGAAAGATTTCCTTGAGAAGATGATATTTTTTTGACATTTAAGTGTCTTAACTATATGGGAATTAACCGATCTCGGGCTCATTGAATTTATCTCACTGAGATGCTTGATTTAAATATAAGCTTGTTATATTTGGAATACATTTGACCTTCCAACTAGTCACCCAAAGATGATTAGGGCTTAATTTGACTCAGATTGGGCTGACTTTTGTGTTATTAGGTCCATCCCATTGAGTCAGCCGGTTTGATTTTAAGTTTGCTGAAATTGGAGTTCTAGATGATTTTTAATTTGATTTTAAATGTTTTATGCAAAAAAAATATCTCGAGATTCATGCCACTTCTCAAGATTTGTGCCAAATGAGAAAATTCATTGATGGTTAATCAATTGCTTGACAATGTTTGCGCAATTTCAATTTTCTTCCCAAAAATTATCGAGATAGCCAAATTTTGTGCTCGGCCGACAGCTGTGGTGGCGACCAGTGATGAAGGCTAGTACTGATGGCCAGAGATATAATTCAACGGCGGCAACTTAGGTAGAGGTAGAAGATGGTAGCAACTGATTAAATCAGGTGACAGTTGATAGGTTTCGGGGCAGTTGGGATAGCTTTGGGTCTAATTGGGTCAGTCGGGTGTTCAATTAGATGATGAGAGCATATAGTGATCAGGCAGGCGACAGAAGACCGCGTCAGTGATAAGGGGACATGGATGACGGCTGACAACGACAACGATCTGACAGATGCAAGATCAAATAATATAAGGTGGGAGTGATCTGGTGGACAGGAGGCAGCCACAACAGCAATCCATGGGATCCATGATTTTTTTTCAAAATTTGGGCCCTTTTTATGATTTTGAGCTTATAAATAGACCAAAAAGAGGAGAAAAATTAGAGTCTCATAGTTAGTTATTGTGTGATCAATAAAGTTCGCTTTTGCATCATTGTCGCCTACCTTAGAGTCTCGCAACCTATTTTTATTCGATCAATAGAGTTCCCTTTTGCATTGTTGTTGCCCACCTCAAAGTCTCCTAGCCTTTTTTTTTTCTTTTTTGTTTTTTTCCTATCAAAGACCACCCATTCTAAATTGTTGTTACCCAATCCGGTGTCTCCGAGGCTATTTTGGTGTGATCAACGAAGCTCCCTTTTGTGTTGATGTTTTCTGCCTCAGAATCTTCCAACCTATTTTATCTCTCAGCCTACTGTTGAACTATCAATGGAGTTTACTTTTGTGTTGCTATCATTCACCATCAGAGGAGATTTTTTGAACTTCCAGTGCATTTTATGGAGAAAATTTTCTATGCCTTTGTTATACTTCCAATTGAGATTTTTTGTGCTTTGAGATGCCAAATTCTAGGGAATCTTTTCCCCCAAAAAATTAGTAGAAGTAGCAAAATTTGGAGGAGGTGATGATGACACCCTTGAAAGATGAGCTGACCTTTTCTTCAAGGTCATGGAAGACTGAGCTTGCAAGGATTTACCACATCCTTGGCAAGCACAAGAAGGTGAATAACTCATATGTAGGACGCATATTATTATTGGTAAGTCAGTTAGCAAAGTGCAAAGATGAAATATCTTCTATGGTTGTTTTCTTCTCTCAGCAACACCAAAAACTCATGGATACTCGAGATTAACTCGGGGTGTTACAGGGCTAGCCTAAATAAAAGAGTGAATACTTTGTAAGCTTTTCAATTGATGGTGTTAGTTCTTCAAAGGGAGAATATAAAGTTTTGATGTTGGTGCACAGGAGGAGAATTTTGTTGATGCTTCAAGTAAAGGTTTAACTGATCGTATAGTTAGACAGCAATTGATCTAAAGGGCAAGTCTTTATTCCAGGCACTAAAGCTCTCTTCTTTGGGCTCATAATGTGGGTCCAAATGAAAGTGACTTGTAGGAACGTACTTCTAATACTGAGGAGGTGTTGTAGTGAATTAGTGCTTGTATGTCTATATTGGTGGACAATTATGGGATGTTAACATGAAAAAACTTTTGACATTGTAGTAAAGGTTTCCCCTCACATCAAACAATTCAAAGAAGCAAAGGCTTTGTGTCTCAGACTTCAAGGTTGTGTCAGACAGGACTTTATTTCCCAAAGATAGTGCTAAACTAAAGTGTGTCAGAAAATCTGTGACTATATAGTAACAAATTAATGTCTTAATATTGCATGAAGATCCCACACACAGATAGATAAAATAAAATTAGCGGGAAGAGACACCATGATTTTTACATGTAATACACAGGGAAAGGAAAAAATCATGTGGTCTAGCTCAGTTGAAGTAATTCACTATGTAATTAAAAGTACATATGCTCACTCTTCTCTTAAATTAGAGAAGATAAAATCACAAAATTGATATATAATGCTAGTTTATAATAATGGTTGTAAAGGACTGCAAAGGTCGAGTACAACACTATGAAGGCAATAGCCCGCCAAGAATGTTGTAGATGGTAGTAGTAATGTTAGCTGGTTATTGAGGCTATAGTTAAAATCTATGATAGCAGTTGCTCATACAGGCCATGCAGACCAAAGATGGTTGCTTCAGAAGCATCAGTTGACCATAAAGGTTGTAATAGAGAGTTGCATGAGCTATGGTCCACGTAAGTCATTGATTGCATAGGTCGTAATGGTGAGCTGCAATAATACTCTTTTATTATAGATATCAGAATTAAGAACTGCATGAGTTATGAAACATGCATGTCATATTTCATTACAGATGGTAATGGTGAGCTGTGGTAACATTCATAGACTTTGGAGGACGAAGTTGGGACCAGCATGAGGATTACGTAGAGTGTAGTTGTTCATGCAGGCTATAGTAGTGAACTGCCATAAAGACCATAGCTCATAGAGGCTAGAATTAGGAGTTGCTTGAGCAATGGATCACACTATATGATTTGATTAGTGTTGCAAGATGACATGAGGCTATTATTTCATCTACATCACGTAAATCTTCGGCCAGCTTATTTTACATGTAATATACAGGGAAAGGAAAAAATCATGTGGCCTGGCTCAATTGAAGTAATTCACTATGTAATTAAAAGTATATATGCTCACTCTTCTCTTAAATAGGGAAGATAAAATTACAAAATTGATATATAATGCTAGTTTAGTAATAATGGTTGTAAAGGACTGCAAAGGTCGAGTACAATACTATGAAGGCAATAAACCACCAAGAATGTTATAGATGGTAGTTGTAATGTTAGATGGTTATAGAGGCTATCATTAAAATCTATGGTAGTAGTTGCTCATGCAGGCCATGCAAACCAAAAATGGTTGCTTCAAAAGCATCGGTTGACCATAAAGGTTGTAAGAGAGAGTTGTATGAGCTATGAGACACGTAAGTCATTGATTACATATGTCGTAATGATGAGCTGCAATAATACTCGTTTATTGTAGATGTCGGAATTAGGAACTGCATGAGTTATGAAACATGTATGTCATATTTCATTAGAGACGGTAATGGTGAGTTGTGGTAACATCCATAGACTTCGGAGGACGAAGTTGGGACTAGCATGAGCTGTGGATTACGTAGAGCGTAGTTGTTCATGCAGGCTATAGTGGTGAGGTGCCATAAAGACCATAGCTTATAGAGGCCAGAATTAGCAGTTGCTTGAGCAATGGATCACACTGTAGGATCTGATTAGTGTGGCAAGATGGCATGAGGCTGTTATTTGATCCGCATCACGTGAATCTTCGGCCAGCTGTCGCGCCCCCCCACACCTACCCCCCCCCCCCCCCCCCCCCCCCCCCCCCCCCCCCCCCCCC
>JXCR01145636.1:170622-210551 GCA_002079205.1 Phalaenopsis hybrid cultivar
CCCCCCCCCACACACGCACACACATACACGAAATGATCTAGTACTCTGTTAGCCATTCCACCTAGTGGGTCCATGGGACCAACAAACCCATTCTAGCTAGACCTACTAACCTACTCTAGCTCATCAACATAATACCCTAGTTCAACTGTCGACTAGTGCCTCCACCGTGGCAAGTCACCACCCATTGCCACAAGACGCTTTTCACCCATCACCCATTCCAACTGTCATTGGATGTCACCCACTGTCATATACCAACGACCACTAGTCTCGATCAACCACTGCTCATTTTTTACCAATCGTCGCCGCTGATCATCAATCGTCGCCTCAATCCTTGTTTAACACCATTGCCTACCCCCACAAGCCACTGCTAGCCACCGCCATCAGAATATTTCAAATTTTCATATGTTTTTAAAAAATTTTATTATTTTGATAATATTTGGACAAGCAAACGACATCGCTTAAAAATTCAGAGGCAACTAATACATCATCGACAAATTTTATTGTTAACCATAAAACTCAAGGCGCTTAACATGAATCTTAATGTATTTTTAGCAAGAAAAAATTAAACTCAAATCAAATGACATACATAACTCCAATTTTATCAAATTTGTAGTTGAACTGACCAGCTCAACTAGGTGGAACCAATGACACCAAAATTACCCTAATCTAAGTCAAATCAAGCCTAGATCATGAAAGCTTTAGGGATCAAATAGATAGCAAATTTAATAATCTTACAGTTAAATTGAGCATCTTCGTGAGATGAATCTAAGTAGCCCAATATCACTAAGTTTCAACATCATGAAGGCACTTAAATTTTCAAAAAAATATTATTTGATTGTGAGAATCTCCTGGTCGTCTGATGGAGTGGTCTGGATTCCTTCCTAATTTATAGGGGAGGCACTCCTAGAATCTATAAATAAAGTCTTGCCTCCTTTATGAAATCGAACCCAGACCTTGAACTAGAGGACCAACGAGTAGAGCTAAAGCCAAACCTCAAGAAGGAGATGAATTCTAGTACGGGTCTGAATTGAAGTCCAAAAAAATGCTTCTCGCTCATGCCGAACACCCCCGACAACCACACACCAGTCATTTTCGACCACCATTAGCCACTCCCTGCTCATTTAAATGAACCCCCTTACAATGTCTCGACGTACGATGCATAGTAATGATGAACCGTGCAAAGTAATGACCATTTCCATGGAGTAATGAAGTATCATATGAAGCAATGCATCATTTTAAAAATGATGTAAATATACACCTTGAATATGGTGCTGCAACGAGTATTGAATACAATATAACTATGCTCCCTGAAGACGATGTAACAATGCCTTCCGAACATAGTGTGATAATGCACCCCACATACGATATAATAATGCACAGAAAATATTGTGCAATGACATTCCCCATATATGGTGTAACAATGCACCTCACAAATGATGATTTTCTCTAGACTCATGAATCTCTCTCATCGTGTCCTACATCACCAACTACGGCTTTTGTGGTGCATAGCTCATGCAGTTCTCAACTCTAGCATATGAGCTCTACAAGCATTATTACAACTACTATTATGGTTTAATGACCAACTATGACCAACCTGATCAACATATTATGCAGTTCTCAACTACGTCCTTTGTGGCCTAATAATGCTACTACAACTCACCAATATGTCTTACATGATCAAATATAGCTTATGTGGTCCACAGCTCATGCAACTCACAACTCTGGCCATTGTGGCTTAAGGGCATTATTACAATTCATCACTACGGTCTACGTAGAGCACAACTTGTGTAACTCCCAATACCAGCCTCTGTTGATTGTGAAAAATTTCAAATTTTATTACTATGACCTACCCAACCAATTATGGCCTACATAGTCTATAGACCATGTAGCTCCCAACTCTAGCCTCTAGTGTGGTATTGCAGCTCAACACTATGACCTACATAACAAACTATGGACTACGTGGTTCACATCCCAGGCTAATTCTAACTCCAATTTATGTGTCCTATAGACATTATTGTTGCTCACCATAATGACCTATATGACAACATATGACCTACAAAGTTCATAGCTCATGCAGCTCCTGACTCAGGCTTATATGGCCTATAGATATTATCGCAACTCAATTCAATGACCTATGTGGCCAATTATGGTTTACATAGTCCACAACTCATGCAGCTCCCAACTTTGGCCTCTATGGTCTACAGACATTAACGTAGATCACCATTACAACCTATGGGACCAACCTACATGGTTCACAGCAAATGGAGCTCCTAACTATAGGTTTTATGGCCTACAGACATCATAGCTCAGCACTATAGCTTCTATGACCAGCTATGACCTACATAGTCCACAACCCTTGCAACTGCCAACTTTAACATGTATGGCCTACAAATATTATCATAGCTTACCACTACAACCTACACGTCTATGGCCTACACTGTCCACAGCTCATGTTGCTCCCAACTCCAACCCATGTGACCGACGAATGTTATCGTATCTCACCACTACGACCTACATGAGCAACTACGGCTTATGTGTTTCACTGCTCATACAACTTTTAACTCTGGCTTTTATGACTTACAAACGTTATCACAGCTCAACACTACGACCAATGTGACCAACTACAACCTATGTGCTTCATAACTCATACAGATCCCAAATTTGACCTATGTGGCTTCTAGACATCATTGCAGCTCACCACTGTAACTTACATGACTAACTACATCATACGTGTTCCACAATTCATACAGCTCTCAACTCTAGCTTTTGTGACTTATGAATATCATCACAGCTCACCACTACATCTTATGTGACCAAATATGACATATGATTTATGTGGTCTATCGACGCTCTTAAAGCAACCATCTACAACCGACCTGACCAATACTACCATGATTTTCAACTATGAAATCTAAGACTAGCTGGCGCTACAACCGTCGTCTACAACATCTATGGCAAACTAATGCCTTCATAGCAATCGACTATGGCTTTTGTGGTCATTACAAATATTACTGTTGAACTACTATTGTACATCTAAATTGTAATTTCATCTTATCTAATTCAAGAGGAGAATTTATCTATGTACTAATAATTACAAAATGAATTATTTCAGTAGAGCCGAATCACGTGATTTTTTTCATTCATAGAGTATTCCACGTAAAAATTGAGTGGTGTCCACCTGCTTGATATTTTATTTGTGTTATAGCTTCGTCCAAACTAAGATGCCAAATTATTACTCTACCGCGATGAAAACGCAACATAAATAAAAAAGAGATTTACATACATACATGCATACATACCTTTTAATTCTTATGTATTTACATATCTAACATCTAAACTTTAATCTTTATATATACAACATTACTTAAAATAGAGATATGAAAGATTTGGGTGTTATTAAGGTAAAAAGTGGAGTTTAGGTGTTAGGCATGTAAATATATACCTCACAACAAAATTTGCTACTTAAAATTTTAATTGCACTATCCCTTTGAACATCAATACTTCTGATTAATATTGGTAACCAATACAACACTACAAATGCGAGGAATGATAGAAAGAAATCCACCGGAATTAGCCGAACATAATCATTTAGTTTAAGTCTGCTTAAGCGTCAATTAGCCAACTTGTATGTCCTGGGAAGTCTTTGTGGTCCAGTTGTTCACATAATTTAGCTCAACATGTCTTAATAAAAACAATTTTCTCCAAGTATGGCTTGATTTTGCTCTAAGCCTATTGAAATGAGAGTTAAATTAAGCCCGGCTAAAACTTGGCTTCAGCACATAGTTTAGCCAGAAATCCTCAAACAATGATTTGCATAAATTTATGAAAAAAAGATTTTATGAATGTGCTAAAATTCTAAGACCCACGACTTGAACATTACGAATATTGTTTTGATTAAGTATTTTATGTACATAAAAGTTTTAAGAGAATGATTGTTGTTCAAATCAATTATTAAATGAAACACACACCGTAGTGACTTTATTTTATGTATTTCATTTAATTGAAATAAAAAATTATTTTTGTCATCTAATTTGATATCTATATCAAGCATATTTTGTTAATCACAAAAGTGATTGAATTAGAAGACTTTTATAAATATCACATTAAATATTATTTAATTACTCATGAATATGCTATGCTATTAACAAAATGTGATGATTAAATAAATAAATATTCATGAATAATTTGAAGTTTATTGGCTATAAAATATTTACGAATCGTCCAAAAGTTGATTAGTTATTCTTATAACAACGAATAAGATTGTGATTAACTAATATAATTTAGTAGAAATGTTTAGTATATCCAGAGATAACAAGTATAATTAATTGAAGTATGTATATAATTATGAATTATGTGAAAATTAATTCGAGCATCAATCATGTTTGTTATTGTATATTATTGTATCACTCAAATGGGAATTTCAAAATGCATTTAGGTATGATTGTCATCTAAACCATTATTTTGTGTTTCAATTTATACTTAAATATAGTCATGTATGGGTGTCATTTATTTATTTGGCAACATCCACTAATGTAGTTCTTCATTCGCGAGCTTAGTCTATTATGAAGTTCAATGGACTTAACTTTAATGAATGGAATTAAAAAAATTCAAATCCACTTTGGTATTTTGGATATTGAATTGGCACTTCTTGCTGATAAGCCAGTTGTTATTACTAGTACATGTAGGCCTGAATAAAAATCTTTCTATAATGCTCGAGAAAGATCAAACAGACTTAACTTAATATTTATTTAAATAAATATAATTGACATCATTAAACCAATAATTTCAAAAAATGTCAATTCTTAGGAATTTATGAAGTTTGTGAACAACTCGACTTAATCTATCTGGTGAAAAGTCACCTCTTTGGACATTAATGGGCACACTGATCACAATTAAGTCTGATGGTTCTCGTAGAATGCACTAGCAATTGAATAAATCTCAAATATTACAAGTTTAAGCTCCAGGAAAATGAAAGTGAGTGAAAGTTTTCTTGCATAGTTTATATAAATTATTATCTTCAGATTATGGTCCGTTCCAAATAAACTATAACACTAAAAAAGACAAATGAAAAGTGTCTGAATTACAAAGTATCTTATTTAAGAGGAAGCAAAACTAAAGAAACAAAAAATTCACTCAATTAATCTCATATTGATCAGCTTGCAACTAAAAAGAAATAAAAAAAGAAGGGACAAAAGTATGATATATGTCATTAATGTCACAAATATATCAAAAAGATTGCCATAAATGTAATGCTTGGCTTAAGAATAAAGGTAAGCCAAGAGCTTTTGTATGTTTTGATCAAAATTGTCTTAAGTTCTTTATAATGCTTGGTGGATTTATTCTGGTTGCAGCACTCATATTTCAAATGTGAGGTAGAAAGTTCTTATTACCCAAATGATAAAGTCAAATGAAAAGTTTGTCTTCATAAGAAATGCAGTTAAAGCTCTAAGTGAAGCCATTGAAATGTATCGTTTGATTTTAAATACCGGACATCATTTAAGATCCTTTTCAAACTCTTTATATTCTTTCTATTTCTAGAAAGTTAATTTCCTTATATGGACTTGATACTACTAGTTATTATTGTATGTTTTGAAATAAATGTTTAAGTTTGTTTAAGCAAAATCATCTTATTGATTTTGGTATTCTTTGTGATGGCTTATATAAGTTAAATAATGATAATTTATTTTTTGAGAACTTATTGACCTTGCATCTTAATATTGGAATAAAATATGATCTAATAGATAAATGATATGTGTATTTGTGACATAAATATTTGAGTCATATTCCAAAGAAATAACAAAAAAAAAAGTAAATATAAAATTCATCCTGATTTATATTTTACTAATCTTGGTACATGTACGAATTATATTAAAGGAAAATGCAACAAAAAAAGAAAAAAATCAACAATATCAAGCACACAGTTTCTGAAAATTATATGTATTGATATATACAGACCTTTTGATGTTCCATCTTTTGGTAGATAAATAAATTTCATTACATATATTGATGATTTTTTATGTTATGATTATGTCTATTTGTTGCATGAAAAATCTCAATCAATAGGTGCTATAGAGGCATTTAAGGTTGAAAGATAACTAGATAAAAAAGTAAAAACTATTAGGTCTGATAAATGTGGTGAATCTTATTGAAAACATGACAAATCTGGACAATTCCCTAGTCCATTTTCTAAATTTCTAAAAAAGTATGATATATATGCACAATAAATACTGTCAGGCACACCACAATAAAATAGTGTTGCAGAAAGACTCGATCACACTCTAATGGATATGGTAAGGGGTATGCTGAGATATTCTTCTTCACCCTTATCATTATGGATGAATGCTTTAAAAATCACTATTTATTTATCAAACCTACCCCCAATTCCTAGTACGACACTTCCAATGACACCTTTTATATAGTGGACGTGAAGGAAGCCTAAAAAAGGCGCCCTCATATTTGGGGTTGCCTAATGAAAGTTAAAAATTTATAATCCACATGAAAAGAAATTGGATTAAATAATGACTAGTAAATTTTTTTTATTGGTTATCAGGATAAGTCTAAAGGGTTTAGATTTCATTATCCTATACATAATATAAGAACTGTTGAGACTAGTAATGTTAATTTCATTGAATAAAGTGAAATTACTGAGAGCGCAGAACCACATAATATGAAAATTCAAGAAATTATAGTGAAATTTTGTTTACTCGTTACTTCTTCTAAAGTTATTTCTCCCACTATTAATGAAGAATTTGATAACATATAAGAAGAACGAATGGACGATTTAACATCTTATAATGAACTTATCACTTATGAACCTATAAACAATGAACCACAAGAAGAAACTTTAAGATGTTTTCAGCAAACAACAAAATTTGTTATTTCAAAAGATTATTTGGTCTATCTAAAAGAGTCATAGTTTTATTTAGGAATTGAGAAAGATCTACTTTAATTTTCATAAACCATTGAAAGTAATAATTCTGATAAGTGTTTAGACGCTGTGAATGAAAATTTGAAATCAATAAATCACAATAAAGTTTGGGAACTTGTTGATTTGCTTAAGGTTTCAAAAAGAGTTAGTTTCAAGTGAGTCTTTAAGACCAAACATGACTCAAATAACAATATAAAATGTTTCACTCAAAAAGATGGTGTTGACTATAAAAAGTCATTTTCTTCTATTTCAAAAAAGGACTTACCAAGAAATATTATGATATTATTAGATCATTTTGATTTAGAGTTGCATCAAATGTATATGAAAACTGCTCTTTGAAATGATGATTTAGATGAAAAAACTTATATGAATTAATAATGTGCACAAATATATTATTTATGATATGTGAATTATATCCTTTTTATGTAAGATTTTCATACTTTTATGGGGTATATATAGTGTTATTTATAGAATACAGGTCTAAATCCAGGATTTAAGCACATGTGAGCATCAAATTGGCTAAGGCAACTCTGCACCCTGTTATGCACCTAGTGCTCAGTGAAGATGTCATTCATGCAAATAAATAGAGACAACGACATCCCAATGCTAACTCACTAGCCATTGTACCTGACTCTAGTGCCTCAACTACACCATACTGAGCACCCTAGGGCCTGAAGCCCTAATTTGATGGTTCAGATCCATGAATCCCATTGCTCTACCCAGCTCCGTCATGCTTACATCTAGTGTCTCAATGGCAACTGCTATGCTACCCACCAATTAAGATAGTCTCTGGTAATTTGAGTGATCTGAGGGTTAAAACAACTTCATTTCATTTGGGAGAAAGAGGATTTAGACTCTAATAAACACTTAGAGTACAAGAGAGGGAAGGGAGAGACACTTAGAGAAAGACTGTCCTCTCTTGAAGAGTGAAATTTTGTATATATTATGAGAATCTACTTAGGATTTTATAAATGTTTATTTGTATTAAAGGGATAAATTCAATTGAGAGAAACCAATGAGAAAAATTATTGAGAGAAGAATATGAGTGCAAATATTTTTCATCTAGGTTTTAAATTATTCTTTACTAGTATACTCTGCAATTTTTTTTAATGAATTCCTTTGTGTTTCCTTTATGAATGTATAAGAGCTAATTAGTTTATGCTTCTTTGAGTTGATAGTGTGATAAGTCATATTCAATCCTTGAGTCTATTTTTAAGATTTAAACTCATGTTCATGTGCTTTCTTTTGATCTTAATTTACTTTCAAATTAGTCACTTGAATAGTTTAAAACCCTTATAATTTAGGACTATAGACTATAGGTTTGATAAAAAAAAATAAGTTAACACTCAATGACAAAGTGGAATAAGAATATTAGGAGATTGTAATCATATAGAGGAAAAATGAATCTTAGGAAACTTTGTAGGGTTAAGCAAAACTTAACTTTAATATGAGGCTTCAATACTTCGTACGCCTAGTACTAGAGTAAGAAGTAATTGACCTTGACTGTCAACATTAAATTTGGGATATTCATTGGGAGATTATTGATGATTCATATAGTCTAATTTAAAAAGGCATGATGTTTATATTAGAGAATAAAATCTTATTAGATCTTAATTTTAAAAATTAGGATTCATATATTTTTTAAGACTTTTGCCAGTTTGAACTAAACTTAGGGTTAATAAACTAGTATTTGGACTTATTTGAAAATTAATAAAGTTTCTTGTGGGAGTGATACATGGACTATAAATCTATACACTACTTGATTGACATGTATACTTGCATAATATCTCATGCTTCACAATATTTTAGAGGAATCAATAAAGTAGAGGGAATTTCGGCTAAAGGGATGCAACACAAGGTGTGTAAACTTAAGAAGTAAATATATGGACTTAAATAAGTTTCCCACTTCTTTTGTGAAGCACTATTAATAAGTGTATATATGTAAAGCAAGTTTTATATTTTTTAATCTATATATTGATGATATCTTGCTTGTAACTATTGAACTTATATTATTTATGAGACCAAAAAAATTCTTAAAAAACATTGAAATAAAAGATGTGGATGAGATATCCAATGAGTAAGAAGTGAAATATTTTGTGAAATATTGCAAGAATTATTAGGATTAACACAAAAAGCGTACAATAACCAAGTCTTAGAGAGACTTAAGATGAAAAAATGCCCTTTTAAGTATTGTTTAAATTTAAAAGGGAGAAGAATTTTACCATATACAATGCCCAAAGAATGGGTTAAAACACAAACAAATGGAACAAATTTCTTATGCGTCAACTGTTGGTAGTTTGATGTATACTCAAACTTATGTCAGAGCATATATTAGTTTTGTTGTTGGAATGTTTGGTAAATATCAAAGTGATTGAAGAATTGATTATTGGAAACCTGTAAAGAAAGTCCTAAGATATTGATAAAGAACAAGAGAATACATGCCAACTTATAAAAAATCTAATTACCTCAGAGCAATAAATATTCATATTCATATTTTGTTGGACGCAGGGATACTAGAAAATCTACATTTGATTATTTATTTCTTTTAGCTGGAAGAGCAATCTCTTGGATGGCATCCATCTTGGAAACAGAGTTGTGGCATATTTTGAGACCACTATTCATAGATTATGGATGAGGAACTTTATTTTAGGGCTTAGAGTATTTCATAGTATTATCCAACCGTTGAAAATTTATTGCAATAATGCTGCTGTTGTTTCATCTCTAAGAATAATGAGTATCAAAGGGTGCTAAACATATGAAATTGAAATAATTTATCACCAAAGAAGATGTTCATAAACAAAGACTTCATTTTAGCACATTAGAACCAATCTTATTGTTGTAGATCCATTTACTAAAGGATTGCCACAAAAAAAAAAATTTAATTAATAATGTCAAAAGAATGTAAATCACTAAAAATATTAATGACTTTATATTTTATCTTATGTTCATTACATATTTAACTCTCTGGGCTCATTTAGTGGTATTTTTTGAGATATTGATGCTTCGATTTTACTATACTGAATTGTAAATAATAGAATGAAAAATATGAATTTTAAAAGGATTTGTGTTTAACAAAGACATTATGTTGGACAATTATGATATTATCTCATTATGAGTTATATTAAGCATGAAACTAATATTGTGATACATGAAAGAAAATGTATCGTACTGATGATATAAAATCACCATGATCCCTATTACTTTGTTTTTAATAATAAATTGATGCTTTGACCAAATTAAGAAAAATTTTAACTCGCACTATATATTATGTTTGTTATATTGAAAATATTATATAAACAAAGTGGGAGAATGTAATGTAAATAACATTTAAAATAATGTAATGGAAATAAATTAAAATGTGACTTAATAATATTTAAACATTATCTTATTATTTAAGGATAACTATTATTTTAAATGTTATTTTTTTAATGGACCATAAAATATTTATTAATAATGTATAACTTATTCATTAATGGTGGGTATGAATTTATTGGTTAAAATGAGAGTTAATCAGACTATTAATCAAGAGCTTAATTAAAGATTTAATATCATTTTACAGCCATTAAATATAAAATAAAATAGAAATGAGTTGAAAATTTGAAAAAGCACATAATTAATCAGAAATTAATAATTACTTATTTCTTAAAATTACTTTACTAATATACTTAAAACCTATTATTAGTAAACTTTAATAACTAGTTATAAATAATTAATTAATCACTTGGAAATAATTTAGGATTAATTTTATTTATTTATTTATATTTTGACATGAAAATTCTTTTTGATGTGTTTAAAACGTACTATTTTTATTTGTAATGAATTTTGAATGAGTTGGTTTAGATGATAGTAGAAGTAGACGTTGGCACGACGGTGGCAATCATTGCGATAATTTTTTAAAAAAATTGCTTAAAACATGTCTCATTGTTGTCGAGAATTTAAAAGAAACTTTATTTATTTTTAAAAATAAAAAAATTAAAAACATTATACATTTATATTTAAAAAAAATTAAAAAAATTTGAAAGAGACCTTAATTACTTAATATAATAAAAAATTATCCATTATTAATAAGATGTTTAATTAATTATTTAAAAAAATTAAAGTCTTCAAACTCGTTAAAGTGTATGTAATAATTCATATTTGATTAAAAATAATGATATCATTTAGGCTTAATTAATTGAGTTCATGTCAATATTCAATTAACTCGTTTTATCTTTTTGTTTTAGTTATGAATGGTCTTACTGGACATTTACAGGAGAATGTACCTTAGTGTATGCCTTTTGGTGATGATATCCTTCTTGTGGATAAGATGAGAGAAAAAACCCAATCAAAACTTGAATTATGGAGGTTTACATTGGAGTCTAAAGAACTTCATTTGAGTATAACTAAAACTGAATACATAGAATGTAATTTTAGTAGTAGCTCTAGTGACAGAAGTGTAACTTTGAGTGATCAAATTATTAAAAGGTGTGAATAATTTAGAAATTTTGGGTCTATTGTTCAAAGCAATGGTGATATAGATGGGGATGTTAATAGTAGAATTCAAGTTGGTTGGTTGAAGTGGNAGGAAGTCAATCTATTCCAAACCTCCTTAGCAAAATTGCACCTGAAGAATAAATGACCCCTTGTGTCCTGATCAAGCTTGCATAGATGGCATCTAGAAGGATCTTTCAGGCCTTTTAGTTTCAGAATATCATCAGTAGGGAGAAGGTTATTAAGAACTCTCCAAGAAAAGAACAGCAAGGAAGGGGTAAGGTGTTTTTGGCAAGAGGAAACATTCCACTAACAGGTGTCCCAGCTGTACAAATAGTTCTGGATATCATTTGAGATACTAGCTCTGGTCATGTTCATCAAATTAAGTTGATCCTTGTTTTTTTCTGTCAAATTGGATAGTAGAGATGTAGCTGACAGACTGCTCCTTCAGTAAACTCCTGAAGAAGTTCTCAGACCATACATTGCTAACCCAACAGTCCTTGACCAATAAATCCCCCTCCTTTTCATCCTGCAAAGGTTCCAAATAATCATTAGGACACCAGTTGTGTTTCCAAAAATTAAGGCAACATGATTTCAATTCCGGTGATCGACAGCTTCCAATGGGCAACTCCTCCAACAAAAAATTGTGCCGACAAGCGCCATTATCAACAACATTCAATTGTTTTATGAAAAAATTCAATACTGCTCTCTCTTTAGTCACTTCGCTAAGGTGATTAGATGGAAATAGTTTTGCCGAAATAAAGTAATGTCATGCTTTAGATTGCACATTTAACATGGAAATGAAGAAATTTACCTAGTGATTATTCTTAATTTTCCATTCTCCCCTTCCATCATAAAGATAGACAATTACTTCATCAAGTGATGAATCAAAAATCACAAATGTAGAATACTCACAATGAAATTTTTTCCACAATCATCATAATGCATTAATCCTTTATCGACTAAATGCAACGTTCTTCCCTCTAACATAAGCATGCTCATTAGAAGTCACGCTAAGATTAACATAAAATTCATGAACAATAGGAACAATTGCTACTGTGGAGAAGCAGCAAAAAGTCTCCCAATTTGGAGCAATGATAAGCCTTTCAATAGAACCTGCCGGGTTCTAAGAATACATGCTCCTGAATCAATTTTCTTGTTCTTATCTGAGTATTGTAATTGACCGAGGCTTTAAATTAACAAATCATCTCGCATCAAAACCTCCCAAAGTCTTTCCCCTTTTCACTTTTGGAGCTATAACAATTTCTACATAAATTCAAATAAAATCCAAAGTAAATGAATAATATCATAAATTAAACTCCAAAAATAAGAATACTTGGTAAGAAACATTTCATCCTTGGTTCTCTTTAAACTTCTTCAAAAAACCATCAATTGTTTGGATTTCCATAACGTAGGATAAACCCACGAGGAAAATAAAAAATTTCTAAGTTAAAGTGAAGCTCTAATTAAGGGAAAATAAAATCCAAGACTTTGATGCCTTCAAATCTCCTCAAATCCAAGAAATAGCAAGCACTAAGTTGAGTTTCGGTCTTAGTTTAGAGGTAGGAGACGACCCTAATATTTAGATTTTGTTTTTCTTTTGAAATCTGCTATATATCAAACTATGCCAACATCTAATTAACTTAAATTATCATTAATATTAATTTAATAATATATTTTCACAAGCAACAAAAAACTCACATTTATGTATAAAATCCACCTGATTACAAACCATCATTTTTCAAACCAAAATAACAAATTTAGCATCGAAATCACACCACACAAACTAACGTTGAAGACTAAATATCAAATACCTAACATATGACACGAATAAAGTTCAATAATGAAAATAAATGAAATCTAATACAAACATATAACACACAAATGAACTCATAATTTTGAGTTCCATACCTTAGAGGGTATAAACATCTTCACCATTTTCATCTTCTTGAATATTTTCCACGAATTGATAGTGAACATATAAGTTGTAAAAAGGTCTGTGAAAAAAATTGTCTGTTGAATCTTCTTCAACCCAAGCATTTTTCTTAAACATATGCAACATACCTTCTTCTATGTTCACGGTATGTTTGAATTGTTCCTTCATCTTCCAATCCAAATAATCAAGTTTGTCAAAGATGTTTCCAATTGAATTCATAATATTTTGTACCTCTTTTTCTAACTTCTTGATCCTTTTCAGAATATCATGTGAACTATAACGAGAGTGGGGCTGAGTAGGAGATGATTTTTGAGATGATTGATCCATAAGAATGTTTATATTATTTTTCTCCCCATTTCCTATGCAATTGCAACAAATCTCTAGGTCCATGATCTTCTAAGGGAGAAGCACTTTTTCCCAACTTTCATAAGGCACTTGTGACTAGCTACATAGTAGGAATATGGTAGATGGATGTCTCAGTCCATAAGTTGATCCATTTATAATCAAAACTAGAATAGATTTTATAATTAAAGCACCCACATCAATAAGTATTTTAGTTTGAATACAATAATTAAAGATGGCACTTTCCTTGGTCACTTTACCGATTTTCATGATAGAAAGAAAATTAGATGAAATAAAAAAATGTCATTTCTTTGATGCAGGTTTAATAATGATGAAAAAAAACTTACATGTTGATGAGGGTGGATTTAGTGTGTTAATTTTGTAAATATTTTTTAATATTACAAAATAAATGGGATGCATAAGAGGGTGCAAATTATAAAGGAACTAAGTTTATGTGTCATACTTTAAAGTTATGAGAGAAGGTAATTGAGCATAGGTTAAGACGCATTACAAAGTTTTCTCATAATCAACTTGGTTATATGTCGGGTATGTCTACTATGGAAGCTATTCATTTATTGATAGGTTTGATGGAGAAGTTCAGAGATAATAAGGAGAATCTGCAGTTGATTTTTATTGATTTAGAAAAAGTTTACGATATGGTTCCAAGAGATATCTTTTAGAGAGTTATTGAGAAAAAATGTGTTGATATGATTTTTACTCAAGTCATCAAAGATATGTATACTAGAGTTGTTACTCGTGTTCAAACTAAAGGAGGATTGACCAAATATTTTCCTTTTTTGGTTGCATTACATTGGAGACCGGCTTTAAGCCCATATCTTTTGCTTTAGTTATGGATGGTCTTGTTATACATCTACAAATGTATGTACCTTGGCGTATGTATTTTCTGATGATATCCTTCTCGTGGATAAAATGAGAGAAAAACCCAAAAAAAAAACTTGAATTATGGAGGTATACATTGGAGTCTAAAGGCCTTCATCTAAGCAGAAATAAAACTGAATACATGGAATGTAATTTTAGTAGTAGTAGCTCTAGTGACAGAAGTGTGACTTCAAATATTAGAAAAGGTGTGAACGATTTAGATATTTTTGGTCCATTATTCAAAGTGATTGTGATATAGATGGGGATGTTAATAGTAGAATTCAAGTTGGTTGGTTGAAGTGGAGGAATGNATGAATTATGGAGGTCTACCTTGGAGTCTAATGACCTTCGTTTGAGTATAATTAAAACTGAATACATGAAATGTAAATTTTGGTTTGGTAGCTCTAGTGACTGAATTGTAACTATAGGTGATCAAATTATTAAAAGTTGCGAGTGCTTTAGATATCTCGGGTCTATTGTTCACAGTGATGGTGATATTGATGGGTTGTTATTATTATAATTCAAGTTTGTTGGTTGAGGTGGAGGAATGCTTCGGGCCTATTGTGTGATAGAAAAGTACCGCTTAGACTGAAAGGAAAATGTTGAGGAATGCTTCGGGCCTTTTGTGTGATAGAAAAGTACCGCTTAGACTGAAAGGAAAATTTTTTTTGGGGCCTATTGTGTGATAAAAAAAATATCGCTTAGACTGAAAGAAAAATTTTATAAAATGTTGGTGAGTCTTTTATGTGATAGAAAAGTACCGCTTAGACTGAAAGGAAAATTTTATAAGACGGTGGGGAGACCTGCAATGCTCTATGACACAGAATATTGGCTTTAAAAGAGAAGCATAAAACTAAGTTAAGTGTTGCCGAGATGAGAATTGANTAAGATGTCGATGAGACATTGAATGCTCTATGGCGCTGAATGTTGGCCTTTAAAAGAGAAGCATAAAACTAAGTTAAGTGTTATCGAGATGAGAATGACTTGGTGGGATGAGTGGCTTTACACTTAAGAGACAAAATGCGTGGATGAATCTATCCATGATAGGGTTGGTGTAGCTCCAGTGACAAATAAAATTAGAGAGAGTCATCTTAGATGGTTTGTTCACATTAAACGTCAACCACCTGTTGATCCGATTAGAAGAGTAGAGGTTTTAGATTCGACTTATGTTAAGAAAGATAGTGGTAGATCCAGGAAGACTTGGGCTTATCGTATAAAAAATGATCTTAATTTATCAAAATTAAATGAAAATACGATACTAAATTGGACGCAATGGAGAAAAAGGATTGATGCAGCCGACCCCACTTAGANTAGACTTGCAATGCTCTATGGCACTGAATTTTGGCCTTTAAAAGAGAAGCATAATAATAAGTTAAGTGTTGCTGAGATGAGAATGATTAGGTTGATGAGTGGCTTTACACTTAGAGACAAAATGCGGAATGAATATATCTGTGATAGGGTTGGTGTAGCTACTGTGACAGATAAAATTAGAAAAGTCGCCTTAGATGGTTTTGTCACATTAAATGTTGACCATCTAATGATCCGATTAGGAGAGTATATGTTTTAGACTCGACTTGTGTTAAAAAAGGCAGAGGTAGACCTAGGAAGACTTGGGCTTATTGTAAAAAAAATGATCTTAATTTACTAGAACTAAATGAAAATATAACACTAAATAGAACACAATGGAGAAAAAGGATTCATGTAACCGACCCCACGTAGTGGGATTAAGGCATTGCTGTTGTTGTTATTCTTGTAATACAAAATACACATGACAGATACAATAACAAATATGCAAATTAATCCCAACAAAAATAACTACAGTGAAAATAGTTTTATCTCTTAAAAATCTTTAAATTGACAAATCCCTTTAAAAATAATGCAAGTATACGTATCGCTCAAGTAATAAAGGGCTCTAATGGAGTCCTAGATATTGANTATTTAAACTTTGATTTGGGATGCTTGATTATTATCATATAAAGAGACTAACATTAGATAATTAGTTTAGTAGGCAAGAGTGATTGCTGCTTAAACGGTACTAATTACCTATTTAGTGTTTAATTTGATTGTTCAAAGATTAAATATAGTTTAATTTGAATCAATGCCTATTAGATGAGCTAGTGATTAACTGTAGATGGAGATATGTTAATTACAATATTAACTAGGTTTGGTTAGTATTAAGTTTAATTAATTAAATTAATTAAAATTTAGTTGCACCGATCATATAAATTAACATTTAATCAAATAGAGTAGAATTAGTTTCTATCTAATTAGGAGGTTAAATTTAACAGAATATTAGAGACTCATAAGACATTAAATAAGCAATAGCTAGTCCTTATTCCTCTTTCGTTTAATCAGTTTTAAGTTTAACTAATTGGAGTAATTATCTTCCAGTTTTACTAATCAATCTAATTAAATTTTAATTGAAGGAATTAGGTGGGATATCAGGTAGGGATCAATATTTATTAAATTAATTTGGGTTTTAGATATATATTGAATAAAAATTAATTATATTAGGTATATAAGGTATAATTAATATATTGCTTGAGTAAATTTTTTTTTTGCTATATTAATTAGAATAATTAATGTTTTTTTTTGTCCTTTCCCTCCTCTGTTTCTTTCACAAAATAAATTAAATGGATTGTAGAATTGAGGGATTAAAAGAGCGTAATCCATTAATCCAATGTTTAACATGACATGTCTTTTTGGTTGAATCTAAATATCTAATCATAAGAATGCATTCCCATATTTACTCTGCTTTATGCATGTCAGATTTCAGTCATCCATGCAAGGAGTATTACTTTTTTGTGCTTGATACTTGTGAAAGGGACTTCATTTTAATATGTGCCAAGGGATTTAGCATTTACATGCTCACATTAGGGAGTCAAATTAGTTGTATGACAATATTATCCGTAAAATATAGATTACTTTTAATATTGAATTTTTTGCTTAATTATTGAAGTAAATGCCAAGTAATTGTGCCTTCTATTTTTCAGTAGCATCAGGAGAAGCACTTATTCAAGTATTCAAACAGTAAAACAAGAGGAAGTAGAGATGTAATTTAGGTTTTTTTCCTTCATTGATTCAATATGATGGTTATGGATGCTCTTACTTGACATTTACAGGAGGATGTACCTTGTTTTATGCTTTTCGCTGATGATATCATGCTCGTGGATAAGACTAGAGAGAAAGCTCAGGAAAAACTTGAATTTTGAAGGTCTACATTGGAGTCTATAGGTCTTTGTTTGAGTAGAACTAAAATTGAATACATGGAATGTAATTTTAGTAGTAGTAGCTATAGTGATAGAGTTGTAACTATGGGTGATCAAATTATTAAAAGACGTGAGTACTTTAGATATCTCGGGTTTATTGTTCAAAGTGATGGTGATATAGATGGGGATGTTATTAGTAGAATTCAAGTTGGTTGGTTGAAGTGGAGGAATGCTTCGGGCCTATTGTGTGATAGAAAAGTGCTGTTTAGACTGAAAGAACAATTTTATAAGTTGGTGGTGAGACAGAATGATTAGGTGGATGAGTGGCCTTACACTTAGAGACTAATGTGAAATGACTATATTTGTGATAGGGTTGGTGTAGCTCCAGTGGCGGACAAAATTAGATAGAGTCGTCTTAGGTGGTTTTGTCACATAAACGTCGACTATCTGATGATCCGATTAGGAGAGTTGATATTTTAGATTTGACTTATGTTAAAAAAGACAAAGGTAAACCTAGAAAGACTTGGGCATATTGTATAAAAAATAGTCTTAATTTATTAGAATTAAATGAAAATATGACACTCAATAGGACACGACGGAGAAAAATTATTCATGTAGCTAAACCCACTAAGTGGGATAAAGGTTTGTCGTTGTCGTCGTTGTTGTTGTATTCAATATGATGCATTAATGACTTGGTTAGAAGTAGTTGTGGATCGTTTGAAGGGTTTCAATCATGGTGAGATTACATCAACCATAAATATTATCATTAGATTTGTATCTTGATGTTATTTCTTGAAAGCTTAAAGATATTAAAGCTACGCACTTTGGTACATGCTATTTCTATAAGACATAATTTTGATTAGGTAACATCTCCTATGAGTTAAGTGAAATTTAAAATTATGAAGACAAATATTAGAAGACAAGGGACTTAAGATCGATTAGTAAAATAAATAATAATAATAGAGTGCACATTTTGAAGTATTCGAAGAGGAACGTGTGTAAAAGTAGAAATGTGATTTAGTTTTTGTTCTTTTAAATGTTGATGCAATATGATGCAATATGATGCAATAATGGCTCAATTAATAGTTGTTGAGCACCAATAACCAATGTTTTTTATCTTAATTACATTACATGAAGCAATAGGATTAGCATTATCTTTATGTTTTTGTGTTTTTTTAGAGCTTAAAAACACTTAATGGTCAAGCATTTAAGTGCGTGATATTAGCAAATGACATAATTCTAATTATGCAACATCTCTTGTAAAGTATGTGAAAATTTAAAATAATGAAGGCACTTTTAGAAGAAAATGGACTTAAGATTAGTAAAACAAAGAGAAAATATAATGTATATTTTTAGTGGATATGTAGTAGTAATTATAAATTAGTATTATTGGAAGATGTATACTTTATGCTAGGTAAGTATCTTTGATCTCTTACAAAAAAATATGAATGTAGATTTGGTCTCAAATTTAATTGAGTTGAATATTTAATGGGGAAACATTTTGAAGTATTTTATAATGGGAAAATATAATGAAAACCTTGATTTAGATTTAACAAAATTTAAATTTGATTAGTTAGGATTATTTATCTAATTGTTAGGCAACATGAAGGCGTTGCAACTCAATTAAGTGTGGTAAAATGAGGATTTAAAAAGTTGATGTATGGAAAAGTATAAAGAGTAAGTGAGAAATTGTTATTAAAGATGTCATGGCAATAACACATTTTGAAAGATAATGATATTAAAAAATTTATAAAAGTTGTTTGGGTATGTATGGAGGATAAATGACAAAAGATGCACTAATTAGCTAAAAAATATAATTGGGAAGAATTATGAACGAGAAATGGGTAAACTATTGGTAACATGTCTACAGCTTGTGCAAAATACACGCCAAAATAGAGTTGATAACTCATGCAAGACTATTGGAATGAAATTTGGAGAGCGATTTATAAATTAGATTACAATAGTTGGGATAAGAATTATGATGTTGAAAAATAATTTGATTATGATCCCATCATAGTTTGTCATGCCATAATATGAACTATGTTTGAGTTCACTTTTGAGAGCATTGGTAAATGGGAGAAATATGACAAATCTTGAAAAAGAAAATTAAAGATGCAACTTTATCTCTTTTATTTTTTGTTGAATGATGGCAATGAGTAAATCCATACATTAGGTATATTTTATGTATGCTCCTTGCAATATGAATACATCTTTGTCATTTAGTTTTCTAATTAAACCTATAACAAATGAGATATTTTGTTTGTTTAAGTCAATTTTATGCATTTCTAAGACATAAAAAGATTTTGTTTTTTTAACACTCAAAGAATGCTATATGTTTATTATTTTAAGTGATTACGAACAGGGAGAGGACGGATATAAGCAAAAGCTTAACCTTGGAAAGCGTTAGGCACTCTTTAGTAAGGCAAGAGGATAGCATAATATTTGCCCTTTTGGAACGAGCAAAGTATTGTTACAATGCTGACACATATGATCGAAGTATGTTCTCAATGAATGGATTTCATGGTTCTTTAATCGAATACATGGTTAAAGAAACAGAAAGGCTTCACGCAAAGGTAGATGATTAATTTAATTAGAATGTGGAAGTTGTTTTAAAGTTCTACTTAGCTCAATATCTTATGTTTCTTTTGTAATATAGGTTGGAAGATACAAGAGTCCTGATGAGCATCCTTTTTTTCCAGAGTATTTATCTGAGCCAATGCTTCCTCCTATGCAGTATCCAAGGGTATAATAAATATTAAAGAAACTAGAAATCCTCTTTTTATCATCCTTTTTTCAAGAATTTATTCTTTTGCACAAAATTAGCATTTTATGTTTGGTTGATGGTCATTCTCTTATAGCAACTCAGGGTCATTTTTTACTTCATTTATTTATTCTTACAAGTAGTCAAATTATTTTATCCTTTATTTCTTACATTTTTTTTTTTTTTTGTGTGTATGATTGATCTTCTAAGTATTGTTGAAGTTAATTTAACATTTATTGATCATACAATAATATGCACACAATTTCTACCATTGATTGCTCGATTAAATAGAGTGACTAAGAATGAATCATATTATTATTATGTAGCACAGTTTTTCAGTCGAATAAAATGTACCATCGTCCTTAGGAGTTTTGGGATGACATAATATCATGAAAATTTTAAAATAAATTTTATAAAATGACAGTTAGCAAAAATTTTGTATACATATAATGTTGGATCATAAAGAGTCATTGATATCTAAATTTGCGGGAATGCTTATGCTAAAATGAATTTGTAGAAAGAGTAGGAACAAAATATTAAGAAATGATTTATATTGGAGAAAAATCTTAGATTAACATTTATTAAAAATAAGATGATTGAAAGTAGGATTAAGAATTAGAAGGGAAAAGGACTAGTAGACTTAATGTTACTTGGATTGAAGTTGTTCAAAATAATTTGTGAATAATATACTAAATCTTTGACAAATTTTAATTTGACAAATGAAAAACGAGAATACATAACAATGATCCCAAATAATTGTGATAAAGCTAATGATGATTATGATTTCTTGTAATTATAGTGGGCAAGAAGTCTATAATTTGTGTGTAATGTGTCTAACATTTACGATTGACGTTCAAAGAGACATCCAAGAAACATTTAGAATAGGAATTAAAAGAAGACATGTCAAATAGCACAACCAATCTTGTTTCATAGACAAGTGCCCTTGTATTTGATAAAATTTATTATATGACACGTGACCCTCTAGAAGTGTTTGTTCTTAATGGTGGTTGCTATTTGTCAAACATTTCAAAGAGGAAAGGATGCCCGTTGTTTTATCTTCGCAATTTGTAAATCTTTCTTTTTTGGTAATAAATTGGTTGTTAATATTTCACATTATGGTTTATCTTTATCTCTAAATCATGGAATATAAATTGAATTCCCACAAAATTAGTTTATTTCTTTATTCAAAATTTTTATTTTAATGAACACTAAAAAATAATAGCATTTTTATGCGGGGCATAAAAAAAAAAAAGATGGATGCTAGACTCAATCTAAATGTTCCTTAATTGTTTGTAACCTTATGCCGAATTTACAATATGATTAAACGTTTTATAGCAGTAGATATGCTGGGATCTTAGGCAGAAATGATGTCCCTTCTTGCCTGGTTCTATTGGAATATATTTATGTAGTCATACTTATTCACCTCAGCATCTTTGGTGCTTGGGTTAGGCAAGTTGCCATCTTGGTGCCTTAGTCTATGTGTGTGATACATTTTAGAGAAAAAAACAATCTTGTATTACTTGAAGCGGCACCTTTGCTCAGGAAACAATTGCCTCAAGCAAGCGCATTTTTTATATTTACGAAATTATGATAGAACTATTGTGATTTTGCATTTTTTCCTCTTCATGATTTCATATATTCTTAAGATTTATGGTGGCAGTTTTAAACCTCTGTTCTATGGTGCTAGGTGCTATTTTTATTTAAACAAATATATATATTCTTTTAAGTTGAAATTTGGTTTAAAAAAACACACTGTAAATTTCGTTTATTTGTTTGTTTATCTTTGTAATGGTGATCTTAAAATGTCCAGCTACAAAATCTAAACTTAATAGGCTGTAGCCTTGTATACAAGTAGACGGTGCAGTTATTGAATATAACAATTACAAAGGAAGTTGTACAAGAGAAAAGAAGCCTAATTCTCTAATGCAGAGTTTAAATTCAGATTCACTGAGTTTTTTAGGAAGCTCAGCCTATTAATTAACTGCATAAAAATTAGGAAGATTTACATTCATACCACTCTATTCTTATGTATTTGCATATCTAACACCCAAACTCCAATTTTAGATATATGCCACCTTACCTATGCATTAAAAGGTGTATTTCACTTTTTAAAAGTTAAAATAGTGGGGTATTTTTCATGTGATATGAAAGATTTGGGTGGTATAAATGTAAAAGGTAGGTGTTAAATATCGAAATAAATAAGAATTGACTGGTATTATCTAAATATTCCTAAAAATTATTGTGAGGCCTACCATATGATCTTCATTTGAACTCTGATAAGTTGCTTTAGGAAAAACATGGTATAGGATCAGTGATTGAACAAGTGCAAATTGAAGTTTTGAATTGGTGAATGCTTCGTATTTGTAGAAGTTCATGATAAACTGATATTCCTTGTCTTTTATTTTTACCATTGATTTGACAATGAAATGGAAAGAAATTTAGGCTCGGCTATTTTCTAGGCAGAACGCGAGTTATTGTTGTTTACAGTATGTTCAGAAGATCAGTAGTTTTAGTTGCTCTTTCTTTTTCCTGCCAGTTTTTTAGTTGCTTTGCACAACATAAATCTTTTCTAAAATTATTGACTTTTTAATTAACTCATGGTTCTGAAGTTCTGTTTGTTTGTTCTTGTAGGTCTTGCATTATGCTGCAGATTCGATAAATATAAACAAGGTAGTATGGCAAATGTACTTCGACGATCTCCTACCCAATATGGTAAAAAGTGGAAGCGATGGAAATTGCGGATCGAGTTCTGTTTGTGACACAATTTGCTTGCAGGTAAAACTATCATGAAAATAATATAAATTTTGTAGCTGTTGGTTTTAGTCTAGCTAATATGCATGTAAATGAATTTTTTACATGCATTATCTTCATTGTTCCACCATGTTGTAAGTAAGAAAGTTTTTTATTTTGATTTTGGAAGATTTACATACATATGACTTAATTCCTATGTTTTTACTTATCTAAGAGCAAAACTTCAGTATTTACATGAATGCCACCTTACCTATGTATGACAAGGTGTATTTAACTTTGTAGAAGTTAAAATGGTGGTATAAATATAAAAGGTAAAGTTTAGGTGTTAGATATTATGTAAATACATAAGAGTGGGTTGGCATGTATGCATTCTGAGCTATATGATATTTCTCATGACTTCTTGTGAGGGAGCTTGAACACTTGAACTCATCATCTAACTTTTATTTTTCTGCACAGTCTCTATCGAAGAGAATCCATTATGGAAAGTTTGTGGCTGAGGCAAAGTTTCAGGAGAGCCCTGGAAAGTTCCATGCTGCCNAAACTCATCATCTAACTTTTATTTGTCTGCACAGTCTCTATCCAAGAGAATCCATTATGGAAAGTTTGTGGCTGAGGCAAAGTTTCAGGAGAGCCCTGGAAAGTTCCATGCTGCCATAAAAGCCCAGGTTTGATTTTATGTTCTTTATTTTTATCATATTTGGTTTGGCTGCGCCGGCGGCCGATCCAATAGGCTTGTTGTTGCTGTTGGCACCGGCGACTAAGGCTTCATGGTGGTTTAAATATCAAAGCTTCAAATCACGCGAACTATTTCTTCGTGGTTAGGGAGGATTAAGGTCGTGCACATCAAATCATCTTTTAAACATGTTTTTACTGCAAATAGGGGTGTAACTAGCCAAGCTTGCTCAGGCTCGACTCGATTAGTGACTCGTGACCTAAGCTCGATGAGCTAACAAGTCAAGCTCAAGCCAGGCCAAACTTGACTCTTTAGCTCGTGTGCTTGCTTGTTTAAAAAATTATTATGGGCATTTACATATATAGCACACAATTCTTTTTCTATTTACTTGTCTCACTGCTAAACATTCATATTTACGAATATATCACTCAAATGTGTAATATCACAAAAAAAAATTGCGCTCTTACCATTTTTTAAATGTAAAGTACACCTTGTCAGGCATTAAGCTTAAAGCATTAAAGTGTTATGTATGTAAATATGAAAGTTTAGGTATTAGATATGTAAATACATAAGAATTATGTGCCAAGAATGGAAATTTTCCAAAATATTATTATAAATATATTTCAAAAAAAAAAATAAAATTCAAGACTTTATTTTTAAATTATAAAAAATGTTTTAAAATTATATTTAATATTTATATGAGTGATTTCTTATTATTTATCTCATAATTAGCTTGAATCAGTTTTTTTTTTCTTTCATTCATAATAAATAAGTCAGCTCTTGAGCCCACTCAAGCTCGAGCTCGAACTCGACTCGTTTATTACAAATATAATGCAAATGTTTGCAACTTCTGACAACTTCTAACCATGTCTTTCAGGACCGAGAACAAATATTGTCTTTGTTGACATACGAACTGGTGGAGACTGTGGTCAAGCGGAGGGTAGAAACAAAGGCCAAGATTTTTGCGCAGGAGGTGATCGTTAGCTCTGCTGAAAGACAGGACCCACCACAATTTAAAATCAGGCCTGGCTTTGTTGCCGAACTCTATGACAAGTGGATTATGCCCCTCACAAAGGAAGTGCAGGTGGAGTATTTGCTGAGAAGGTTAGACTGAGGAATTAATTGTTCATAAAAATAGATACAGAAGATTGAAAAAGATAGATCTGAGGGAACTTATTTTGCTTTTTGGAAAGAAAATATTCTGGGTTTCTTTGGTATGTTGTGAAAGAGGTGTTACAAGTTATATATATTATTGTAGGTGGTCTTTCTCTTATAAACTAAATTTGATAAGGTTGTTTGTCATGAAATATATAAGTTAGGCTCCATCAAGGGTCTTTTGAGACAGCTTTATGCCTGTATTTTGTTTTTGGGTGCCTGGAAAGGCTTATTATATTGTAAACCCTAAGCATATCAGTCCTAAAAAAAATAAAATAATGTAGGATATATAGAGACTTGGGATGTAAATGAGTTGAGTTGAGCTCAAGCCACCATTGTCTTGAGCCTGTGTTTGATTAATTAACCGAGTTTGAGCTCGAACTTGAGTTTAAGCTAGTTGATTGCCTAACTTGTGGTTATTATTAGTATTAATTTAGGTTATTGTTATAATAAAATGACAAGTGAAATTTTAATTAGGAGATAAATAATAAAAAAATAAATATTATATATAAAATTGAAAATATAAAGTTTTAAATATTTATAATAACTTATAGAGAAAGTTTGAATTTTAATATATTTTGATTGTATTTTATATTAATTATATTTTAATGAGTTGGCTCACGAACTAATAAATTGAGTTGGGGCTTGTTTGAGTTTGACTTATTAGCTCATTGAACTCACTCAACTCATGAGCCAATTATTAAGTTGTGCCCTAACCAGCTCATAGTCAACTTGGCTCAGTTACACCTATAATAGTTACAACCTAACTTCTTAAGGTACATAGAGGCTCCCCTTCTCGACTTCAACTTCGTATATGAAGATTAAATAGACAGCCCAACTTCATCAGAGCATAATACGACCACTTCATTAAGCTCCCCAATAATAAAAAAAAAAAAAATTGAGGTTTTTTATCTTTCATGGGTGCAACATCTTTTCATACATATATAGGAAACATCTTTTCTACCTCTTATATTTGATCATGCACCTCTTTGTTTCAACCTAGTCTTCTAGTATCCTAAAATGGCTAAATTGGTTTAGTCCAATTGGATTTTTCCCTTTTGTTCTTTTGTCTCAACAAATATCCCTTGGCTCTTATGAAAGAGACGACAATCACTTTCCATGTTTCCTTGCTGGTTAATTGGTTAAGAGCTTATTGGATCAAACCCTCAAAAAGCTAATTCGTCAACCGTGCTAGCTTGAGGTGAGATGCAACTATTTTTATGTTTTTTATCCAAATAAATTTGATTTTTTTGGCAATTTTTATGACCTCTATATGTCTCCATTATGTAACACATTTATGTTATATGATTGAATTTAAGAAGATGAACATTTTAATATAAATNGAAACTTAGTTTTGGTTTAGATTCTGATGCGTTTGTGAAAGTCTCTATAGTTTATAGTTTTGTATGATTCATTTAATTTGAATCTTTAAATGAGAAATCTACATACCTACCACATAATTCTGATCTATTCATCCCACTCAAGTGTTGGATATGTAAATGCTTATGGCTTTAGAGGTAGGTATGTAAGCCCCCTCATTACAAATCACTCGAACTTTCATATTTACATGCATTGCACGCTGCCAAAACATCACTATTAGTAGCTGAAATACATTTTCATGTTTAGGTTTATAACTAAACACATGACTGTGTGGTACATGCATGCATGCCCCTTCAATATAGACAATTCATTGAGAAAATAAAAGCAATTTTTTAATTATAATTGAATTAATTCTCTACATCAATGTATGCATGAACCAATATCTCCATATGTTGTTTACAGAGTGAACAATAAATTCTCCTAACAAGGAAAAAAAAACAAAAAGACAGGCATTTACAAATTTCCATGTTTTACTTTAATGAACTAAAATATTTAGAAAGAATTAAAACCACAAATTGATGACAAAAAATACACGATTTTCTTTTCTTGGGATGAGAGTTGAGCATAATGGTCCGTTTGGGGCAGCTTGTAAGTGTGGGAAAATACAGCAGTACCGTTTGGTTCGCGTATTTCAACTTCTTATCTGAAATTGCATTTGGGTTTTTACACTAAATGCAGGTCACGGGTAGACTTTTGCGGCCGGCCCGCGGACCGCGTTTTAGGATAAACAGCTTATCTTGAAACGCACAAGCTGCCCCAAACGGACACTTAGTAATAATTAAGTTGGAAATTAGTGGTTAGTGTGTGTTTTGAACTTAGGTCTCCTGATTGGAGAGAAGACGCTACCAACTCATCCACAGGTTATACACAATATACATAAAAAAATGCAATAAGATACCACAAGCAAAATACGTTTTTAGTGACAACTCCATGTGAAAGGGAGAAGTGGATGATTCTCTTTTGACAACACACTTATTCGTGTTATAAGTGACACTTAAATTGGTTTAATATAAAAACAATTTAGTAAACAATGGAAATTCAAATTTAGTAAATGTTGAGTCATTTATATCTTGAAAATTGTTTACTAACATGCGTTAAATTTGATTAAATTACAACAACTTATTTGTCTGCTTAATTCAGGAGATAATTCTATTAGCTAAAGTAATATTAAATTCAATATGGTTACTTTTTTATGAGCATTAAATTACAAATAATATTATTTGATGGCTCATGTTTTTGAGTAGTTTTTATTGATTACTAAGACTAATTTATTCTGAATTAACATATTTATATTTAATTTAATTTATTAATCATAAATAATATTACTTAATAATAAAAAAATATAAATCACAATAATTATTACTTAAGAGTAAAGTTCTAAAATAGTCCCCTTACTATTTACATGAAGCAGTTTTAGTTCGAGAGTTTAGAGAAGTGCCAAGATAGTCTCCGACTATTTAATTTGAGGTTGAAATAGTCCCCATGGAATACTATTAAAGCTCAATTTTAAAATAGTCGGTAACTATTTTGGCACTTCTCTAAACTCTGGGGCTAAAAAGGCCCCATGTAAATAGTTGGGAGACTAATCATAAGTAATAATAATAATAATTTTATTATATTTTTTTTGTTATTAATTAACTATCATTGCTCTTATTTACACTAGATAGGACGCAATGGATAAAAGAATATATGAACAAACAAAGGGATTTGTTTGTAGGATGAGTGACAGCGGGAAAATAGCAGTCATTAGAAAGACAATCATACCTCACATCTGATAATTAAATGGTTACAAAAATGGCAAAGAAGTCAGTATAACATTTTATTTTAGGAAGAGTTAAGCACATACCACACACACTTCCTATGTATTTACATCTCAAACACCAAAACTTTAATCTTTACATCTATACCGCTTTGCTCCAATTTGAAAATGTATACTATGGTTTTAAAAAAAGCTAGTAATGGTGGTATTTTCGATGTGATGTAAAAATCAAAATTTAGGTTCTGGATATGAAAATACATAGGAATTATGTGGTATTTCTGTCAATGCCTCTTTATTTTATAAAAGCAATTAATATCTCTCCTTGCCGCAGATCAAAATAAAAATAGGAAACATTTAAATGGCTAAGCATAACAATTTATCCAAAAATACGGAAAAAATTTGCGTACATAAGACAATACGCAGAGCGGCGTACGTCTTTAACCTGCAAACAGGTTATAGGGAAAATTTCAGGATGTTATAACCGCGTTATACATCTTGTAATCTCCCTGTAACCTACCTGTACCTTCGAGTAAGTTCCGCGCTTCTGCGCGCTTCTGTTTTCATATATAGATAGGTTACATGGAGGTTACATGGTGTATAACGCGGTTATAACCTCCTGAAATCCTTTACATGTTTGCAGATTACAGACGCACGCAGCTCTGCGTACGGCTTATGTACGTAATTTTTTTCCCCAAAATACATCAATTTAAACACTTAAATTGCGTAAATGCTAAGAGGCATCTGAATCTAAGCGCAATTAAAAACCCAAAAGTGGTGAAAATTTGATTTTGCAAATACATGGAATGGAAATTACAGTAATGAAAATCACAACAGCAAGAGCACCAATAATTCCAGTAGCAGCTAAATACTCTTTATACAATTCCTAATTATCCAATGATGCTTCCAACGAAGAACACGCACGGACCTACTATTATGAAGGCATGCAGACATTGACTCAACTGTACGCCCTTCTAAAGTAAGAGGTGTGAGACATAATTTCTAGCAGCTTCAACTATATATCGGTAGACGCCGCTCACACCCTCGTTATAAAAGAGCTGCCGTCATTCCTGAGATCGGGCCCTCTCGCTGTCTCAAAGAATAAATGGTATACTACATTGACAAATATTAATATTAAATAATTATATTGACTTTTGAAATTAATACCGCTTAAATTTTTTTTATATAACCTAAAAACATATAATATATAGAATATAGAGAGTCTCATTTAATTTAGGTGTTTTTTTTGTAAAAACTCAAGTGTTGAATGGTATTTATGTCAATCCTCCATTCCGAAAAACCCAAGCAGCTTCTTCTATATATCGGTAGAGGCCGCTCACACCCTCGTTATAGAAGAGCTGTCGTACTTCCTGAGATCGGACCCTCTCGTTGTCTCAAAGAATAAATGACATACTACATTGACAAATATTAATATTAAATAATTATATTGACTTTTAAAATTAATACCGCTTAAATTTTTTTTATATAACCTAAAAACGTATAATATATAGAATATAGAGAGTGATATTTACTTTAGGTGTTTTTTTTATGTAAATACTCAATCCTCTGTTCGGAAAACCCTAGCAGCTACGCCGCTCGCGCTCGTGAGATCCAGCCCTCGTTGTCTCAAAGAAGAGAAGAAATGGTATACTACATGAATTATTCCTCGGTCATGTTTAAAATCCGCAGCGTTATTTTGTCGATTTTNGTTATGCTACATGAAAGATTTGGGTTGTATAAATGTAAAAAAGCAAAGTTTAGGTGTTACAATTGTAAATACATAAGAGTTGGGCGGCATGTATCTAAATGTTGATTTTAGTTTTTTGAAGCAAGTTTATTTCGTGTCGATTCATGATATGTTGTATAAGTTAGATAGTTTATAAAATAGTGAAGATACATTTTAAAAATCCTGAACATGTCTGAATGCATTGCTAAGGCTGGATTGTGTTGTAGGGATTCAAAAATTGAAGTTTATCAAACCTTCTTTCATGGCATAGATAGTAAGAAAGTGAAAAGAAGTAATATATTTTTGTTTTTTGAAATATCTCATAATGTCTAGCTTGTCTGCATCGATACTTGCACAATGTGTGAGGTGACTTTTAAAGATTCTCATGTTGTTTGAACGGCCTATTTTTTTTCTTTTTTCCCTTGTATGTCTCACACCTCTTACTTTAGAAGGGCGTACAGTTGAGTCAATGTCTGCATGCCTTCATAATAGTAGGTCCGTGCATGTTCTTCGTTGGAAGCAGCATTTGATAATTAGGAATTGTATAAAAAGTGTTTAGCTGCTACTGGAATTATTGGTGCTCTTGCTGTTGTGATTTTCACTACTGTAATTTCCATTCCATGTATTTGCAAAATCAAATTTTCACCACTTTTGGGTTTTCAATTGCGCTTAGATTCAGGTGCCTCTTAGCATTTATGATATTTAAGTATTTAAGTGGATGTATTGTGGATAAATTGTTACGCTTAGCCATTTAAATGTTTCCTATTTTTATTTTGATCTGCGCAAAGAGAGATATTAATTGCTTTTATAAAATAAAGAGGCATTGACAGAAATACCACATAATTCCGATGTATTTTCATATCCAGAACCTAAATTTTGATTTTTACATCACATCGAAAATACCACCATTACTAGCTTTTTTTAAAACCATAGTATACATTTTCAAATTGGAGCAAAGCGGTATAGATGTAAAGATTAAAGTTTTGGTGTTAGACATGTAAATACATAGGAACTGTGTGGTATGCGCTCAACTCTTCCTAAAATAAAATGTATTACTGACTTCTTTGCCATTTTTGTAACCATTTAATTATCAGATGTGAGGTATGATTGTTTTT
Organism: Phalaenopsis hybrid cultivar; assembly: GCA_002079205.1. Lineage (NCBI taxonomy): Eukaryota > Viridiplantae > Streptophyta > Magnoliopsida > Asparagales > Orchidaceae > Phalaenopsis > Phalaenopsis hybrid cultivar. The sequence continues at coordinate 201,704 of JXCR01145636.1, forward strand.
CTAATAGCTGCTATTTTCCCGCTCACTCATACTACAAACAAATCCCTTTGTTTGTTTATATATTCTTTTAATATTGAGATATGCATGAGGATGAAAATAATCTCAAAAGTGAAAATAAGAGTTGATTTTTTAACATGATATAGTAGCGGACTCTTTCTCTCTAAGATTAAATTTACGGGCTATTGTGTTTTCATCTACTAATATATCGTGCATAAGTTGGGTCTGTTTGGTTTTGTGGTTGGAAGCAACTTTTAGCAACCAGATTTGTTAGACCTTTTTTAATAGGAAATGCTTCTTATTAAAAAAATATATTGTTTTTTCCTCCATTATTTATAACTATTTTTACAAACAGTCACAGCTATGCAAATATATCTGTGAAAATAGTTGCAGAATTCTTTTTTGCAAAAAGCTGATTTTTTAAAGAACTCTTTCAAAAAAACTGGTCAATTATTTTTTTGGGTTATTTACATACAAGACACTTGAAACATTAGAATTTACTTTTCTAACACCCAATTTATTTTATTTATTCTTTAATACCCCAAATAAAACATGTCATTTCCTCCCTTTATTCCCATCAGCTTCATAGCTAAAAAACCCCCTAAGTGCTCCAATTTACAAAATGATCTCCACTGAAACTTCTCTCCTATCAATCAGGCTTCATTATATTTCAGCATACTTGTAATGGCCGCCTTACAAACTAACAAATTATAATTACTGGCAGATAAAATTACAATTAAATAGCTTCATGAAGTTGTACTAGGTTCCACTAGATTTAAATGTGTAGAGATAACTTGCTCGACAAGCTTTTAAACTAAATATGTTTTCGCAAGCTAGCATGTATCCTATAAACCAAACTTATCCAAATAAAAAGAGAATACAATCATTACCTGCTGTAAACTTCAGTCCATTTATATTATTCGAGAAATTTATATTAATTGCCGCAACAGTGTAGGGGCATTCTAGATATTATTTTAAATGAATGAAGAGAGAGTAGAATTTAGTTAAATATCAAATAATTCATGGCAGTTTATACCCAAAAATTATTGATGAGAATAACCTCCCGCATAATGTCTATAATTTTTTTCTTATTGCACGATTGTGAAGTACTCAACATCGATTATTAGTTCTAGATTTTAAAATGAAGAGTTGTAAAATAAAGAATATTAGGAATCATCATCGTAGAATTATATGTGGGTACTTAAAAGACAAGTAAAATTATTCATTTGAGTAAAATTCAAGATTTCAAAAATTAGGATGTTCATGAAGGAGCAAATTCTATGTGGGATAAAGTAACAAACACTATTAAACAAGTAACAAAAGTTTTACTTGGAGAATCAAAAGAAAAAGCTTCTATAAATAAAAAGTTAGTGGTGGAATAATAATGTGAAAGAAAAAATAAAATACAATAAGTTATGTTATAAAAATTGGTTTAATTGTAAAAACTTAGAGAACTGGGAAAATTATCAAACGGCCCGCAGGGAGTCTAAGAAAACAATTTGTGACGCTAAAAATTCTAATTTTAGTGATCTTTATAATAGAGTTGATGGTAAGTAGTGTGAAAAATATATTGTATAAACTAGTCAAACAAAGATAAAATAAAAGTAAAGATTTAACTCAAGTAAAATGTATTAAAAATGACAATCAAAAATTGTTTTTCTTAGAAAAAGATATTCAAAACACGTGGGTGAGTTATTTTGATAATTTTTTTAATGAAGGTTCAGAAAATACGATCGATCTTAGTGATCTTAATATTGTTAATAATAATAAAATACTNTAATGAAGGTTCAGAAAATACGATCGATCTTAGTGATCTTAATATTGTTAATAATAATAAAATACTTCATTTTTACCGTCACATTAGTAAAAAAGAAGTTGAGTACTTTAAAAAAAATCAAGGGTGGAAAATCTATAGGGCTTAATGATATTCCAATTGAAGTGTGGAAATATTTAGGAGATTTGGGTGTTTTTTGTCTTATTAAAGTCTTTAATATTATTTTAAAAACTAAAAAGACTCGTGATGAGTGGAGGAAAAGTATTTTGGTCTCCATTTTTAAGAATAAGGGGATGCTCAAGAGTATGTAAGTTGTAGAGGAATTAAGTGGATGTGTCATACTTTATAATTATGAGAGAGGGTAATTGAACATATGTTAAGACGTATTATAAAGATTTCTCGTAATCAGTTTGGATTTATTTTGGGCAATGTTATCATGGAAGCTCTACATTTATTGAGAGGTTTGATGGAGAAATTCAGAGATAATAAGGAGGATCTATATATGTTTTTTATTGATTTAGAAAAAACTTACGATAAGGTTCCAAGAGATATCCTTTGGAGAGTTTTTAGAAGAAAGTTGTTGATACGTCTTATATTCAAGTCATGAAAGATATGTATACATGAGCCGTTACTTATGTTCGAATAGGAGGATGAACCAAATATTTTCCTATTTTTGTTGGTTTACATCAGGGATCGGCTTTAAGCACATAGCCTTTTGCTTTAGTTATGGATGATCGTACTGGACACTCCGTGGTGTATGTTTTTTGCTGATGATATTCTTCTCGTGGATAAGATGAGAGAAAAAGCTGAGGAAAAACATGAATTATCTTCGTTTGAGTATAATTAAAACTGAATACATGAAATGTAATTTTAGTTGTGGTAGCTCTAGTGACTGAAATGTAACTATGGGTGATCAAATTATTAAAAGCTGTGAGCGCTTTAGATATCTCGGGTCTATTGTTCAAAGTGATGGTGATATTGATGGGTTGTTATTATTAGAATTCAAGTTTGTTGGTTGAGTTGGAGGAATGCTTCGGGCCTATTGTGTGAAAGAAAAGTACCGCTTAGACTGAAAGGAAAATTTTATAAGATGATGGTGAGACATGCAATGCTCTATGGCGTTCAATGTTGGCATAAAACTAAGTTAAGTGTTATCGAGATGAGAATGACTAGGTGGGATGAGTGGCTTTACACTTAAGAGACAAAATGCGTGATGAATCTATCCATGATANCCTCTCTAAGATTAAATTTACGGGCTATTGTGTTTTCATCTACTAATATATCGTGCATAAGTTGGGTTTGTTTGGTTTTGTGGTTGGAAGCAACTTTTAGCAACCAGATTTGTTAGACCTTTTTTAATAGGAAATGCTACTTATTAAAAAAATATATTTTTTTTTCCTACATTATTTATAACTATTTTTACAAACAGTCACAGCTATGCAAATATATCTTTAAAAATACTTGCAGAATTCTTTTTTGCAAAAAGCATATTTTTTAGAGAACTCTTTCAAAAAAACTGGTCAATTATTTTTTTGGGTTATTTACATACAAGACACTTGAAACATTAGAATTTACTTTTCTAACACCCAATTTATTTTATTTACTCTTTAATACCCCAAATAAAACATTTCATTTCCCCCCTTTATTCCCATCATCTTCATAGCTAAAAAAGCCCCTAAGAGCTCCAATTTACAAAATTTTCTCCACTGAAACATCTCTCCTATCAATCAGGCTTCATTATATTTCAGCATACTTGTAATGGCCGCCTTACAAACTAACAAATTATAATTACTGGCAGATAAAATTACAATTAAATAGCTTCATGAAGTTGTACTAGGTTCCACTAGATTTAAATGTGTAGAGAAAACTTGCTCGACAAGCTTTTAAGCTAAATATGTTTTCGCAAGCTAACATGTATCCTTTAAACCAAACTTATCCAAATAAAAAGAGAATACGATCATTACCTGCCGTAAACTTCAGTCCATTTATATTATGCAAGAAATTTATATTAATTGCCGCAACAGTGTAGGGGCATTCTAGATATTATTTTAAATGAATGAAGAGAGAGTAGAATTTAGTAAAATATCAAATAATTCGTGACCGTTTATACCCAAAAATTATTGATGAGAATAACCTCCCGCATAATGTCTATAATTTTTTTCTTATTGCACGATTTTGAAGTACTCAACATTGATTATTAGTTCTAGATTTTAAAATGAAGAGTTGTAAAATAAAGAATATTAAGAATCATCATCGTAGAATTATATGTGGGTACCTAAAAGACAAGTAAAATTATTCATATGAGTAAAATTCAATATTTCAAAAATTGGGATGTTCATGAAGAAGCAAATTCTATGTGAGATAAAGTAACAAACACTATTAAACATATAACAAAAGTTTTACTTGGAGAATCAAAAGAAAAAGTTTATATAAATAAAAAGTTGGTGGTGGAATAATAATATGAAAGAAAAAATAAAATACAATAAGTTATGTTATAAAAATTAGTTTAAATCTAAAAGCTTAGAGAACTGGGAAAATTATCAGACGACCTGCAGGGAATCTAAGAGAATAATTTGCGACGCTAAAAATTCTAATTTTAGTGATCTTTATAATAGTGTTGATATTAAGTAGGGTGAAAAATATATTGTATAAACTAGCCAAACAAAGATAAAATAAAAGTAAAGATTTAACTCAAGTAAAATGTAGTAAAGATAAAAATCAAAAAGTGTTTTTCTTAGAAAAAGATATTCAAACACGTGGGGGAGTTATTTTGATAAGTTTTTTAATCAAGGTTCAGAAAATACGATTGATCTTAGTGATCTTAATATTGTGAATAATAATAAAATACTTCATTTTTACCGTTACATTAGTAAAAAAGAAGTTGAGTAGACTTTAAAAAAAACCAAGGGTGGAAAGTCTATAGGGCCTAATGATATTCCAATTGAAGTGTGGAAATATTTAGGAGATTTGGGTGTTTTTTGTCTTATTAAAGTCTTTAATGTTATTTTAAAAACTAAAAAGACGCGTGAGGAGTGGAGGAAAAGTATTTTGGTCTCCATTTTTAAGAATAAGGGGATGCTCAAGAATATGTAAGTTATAGAGGAATTAAGTGAATGTGTCATACTTTATAATTATGAGAGGGGGTAATTGAACATAGGTTAAGACGTATTATAAAGATTTCTCGTAATCAATTTGGATTTATTTTGGGCAATTTTACCATGGAAGCTCTACATTTATTGAGAGGTTTGATGGAGATATTCAGAGATAATAAGGAGGATCTATATATGTTTTTTTTTTTTATTTAGAAAAAGCTTACGATAAGGTTGCAAGAGATATCCTTTGGAGAGTTTTTAGAAGAAAGTTGTTGATACGTCTTATATTGAAGTCATGAAAGATATGTATACAAGAGCCGTTACTTATGTCGAATAGAAGGAGGATGAACCAAATATTTTCCTATTTTTGTTGGTTTACATCAGGGATCGGCTTTAAGCACATAGCCTTTTGCTTTAGTTATGGATGATCGTACTGGACACTCCGTGGTGTATGTTTTTTGCTGATGATATTCTTCTCGTGGATAAGATGAGAGAAAAAGTTGAGGAAAAACATGAATTATTGAGGTCTACCTTGGAGTTTAATGACCTTCGTTTGAGTATAATTAAAACTGAATACATGAAATGTAATTTTACTTGTGGTAGCTCTAGTGACTGAAATGTAACTATTGGTGATCAAATTATTAAAAGCTGTGAGCGCTTTAGATATCTCGGGTCTATTGTTCAAAGTGATGGTGATATTGATGGGTTGTTATTATTAGAATTCAAGTTTGTTGGTTGAGGTGGAGGAATGCTTCGGGCCTATTGTGTGATAGAAAAGTACCGCTTAGACTGAAAGGAAAATGTCAAAGCGATGGTGATATAGATGGGGATGTTAATAGTAGAATTCAAGTTGGTTGGTTGAAGCGTTGAGGAATGCTTCGGGCCTTTTGTGTGATAGAAAAGTACCGCTTAGACTGAAAGGAAAATTTTTTTTGGGGCCTATTGTGTGATAAAAAAAATATCGCTTAGACTGAAAGAAAAATTTTATAAAATGTTGGTGAGTCTTTTATGTGATAGAAAAGTACCGCTTAGACTGAAAGGAAAATTTTATAAGACGGTGGGGAGGTGATAGAAAAGTATCGCTAAGACTGAAAGGAAAATTTTATAGATGGACGGTGAGACATGCAATGCTATATGGCGTTGAATGTTGGCCTTTAAAAGAGAAGCATAAAACTAAGTTAAGTTTTACCGAAATGAGAATGACTAGGTGGGATGAGTGGCTTTACACTTAAGAGACAAAATGCGTGATGAATCTATCCATGATANTTGTTGATACATCTTATATTCAAGTCATGAAAGATATGTATACAAGAGCCGTTACTTATGTTCGAATAGAAGGAGGATTAACCAAATATTTTCCTATTTTTGTTGGTTTACATCAGGGATCGGCTTTAAGCACATAGCCTTTTGCTTTAGTTATGGATGATCGTATTGTACACTCCGTGGTGTATGTTTTTTGCTGATTATATTCTTCTCGTGGATAAGATGAGAGAAAAAGCTCAGGAAAAAGATGAATTATGGAGGTCTACCTTGGAGTTTAATGACCTTCGTTTGAGTATAATTAAAACTGAATACATGAAATGTAATTTTAGTCGTGGTAGCTCTAGTGACTGAATTGTAACTATGGGTGATCAAATTATTAAAATCTGTGAGCGCTTTAGATATCTCGAGTCTATTGTTCAAAGTGATGGTGATATTGATGGGTTGTTATTATTAGAATTCAAGTTTGTTGGTTGAGGTGGAGGAATGCTTCGGGCCTATTGTGTGATAGAAAAGTACCGCTTAGACTGAAAGGAAAATGTTGAGGAATGCTTCGGGCCTTTTGTGTGATAGAAAAGTACCGCTTAGACTGAAAGGAAAATTTTTTTTGGGGCCTATTGTGTGATAAAAAAAATATCGCTTAGACTGAAAGAAAAATTTTATAAAATGTTGGTGAGTCTTTTATGTGATAGAAAAGTACCGCTTAGACTGAAAGGAAAATTTTATAAGACGGTGGGGAGGTGATAGAAAAGTATCGCTAAGACTGAAAGGAAAATTTTATAGATGGCGGTCAGACATGCAATGCTCTATGGCGTTGAATGTTGACATTTAAAAGAGAAGCATAAAACTAAGTTAAGTGTTACCGAGATGAGAATGACTAGGTGGGATGAGTGGCTTTACACTTAAGAGACAAAATGTGTGATGAATCTATCCATGATAGGTTGGTGTAGCTCCAGTGACAAATAAAATTAGAGAGAGTCGTCTTAGATGGTTTGTTCACATTAAACGTCAACCACCTGTTGGTCCGATTAGAAGAGTAGAGGTTTTAGATTCGACTTATGTTAAGAAAGATAGTGGTAGATCTAGGAAGACTTGGGCTTATCGTATAAAAAATGATCTTAATTTATCAGAATTAAATGAAAATACGATACTAAATTGGACGCAATGGAGAAAAAAAATTGATGCAGCCGACCCCGCTTAGAGGGATGAAGGTTTTGTTGTTGTTGTTGTTGCAATATTGTCAAGTTCTAGTGAAACATGAGCATGATTCTAAATTCATCTTTATGGACAACTCTTTTAAAATATAGGAGCATTCCCAATTGCTTATAGCCTTTGTAAGATAACTTTTATTTTTTTACTTTTTGCTTTTATCTTAAAAACTTGTTTGTTAAGTGCATTTTTTACATGTTTTTATTCTGTTTTAAAAAATAAATTATCATGTTTTTAAAAATACTAAAAAATCTAAAATTTGTTACGAGTGTTTTTAAAAACAACTTAACATATTTTAACATACCAAACATGTTTTATTTCAAGTAAAAACATAAGAAAAACAATATTAAAAAAATAAAAGACAAACTGAAGTGATCCGAAACAGATCACTTCTGTTTTTATTTTGTTTTGTTTATGTTTTGATTTAAAACAAAACATGTTTGGTCCTTTGATTAAAGTATTGTTGTTTTTTCATAACACTCCACATCTTAAAGCTGTTTTGAGTATTTTTATAATCATCTTAATTTGTTTTTAGAAACAAAAAAAAGTAAAGACGTGTAAAAAACCTCCCAATAAACAAACATGTTCAACAACAAAAAAAAAAATTGATCCCAAACAATCCTTAGCTTCATGTGAACCTGCAGAAAGATTTACTACAAGAAGATAAAAGATTATAGCAATAGTATAACCTCTAGAATACTTTCATCTTAGAAGTAATAATAAGATTGTAAATGAAGGAGAGCTCAATCCTGCCATTCTTTTTAGGTTAAGTGGTTTAATTCTAGTATATTAACTAAAATTTTGTTAAAACTACTATCAAATAGAGTTTGAGAAGAGTCAAGGACTTTTACCAACATATGATGTAATTATTAATATTACGAGGTGTTGGCCAAATATTTTTAGAATTCCTTTTTCTGTCTGCTCGACATCATTGAAATTATGTATTTTTTCCTTTTTTAGGCCATTTTTATCAGCCAGCATGTTCCTCTTCATTAAATTTGTCTGAAATATATATGTTTTTTGTTCGGAAGATTTACACAGATACCACACAATTCTTATGTATCTACATATGGAACACCTAAACTCTCATTTTTACATTTATACCACTACCTATGCATAAAAAGGTGTATTTCACGTATAGCTTGATAAGTAAATATATAAGAATTGTGTGGTATGCATGTAAATTTACTTTTTTGTACTACTTATAGCTAGATTAATAATTTATGTTGATTTTCAGATTAACGGATCATTGGCTAGGAGGGCCATCAAAGATCTAATGGCCAGGGGTTCAATCAGGATGGTTTCTGCTCACTCTGCCCAGCAAATTTACACAAGAGCTACCAACACTTGAACAATATTATATTTCTGTCCACTTTCTGCCATGATTATTAGTATTCTGTAATGAGGGGATTTTCCCTTGTAAACATTTGTGGTTGTTGCTACAATAGCTTCTGCTTCTGAGTTTTTTTCTGGCTTTTTTCATTGAAAATTTGTGGAACATGAACAGATATTTTCT
>JXCR01145636.1:210948-277092 GCA_002079205.1 Phalaenopsis hybrid cultivar
TTATTTTTGGGCGTGCAGAAGTGGAGCAAGGGAAAGCAAAAGGAGAAGGTGAATAATGCTGTTCTGTTTGATCAAGCAAGCTATGATAAGATGCTTACAGAAGTTCCCAAGTATAAGATGATTACACCATCCGTCTTATCCGATAGATTGAGGGTATGGTCTTCATCGAATTTTCTACTTGTTTTTCATTCTCTGTAAGGTTTATAGCAGATTTGCTTATTTTTTTAACAGTAATTAGGTTTTACCCGGCCGTAGATTTTGCTGTCCAAGCTTGATAAATATATTGCATATCAGTGAAATTTTTGAGTTTTAGTAGATTATGAAATTCTGGAGAGAAGGGATCTGTTACAGTATTATGTTTTATCTGTTTAGGAAGATTTCACAAGCCATGGTTGAAATTTGAGAATTTTTTCTCTATGCCTAACATGCGAGGTTTAAATTTTATTGTAGAGTTGAAATATGTATCAACAGATAGGTATTGTAGCTATGCACATATGTGAAATTTTTGTAGATTTACAAGGTTTATTTTACTGCAATGTGAGTTTTTTCTAGCAATATTTTGGAATATTTACGTACAATCCACTCAATTCTTATGCATTTACATTTATATTACCTAAACTATCATATACATACATACCGCCTTATTTATGCTTGAGAATGTGTATTTCACTCTTTAAAAAACTTAAAATTATGGTATTTCTTATGCTACATGAAAGATTTGGGTTGTATAAATGTAAAAAAGCAAAGTTTAGGTGTTACAAATGTAAATACATAAGAGTTGGGCGGCATGTATCTAAATGTTGATTTTAGTTTTTTGAAGCAAGTTTATTTCGTGTCGATTCATGATATGTTGTATAAGTTAGATAGTTTATAAAATAGTGAAGATACATTTTAAAAANGTGGTGGAAAATCAAATAAAAAATAATTATAGTCCATCCAAATTAGTTAATAAAAAAAATCTTTTCAACCAATGAATGTATGCTTAAATTTTTTTTTGAGTGAAATCAGTACTAATTTGAGTGTATTTGAGTAAATTTCCAAGATCATCAAGATAAAATATATCTTGCATATTATTTGAATTTACGGCCGTTTAATGAAAAATTGTGTTGCTTTGAAGAATGGTTATTAAGGATCCATTTGTTAGTGTTAGTGTCTGTTTGGGATATAGCTTCTACCTGCTTTACTTTCAAGACTACCAACACAATTTTGTTCGGCCAATTGCTTTTTTACTGATTCTTAAAAATTTGTGCGGCAGAAAACTGTATTTTTTCAACCTAAGCTATTACAATGTGGTAACTGCTAGAAAGCTTCGGCCCGACTGTTTAAAAATAAAATAAATTTATAATAGCCAACACAATTTTTTGAAAAACACTTTCTTCCGCAGCAACTTCACAGCTGCTTCTTCAAACAACTGCACCTACCGCAAACATACCCTTAGTTAGAAAATAAAATCTACTCATTTTTATTTCTAGATTCTAATTAGTTAAAACAACTATTTGGAGGTACATATATTATTGGTTCAAATGTACTGTCAGTCCTAAACATGAGAGAGAGATTATCTCCTATGATGTATAGCTTTCAACATCATAATGGGATTGATTACAAAGTGCCCACTATTATTTGGAACATCTTCACTAAACCTAAGGACTATGGTGTAAGGATCCATTTGTGGTGACGCAAGGACCAAAAGTTTTACTTAAAATTTTTTCATGCTATAGCTGATCAGATGGGAGTTGGCTGGCTCAAGAGATTCATATTCATGAAGCTGCCTATAATTTTCGATGTTAATAACAATTTATGATTATTGTTTCATATTTTTTCAAGGAGTTTTTGTATGGTAGTTATCTCTTCAGGTGATGAGTTGTCACAAGATGGGGTAGATATAAAGTAAGTTGGAACATTGATTGTGGGAGTTTAGTCTTTCCATATACAAATGAATGAACTTGACATCATCTTATTGTATTGGTGAGCTTAAATCTTTGCCTCCCAAATGTTATATAGAGAAATAATAGTCAAACTTTTATTCATAAGATAAAAAAAATCTTGCTTTTTTTTACATATGGTGATATCAAAATCTATGCATTTCATAAATAATGGAATGTCTCTATATAATCATAATATAATATTTGACTTGATTTGAGCCTCAATTTAAGATCAAAACCAATTTGAACAAGTTTAATTTGATTTCCATAGTTGCATGTGATTGAGCTTTTGCCCGGAATGCATAGCATATATACCAAATTCAAGCCTCATATGTTCCTCTCGTATTTTGATAACAATTAAATATTAGCTTCACTTGCACAAAAGGAAATAATTTGGGGGGAAAGGGAGTTCACATTATGTATGGAGAGACCGGTCAAGAGAGGCTTAGAGAGAGAGAGAGAGAGAGAGAGAGGTTAAAACCCAAAGGGAAAAGGACTTAGGATTGCTCCTAAAAAGCTAAATGACTTTGGATCCATGACATTAATCCATTAAACAAGTATGAAATAGGAATGTAGTGAGAAAGATTTCACAAATTTAATATGTTCCATGTTGTTGCTACTAGCTGCCTCACTGTCACACCATCATAAAAGAGCTTTAAACCGAAAGAGAATATGTTCAAAAAATGTTTACTGTTATGCGGTCAATGACCCAAGGCAACAAACAACAAAGATATCAGGAATCAACCCAAGTTTTCTTGCCTAGACCTCATGTGAGAACTATGAACCTTTAGTTAAGAAGTTTTATATTAACATCATGATAATTTATGTAATTTCTTCGATGCTAACCTGTATACACACTAAATATACTTCTTCAGCTTACCTGCTTGACCAAAAAATTGCATTCACAAAGTAACAAAACCAGCTTGAGCTTGAATTCTTGCCAGCATGTAACCATTAGCAATGAAATGTTATTACGAAATGATGCTTAGCTTGAATTCTTTAAATGAATGATTGTATAGTGGATCAACAACTCAACGATAACGACAAGCCTTTATCACACTAAGTGGGGTCGGCTACATGAATTCTTTTTCTCTATTGCGTCCTATTGAGTGTCATATAAGGACGCAATGGAGAAAAATGATTCATGTAGCCGACCCCACTTAGTGGGATAAAGGCTTCTTGTTCTTGTTGTGTTGTTGATCCACTATACAATCATTCATTTAAAGAATTCAAGCTAAGCAAAAAATTTTCTCAAGTGTCACGAAATGATAGTTCCGACACTTTGAGGGCATCAGTTGTCTAGCAAGGTGGTTGGTAGGTCTCCAGGCACAATCTCTGTATACTACAAAAATGTCGGCACAAATCTGGAGGAGATTGGATAGCCTGGATTAGAGGTGTGCAATGAAGTTCCATACTAAACAATTGAAATTTTACAAGCAAACAGTCGATTAGCTTTATGGCAAAATCGACTGACAGGTCCACCGAACGAGAGAACACAAGCAAGTGAATGCACACTTCTGTCAAATTACTAGATCTCTTCGAGAGAACTGTGTTCAGTCGACAGAGTCAGCCAACCGGAACACCAGATGATCGGCATAGTCAGTCAACGTGCACATCAGACTATCGAAAGACATCAAATTTTTATTTGCATTATAATGTAAATTTCTACTCGATAGACATGTCGATTCAATGCTCAGGAAAATTATAGTAACAATTTTTTTTCTTTTATGTAACTGTATTTGGAGACCTCTATAAATAAGAGGTCATGACATCAATAAAGAGATTTCTTTTTTGGAATCTCACACAGGAGATTCCCTTATACTGTTGACTTCTCTCATCACAAGCTCTAACTCTCAGAGCGTGTTTTCGAAAGACAATTTAGAATTTAACATCCTGAAAAGTGGTGCGGTGAGCGTGGACATCCCGCAGACGAGAAGCACAACAAATTACGATGGAAAATCGCAGCAGAGAGACAGTGCAGATGGAGTTCGATAGAGAATCGATGAACCGAAAAATTCAACAACAAATTCAAGAATTAAGGGAACAGATGATGGGGCAATATGATGCCCATCAACAAGCAAGCTTGTAAAAGAATGATCAACATTCGCTCCTCGAGTTTGGATTTTAGGGAACTTGCCGTAGGGTTTCCCCTAGAGCCACCGTCGGCCCCCAACGAGCGAGCTAGTAATCGGGTGACCAAAGGAGATGCAGATTCTAAGCAATCGACCAACATTGTATCTACGTCGATGATCAGGCATCCGGGGGAGGGCAAATTATCTGCTTAGTTTGCCCCTGCCATTGCTTTCACTCGACAAGTTTTGGAGACGATACCGCCATCGAAGCCAAGGGTTCCTAACTTAGATCCCTAAAGGGGAACTAAGCAGACCTGCTATCGTCAGTACTTTGGGTGATCCAGATGGCACCCTCAACAGCGACCGAACAAACCTATTCACGTTGATCTACATAATTGAGGCAATACCGCCGATTGAATACAACCACCACAGCTAAAGGGTTGTAACAACTTCTTCGTTCACAAAATAGAATCTGACCAAATGACAGGAAGCCAACAATGAAGGGGAAATGCTGGCCCTTGAACTTTTAGAGGAAAGCGAACCAATTCAGCTCTTCGACAGAAAGAAGTGAAAAGGTAGACCGCTCGTTACTTCAACAAACATGTCCGAGAGAAGACATTCATTCGAAGATATTTAGTTTTGAAGAAAGCCGATCTAACCGCTCGTGGATAAACAGTCGGCAAGCTGGATCAAACATGGAGCGGCCCATACATAATCAACCAACGCGTCCCTTTGGAGGCTTACAAACTAAAGACTTGCGTTGGGAAAGAATTCCCCCAGACATGGAGCTGAGATGACCAAAAGAAACTTTTCCCTTTGAAATTTTTTTTATGTATATGTAAAAGGGAGTGTCTGTAATTTCTATCGATGCAATGAAAATCAGAGTTGACTAATTTTGTTTGAATAATACCCATATCTCTCTGACACATAATAATTTAGGTAGTAGGCTTAAATGAGTATAATTGATTGATGAAATCCACTCCCTTGTGGCACCAATTGACGATGCTAAGATATCCAAACACATAATTGAAAAATGAAAAATTTATATAGATGTATCTTCATTGGTACATTTAAATGGAGCTCTCATTACAAATGTAAATAGATAAAATAAGATAATATACTATACGATATAATGTTATGAATTAACTTGAAAGGTCACAATTGAATAGTAAATTTTCATTTATTTTTATGTTGATTGATTAATATATTTATTATTTTCTTATGTTTTATATTACTGTAATTTAAAAGTATGAGTATTTACTGACTAATTGATAGCTCACATAATTTTAAACTAAACAATTTCAGGTTTAATATTGGATTATAGAATGAGTAACGTAAGGAAGAATGTTTATAAATGACGCAGTCAATCCAGAAGAATGTAAATTTATCTTTATCTGTTTTAATAAATTTTATTCATTAGTAGGTTTTTTAATAATTTAAATGATTAATTGTTAGTGATAGTAATTGATAATAGACTTGAATTTCATTGTCTCATCATCAATTCTCTCAAAAAATTCAAGCCTTAGGGCGTGGTCATGAGACTCATGGCATAATTTAATGAATGAGTTTCTAGTTTAAGGAATATACATAATGAAATACCTTAGGAAAAGTAAATTACAATTCAAAGAAACAAGATAATTTATTTATTAAAATAATAATAAAGTTCAAAATATATTGTTTTACCCAATAAAAGTAAAGCTATTTGTGATGAAGAATGTGATACGATACCATACAAGAAATAAATTTAAGGACTTAATTCATCAATTTTATTTTGTCCAAATATCCTTTCGTATAATTTTAGTCTAGGCTCGATAAGGATATACTTGATTTCAGTTTTGATCTTCTCTTGTAACACAAAGTTGAATAAAAAGGAAATTATGTCGTATAATAGAATGAAATAACATGAGAAGATGAATTGATATTGAGTTTTTTTGTGTCGCCTCTCATGGGATTTTCTCCCTTTTAAGAATTTTATTGTTACTTCGGCTCTTAAGTCTTGTGTCGCTTATTCTAAGGTGTTCATTCATCTATATTCTCAATCCCTTTTTCCCCTACCTCTTTGACTCTCCTTGTACATAAATTCATCTTTTGTCTACTCAGTGTGCGCGTTTTATGCCCATTATAACAATCAAAATTTACAGATTAAGCTATGCATATGCTTGAGGCTAACAATATCAATGCCTCTTTTGCATATGCCGTCCATTTATGTGCTTTGGAAGCAAATGTTCATTTTGGTTGGGGAAAAATGGGGGATGCAAGTGTAAGAATTGCAAGAAAACTAGAGATGAAGGTGTGTTGCCAATGGAAAAGTGTTTAAGATGATGATCTTCACTATAAATCAACTATTTAAAGAAAAAATTTTCCATGTAAAGTAAATGAGCCAAATTGCTACTTTATTTATATAATTTACAGCATACTATTCTGTATTAAGCCTAATATATCAGGCAAACAGAATTACTGCCTCACCTTAACGTTAAAATGTATTAACTTTGTTTTAACATGACGGAATAACCACTCGATGAGTAAAGTTTTGTTTAACATGTAGTTTAGTGTACGTCATTAGAATCATGCATGAAACCTGTTAGTTCAATATTTTACCTTGAAGTCGGTCAGATCAGGGATGACATAGCGCGGCAACTTTTCATCCTGCACAACATAACCACCTGCTCCAAATGTTGCATTAATTATAAGAAAACATTCACAGTTTAAGGAAATTCAATTCAATAATGCTTCCAGCAAAGTTCTAAAAAAGTTCAAAAAGTAAACCATCCAATTTAAAAACTGAAATGACAGCTAACGCATTAGACAGTTAAACCAAACAAAAAAGTGGAAGTTATAAGAGAAACTTCCTACAGAAAAAATTTATGACAAAAGAAATTATCAGCAAAAACTTCCTTGTAGCCGGTGAAAGCGGCATGATAATGTTATCTCTCAACCTATTAACTGGCTTTCTACTTATACGTGCATACGACACAATTCCTATCTTTTACATATCTAAAACCTAAAAAGTCATATTTGCATGAATATCACTCAACTATTTAGCATCACAACAAAAATATTACCATTATTATCTTTTTAAAAGTGAAATATATATTTTCATGCATAAGTTTATCACACTATAGTGTTATAAATGTAAATATAAAATTTGTGTGTTAGATTTGTAAATACATAAGAATTGTGTAACAGTTTGAACTCTCACTTACCGAGATAATGTCCGCTTTGACCTGATTGTCTCACAGTTTTGCCTCGGTGTGATTTCTCAAAAGATCACCCATCCCGAAAGTGCTCCCAAGTGAGTACGCTTAAAATTTACATTTTATGATGAAATTTCACTGTTAAACCAAAAGGCACCTCGAAGTTTAGGAGTTCAACTTCTTTCTACTTAACGAGTTTCATAATCTCCCTCACTTAAGTAACTTACATCCTCGTTAGTGCTCTTAGCCCAAAATCATCTACCAGGCAGGTAGAAATCTAGAGGTGACACCTACAGATTTAAGAGGTGGTTCTCACCATATAGCACTTTGTCCGGACTTGGGTAGAAGAGGTTGCTCCCAAGGCGTCACACTTTATTTTGTATGACACTTGATTCCCATTTTTAGGTTAGTGAAATGTTCTAATATCATTTGTAATAGCCCAAACTCTCACCCATCGAGATATTATCTGCTTTACAATAATATCACAATCATGAACGCATTTTTTACCTCACTTAAGTTTAGGAGTTCAGCTTCTTTCTACTTAACGGGTTTCATAATCTCCCTCACTTAAGTAACTTACATCCTCGTTAGTGCTCTTAGCCCAAAATCATCTACCAGGCAGGTAGAAATCTAGAGGTGACACCTACAGATTTAAGAGGTGGTTCTCACCATATAGAACTTTGTCCGAACTTGGGTATAAGAGGTTTCTCCCAAGGCGTCACACTTTGTTTTGTATGACACTTAATTCCCATTTTTAGGTTAGTGAAATGTTCTAATATCATTTGTAATAGCCCAAACTCTCACCCATCGAGATATNCGTTAAATCAATCATTTGTTTTGGATTTAGTTAGATGCCAACATTATCAAAACAACCTACAAAATGATGATTCCATTTCACCACTCAAAACAGGTGAAATCAAATACGCATTTTCCAAAACATATTTTTCTATTTACAAGAGTCCTAACGGTAAATTCAATTCGGTTAGGTTAGGAGACAATCCCTTCTCAAACTTGCTAACTTCCAAGATCTTGGCGCATCAATTAAACAAATCCAAATGCGTATTTGAGGTACTACCTATAGAGGCCAGCCACAAGCTAGAAGAGAGCAACTACAAATAATTATTGCAGAGCTCAAGTATGGGATTTCTGAAAGCACAGAGCTATTGCTACTGTTGTAGCGTTTGGTAATTACTTTGGAAGAACATAATTACTCTGTAAGGACATAATAACCAGCTTCGGTAGGGTTTATTGGGAATATGATTCCCAAAAACATGCATTTTCGACATTGATACGATTTCCCAATATAGTATAATTAGATCAACAGTAGAATTCAATAACGAAAAAGAAAAAAAAAAAAAAAAAAAAANAAGACCTTATGATCGACACTATAATAGTAAAAACATTTGCCGACAACCAAGTTGCATGTTCCTAATTGCCATTTCCCACGATAAACACGAAGAAAATTTATTTTTTATTTTTGTGCCTGATGATTCTAATGTTGTTTCTTTTGGGAGCTTTCATTTGTCTGTGTATCTAAACTCTTCTGCTTCCTAACATACTTTTCCTCACAGGAATTGATCCCTTTCTTCGAGTGAATAACTCGATCCATCAACACTCTGTAAGTTGTACACTTCACAACAAATAAACTCCCTGAATATCTTCTCTCGGGCCAAATAGTAGGTGACAGATATTCTAATCTTCATGACGACTATTTAAGGGAATAAATCTGAGATCCCGGGCAAATCGTGTCTCGTACTCTCGAACAGTCTTCCAACTTCCTTAATTCATTCAAGAGCTTGGCACGATCAAGCATAGGAAAATACTACTATAGGAATATTCTCTTGAAATCCACCTAATAAATTATTGTGTCTGACCCAAAAGTATTGTGTTGATGACTCTCCCACCAATCATCAACTCCTTTGCGCAACTGAAACGTAACAATGTTTATCTTGCAATCTTCATATTAATTTATACCTTGAAAACTATTCTCAATGTCATGAAACCATGAATCCAACTTGATCGGATCGTCGCACAGTTGAAGGTAGGAAGACGTATCTTCAGAAACCGATTCATCACTCGATCCATGGTACTCCCATTAAGCAAAAGTGAATAATATTTCAATGGTTGAGAGTTTGAGCTATTACAAATTCTGTAGTATGTATGTCAATTTGCCTTATAAAATTCCTATGATACTAAAAATATATTGCCCATGCATATACCAAAGGCCTACCTAAGAACTTACTTACAATCTAGAAATTTTCAGAAAATATCTTGAATTATGTTTCCTAATAACCCAACTGGTAAAATCTATATGGAATCTTCTCCTCAAGCCATACATTTAAGATACTAGTGCATTCACATGATGCCATGGTCATAGCCAATAATAGCCCCCAAATACTAAGCAAAATAAATAATTAAATAAAAGAAAAGAACAAACGATTTTGAAGGAAANATTGGAACATCTTCACTAAACCTAAGGGCTATGGTGTAAGGATCCATTTGTGGTGACGCAAGGACCAAAAGTTTTACTTAAAATTTTTTCATGCTATAGCTGATCAGATGGGAGATGGCTGGCTCAAGAGATTCATATTCATGAAGCTGCCTATAATTTTCGATGTTAATAACAATTTATGATTATTGTTTCATATTTTTTCAAGGAGTTTTTGTATGGTAGTTATCTCTTCAGGTGATGAGTTGTCACAAGATGGGGTAGATATAAAGTAAGTTGGAACATTGATTGTGGGAGTTTAGTCTTTCCATATACAAATGAATGAACTTGACATCATCTTATTGTATTGGTGAGCTTAAATCTTTGCCTCCCAAATGTTATATAGAGAAATAATAGTCAAACTTTTATTCATAAGATAAAAAAAATCTTGCTTTTTTTTACATATGGTGATATCAAAATCTATGCATTTCATAAATAATGGAATGTCTCTATATAATCATAATATAATATTTGACTTGATTTGAGCCTCAATTTAAGATCAAAACCAATTTGAANGTAATTTCTATCGATGCAATGAAAATTAGAGTTGACTAATTTTGTTTGAATAATACCCATATCTCTCTGACACATAATAATTTAGATAGTATGCTTAAATGAGTATAATTTGTTGATGAAATCCACTCCCTTGTGGCACCAGTTGACGATGCTAAGATATCAACACACATAATTGAAAAAAGGAAAATTTATATAGATCTATCTTCATTGGTACATTTAAATGGAGCTCTCATGACAAATGTAAATAGATAAAATAAGATAATATACTATATGATATAATGTTATGAATTAACTTGAAAGGTCACAATTGAATAGTAAATTTTCATTTATTTTTATGTTGATTGATTAATATATATATTATTTTCTTATGTTTTATATTAGTGTAATTTAAAAGTAAGAGTATTCACGGACTAGTTGATAGCTCACACAATTTTAAACTAAACAATTTCAAGTTTAATATTGGATTATAGAATGAGTAACGTAAGGAAGAATGTTTATAAATGACGCAATCAATCCAGAAGAATGTAAATTTATCTTTATTTGTTTTAATAAATTTTATTCATTAGTNCTGTAATTTAAAAGTAAGAGTATTCACTGACTAGTTGATAGCTCACACAATTTTAAACTAAACAATTTCAGGTTTAATATTAGATTATAGAATGAGTAACGTAAGGAAGAATGTCTATAAATGACGCAATCAATCCAGAAGAATGTAAATTTATCTTTATTTGTTTTAATAAATTTTATTCATTAGTAGGTTTTTTTAATAATTTATATGATTAATTGTTAGTGATAGTAATTGATATTAGACTTGAATTTCACCGTTTGATCATCAATTCTCTCAAAAAATCCAAGCCTTAGGGCATGGTCATGAGACTCATGGCATAATTTAATGAATGAGTTTCTAGTTTAAGGAATATACATACTGCAATACCTTAGGAAAAGTAAATTACAATTCAAAGAAACAAGATAATTTATTTATTAAAATAATAATAAAGTTCAAATTATATTGCTTTACCCAATAAAAGTAAAGCTATTTGTGATGAACAATGTGATACGATACCATACGAGAAATAAAGTTAAGGACTTAATTCATCAATTTTATTTTGCCCAATTATCCTTTCGTATAATTTTAGTCTAGGCTCGATAAGGATATACTTGATTTCAGTTTTGATCTTCTCTTGTAACACAAAGTTTAATAATAAGGAAATTATGTCGTATAATGGAATGAAATAACATGAGAAGATGAATTGATATTGAGTTTTTTTGTGTAGCCTCTCATGGGATTTTCTCCCTTTTAAGAATTCTCTTGTTACTTCGACTCTTAAGTCTTGTGTCGCTTATTCTAATGTGTTCATTCATCTATCTTCTCAATCCCTTTTTCCCCTACCTCTTTGACTCTCCTTGTACATAAAATTCATCTTTTGTCTACTCAGTGTGCGTGTTTTATGCCCATTATAACAATCAAAATTTACAGATTAAGCTATGCATATGCTTGAGGCTAACAATATCAATGCCTCTTTTGCATATGCCGTCCATTTATGTGCTTTGGAAGCAAATGTTCAGTTTGGTTGGGGAAAAATGGGGGATGCAAGTGTAAGAATTACAAGAAAACTAGTGATGAAGGTGTGTTGCCAATGGAAAAGTGTTTAAGATGATGATCTTGACTATAAATCAACTATTTAAAGAAAAAAATTTCCATGTAAAGTAAATGAGCCAAATTGGTCCTTTATTTATATAATTTACAGCATATTATTCTGTATTAAACCTAATATATCAGGCAAACAGAATTACTGCCTCACCTTAACGTTAAAATGTATTACCTTTGTTTTAACATGATTGAATAACCACTCGATGAGTAAAGTTTTGTTTAACACGCAGTTTAGTGTACGTCATTACAATCATGCATGAAACCTGTTAGTTCAATATTTTACCTTGAAGTCGGTCAGATCAGGGATGACATAGCGCGGCAACTTTTCATCCTGCACAACATAACCACCTGCTCCAAATGTTGCATTAATTATAAGAAAACATTCACAGTTTAAGGAAATTCAATTCAATAATGCTTCCAGCAAAGTTCGAAAAAAGTTCAAAAAGTAAACCATCCAATTTAAAAACTAAAATGACAGCTAACGCATTAGACAGTTAAACCAAGCAAAAAAGTGGAAGTTATAAGAGAAACATCCTACAGAAAAAATTTATGACAAAAGAACTTATCAGCAAAAACTTCCTTGTAGCCGGTGAAAGCGGCATGATAATTAAC
The DNA here is from genome assembly GCA_002079205.1 of Phalaenopsis hybrid cultivar. Classification (NCBI taxonomy): domain Eukaryota; kingdom Viridiplantae; phylum Streptophyta; class Magnoliopsida; order Asparagales; family Orchidaceae; genus Phalaenopsis; species Phalaenopsis hybrid cultivar. The sequence continues at coordinate 223,404 of JXCR01145636.1, forward strand.
TGGCTTTCTATTTATACGTGCATACCACACAATTCCTATCTTTTACATATCTAAAACCTAAAAAGTCATATTTGCATGAATATCACTCAACTATTTAGCATCACAACAAAAATATTACCATTATTATCTTTTTAAAAGTGAAATATATATTTTCATGCATAAGTTTATCACACTATAGTGTTATAAATGTAAATATAAATTTTGGGTGTTAGATTTGTAAATACATAAGAATTGTGTAACAGTCTGAACTCTCACCCACCGAGATATTGTCTGCTTTGACCTGATTGCCTCACAGTTTTGTCTCGGTGTGATTTCTCAGAAGATCGCCCATCCCGAGAGTGCTCCCAAGTGAGTACGCTTAAACTTTAGATTTTATGATGAAATTTCACTGTTAAACCAAAAGGCACCTCGAAGTTTAGGAGTTCATCTTCTTTCTACTTAACGGGTTTCATAATCTCCCTCACTTAAGTAACTTACATCCTCGTTAGTGATCTTAGCCCAAAATCATCTACCAGGCAGGTAGAAATCTAGAGGTGACACCTACATATTTAAGAGGTGGTTCTCACCATATAGCACTTTGTCCGGACTTGGGTAAAAGAGGTGGCTCCCAAGGCGTTACACTTTGTTTTGTATGACACTTAGTTCCCATTTTTAAGTTAGTGAAATGTTCTGATATCATTTGTAATAGCCCAAACTCTCACCCATCGAGATATTATCCGCTTTATAATAATATCACAATCATGAACACACTGAGCAATGGTCAAGGATAAGCCATATGACATATTTATGGATAAAAGTGATAGAAATAAATACATCAATGTACTAGATGCAAATTGATATGGATGAATGTAATACCCCAAAGTCAAAAAATACCCTAGTCGGTTGCTTATAAATAGTTATAATACCTATCAAAACATCAGGAGCTTCACAGTCTTCTTACCACGTCATAACAAATGCTCTAACTGGAATCGCTTGTTTGGGTTGCTCAGGAGCTTGAGGTCGTTGAGTCTAGTATTGCACCATTAAAGGGTATAGATACGTCAATGGCGACTGAAGGTGTTGTTGGTACTGCGATGCAAAAGAACATGACTAATACAGTTGTGACATCATCAATTGTTGTGGTTGCTGCTAAGATTGAAAATAATTATGCTTCGCTTGACCCTTCCCATGATTCTTCTAATATTNAGAAAAGTAAATTACAATTCAAAGAAACAAGATAATTTATTTATTAAAATAATAATAATGTTCAAATTATATTGCTTTACCCAATAAAAGTAAAGCTATTTGTGATGAACAATGTGATACGATACCATACGAGAAATAAAGTTAAGGACTTAATTCATCAATTTTATTTTGCCCAATTATCCTTTCGTATAATTTTAGTCTAGGCTCGATAAGGATATACTTGATTTCAGTTTTGATCTTCTCTTGTAACACAAAGTTTAATAATAAGGAAATTATGTCTTATAATGGAATGAAATAACATGAGAAGATGAATTGATATTGAGTCTTTTTGTGTAGCCTCTCATGGGATTTTCTCCCTTTTAAGAATTCTCTTGTTACTTCGACTCTTAAGTCTTGTGTCGCTTATTCTAATGTGTTCATTCATCTATCTTCTCAATCCCTTTTTCCCCTACCTCTTTGACTCTCCTTGTACATAAAATTCATCTTTTGTCTACTCAATGTGCGCGTTTTAGGCCCATTATAACAATCAAAATTTACAGATTAAGCTATGCATATGCTTGAGGCTAACAATGTCAATGCCTCTTTTGCATATGCCGTCCATTTATGTGCATTGGAAGCAAATGTTCAGTTTGGTTGGGAAAAATGGGGGATGCAAGCGTAAGAACTGCAAGAAAACTAGAGATGAAGGTGTGTTGCCAATGGAAAAGTGTTTAAGATGATGATCTTCACTATAAATCAACTATTTAAAAAAAAAATTTCCATGTAAAGTAAATGAGCCAAATTGCTCCTTTATTTATATAATTTACAGCATATTATTCTGTATTAAGCCTAATATATCAGGCAAACAGAATTACTGCCTCACCTTAACGTTAAAATGTATTACCTTTGTTTTAACATGATTGAACACTATTACTGGCTCACCTTAACGTTAAAATGTATTACCTTTTGTTTTAACATGATTGAATAACCACTCGATGAGTAAAGTTTTGTTTAACATGCAGTTTAGTGTACGTCATTACAATCATGCATGAAACCTGTTAGTTCAATATTTTACCTTGAAGTCGGTCAGATCAGGGATGACATAGCGCGGCAACTTTTCATCCTGCACAACATAACCACCTGCTCCAAATGTTGCATTAATTATAAGAAAACATTCACAGTTTAAGGAATTCAATTCAATAATGCTTCCAGCAAAATTCTAAAAAAGTTCAAAAAGTAAATCATCCAATTTAAAAACTGAAATGACAGCTAACGCATTAGACAGTTAAACCAAACAAAAAAATGGAAGTTATAAGAGAAACTTCCTACAGAAAAAATTTATGACAAAAGAAATTATCAGCAAAAACTTCCTTGTAGTCGGTGAAAGCGGCATGATAATGCTATCTCTCAACCTATTAACTGGCTTTCTATTTATACGTGCATACGACACAATTCCTATCCTTTACATATCTAAAACCTAAAAAGTCATATTTGCATGAATATCACTCAACCATTTAGCATCACAACAAAAATATTACCATTATTATCTTTTTAAAAGTGAAATATATATTTTCATGCATAAGTTTATCAAACTATAGTGTTATAAATGTAAATATAAATTTGTGTGTTAGATTTGTAAATACATAAGAATTGTGTAACAGTCTGAACTCTCACTTACCGAGATATTGCCGCTTTGACCTGATTGTCTCACAGTTTTGCCTCGGTGTGATTTCTCAGAAGATCACCCATCCCGAAAGTGCTCCCAAGTGAGTACGCTTAAAATTTAGATTTTATGATGAAATTTCACTGTTAAACCAAAAGGCACCTCGAAGTTTAGGAGTTCAGCTTCTTTCTACTTAACGAGTTTCATAATCTCCCTCACTTAAGTAACTTACATCCTCGTTAGTGCTCTTAGCCCAAAATCATCTACCAGGCAGGTAGAAATCTAGAGGTGACACCTACAGATTTAAGAGGTGGTTCTCACCATATAGCACTTTGTCCGGACTTAGGTAGAAGAGGTGGCTCCCAAGGCGTCACACTTTGTTTTGTATGACACTTGATTCCCATTTTTAGGTTAGTAAAATGTTCTAATATCATTTGTAATAGCCCAAACTCTCACCCATCGAGATATTATCCGCTTTATAATAATATCACAATCATGAACACATTTTCTACCTCACTTAAGTTTAGGAGTTCAGCTTCTTTCTACTTAACGGGTTTCATAATCTCCCTCACTTAAGTAACTTACATCCTCGTTAGTGCTCTTAGCCCAAAATCATCTACCAGGCAGGTAGAAATCTAGAGGTGACACCTACAGATTTAAGAGGTGGTTCTCACCATATAGCACTTTGTCCGAACTTGGGTAGAAGAGGTTGCTCCCAAGGCGTCACACTTTGTTTTGTATGACACTTAATTCTCATTTTTAGGTTAGTGAAATGTTCTAATATCATTTGTAATAGCCCAAACTCTCACCCATCGAGATATTATCCGCTTTATAATAATATCACAATCATGAACACACCGAGTAATGGTCAAGGATAAGCTATTTGACATATTTATGGATAAAAGTGATAGAAATAAATACATCAATGTACTAGATGCAAATTTGTTTGATATGGATGAAATTGATACCCCAAAGTCAAAAAATACCCTAGTCGGTTGCTTGTAAATAGTTATAATACCTATCACAACATCAGGAGTTTCACGGTCTTCTTACCACGTCATAAAAAATGCTCTAACTGGACTCGCTTGTTTGGGTTGCTCAGGAGCTTGAGGCCGTTGAGGCTAGTATTGCACCATTAAAGGGTATAGATACGTCAGTGGCGACTGAAGGTGTTGTTGGTACTGCGAAGCAAAAGAAAGTGACTAATACAGTAGTGACATCATCGATTGTTGTGGTTGCTGCTAAGATTGAAAATAATTATGCTTCGCTTGACCCTTCCCATGATTCTTCTAATATTGACCTCCATTAGATCATTTTCACTTCTTCTTGCATTGATATTTAAATTATTCTCTATCGCTTGAGGTAGACCTAGAACTTTGAAGGGACAATCCAAGACCTTATGATCGACACTATAATAGTAAAAACATTTGCCGACAACCAAGTTGCATGTTCCTAATTGCCATTTCCCACAATAAATACGAAGAAAATTTATTTTTTTATTTTTGTGCCTGATGATTCTAATGTTGTTTCTTTTGGGAGCTTTCATTTGTCTGTGTATCTAAATTCTTCTGCTTCCTAACATACTTTTCCTCATAGACATTGATCCCTTTCTTCGAGTGAATAACTCGATCCATCAACACTCTGTATGTAGTACACTTCACAACAGATAAACTCCCTGAATATCTTCTCTCGGGCCAAATAGTAGGTGATAGATATTCTAATCTTCATGACTATTTAAGGGAATAAATCTGAGATCCCAGGCAAATCGTGTCTCGTACTCTCGAACAGTCTTCCAACTTCCTTAATTCATTCAAGAGCTTGGCACGATCAAGCATAGGAAAATACTGCTATAGGAATATTCTCTTGAAATCCGCCTAATAAATTATTGTGTCTGACCCAAAAGTATTGTGTCGATGACTCTCCCACCAATCATCAGCTCCTTCGCGCAACTGAAACGTAGCAATGTTTATCTTGCAATCTTCATATTAATTTATACCTTGAAAACTATTCTCAATGTCATGAAACCATGAATCCAACTTGATCGGGTAGTCACACAGTTGAAGGTAGGAAAACGTATCTTTAGAAACTGATTCATCACTCGATCCATGGTACTCCCATTAAGCAAAAGTGAATAATATTTCAATATTTGAGAGTTTGAGCTATTACAAATTGTGTAGTATGTATGTCAATTTGTCTTATAAAATTCCTATGATACTAAAAATATATTTCCCATGCATATACGAAAGGCCTACCTAAAAACTTACTTACAATCTAGAAATTTTCAAAAAATATCTTGAATTATGTTTCCTAATAACCCAATTGGTAAAATCTATATGTAATCTTCTCCTCAAGCCATACTTTTAAGACACTAGTGCATTCACATGATGCCATGGTCATAGCTAATAATAGCCCCCAAATACTAAGCAAAATAAATAATTAAATAAAAGAAAAGAACAAACGATTTTGAAGGAAAAGTTAGCTCCTACCACCATTCAAGAAGCCTTGGCACTGCCTCAATGACACTCACTCCAAATGCTTTGAATTTAAGAGGCTTAAATCAACAACAAGCCTTTATCCCACTAGGTCGGTTTCATGAATCCTTTTCCTCCATTGTGTCATATTGAGTGTCATATTTTCATTAAATTCTAACAAAATTAAAATCATTTTTTATACAACAAGCCCAAGTTTTTTAGGACCACTTCCAACTTTCTTAACATTAGTTAAATCTAAAATCTCTACTTTCCTAACTGGGTAATCAAATGATCAGCATTTAATGTGACCGAATCAACTAAGAAAACTTTCTCTAATCTTGTCTGCCGCTAGACCTACTCCAACCCTTTAACAGATAGATTTGTTTCGCATTGTCTCCAAGTGTTAAGCCACTCATCCACCCGAGCATTCTCATCTAAACAACACTTCACTTAATTTTATGCTTATCTTTTACAGGCCAACATTCTAGGTCATAAAAAATTATAGTTCTCGCAACTATCTTATAAAATTTTCCTATTAATAAGTCTAAGTGGTACTTTTCTATCACACAATAGGCTTGATGGGTTTCTCCACTTCAACCATCCAACTTGAATTCTAATAATAGCATCCCCATCTATATGAACTAAATGAACAAAAAATAATTAACCACAGAAGAATAGGAGGGTTATCAATAGGGGTGTAAACGAACCGAACACGAACGAACAAAGCTTGTGTTCGTGTTCGGTTCGTTTAAAATTTAATTTGTTTGAAATAAGCTCGTGTTCGTTTCTTAACGAACGAGCCGAACACGAACCGAACACGAGCTGTTCGCGAACNTTCTTAAAAACAGGCATAAAGCTCAAAAACGCACCACAAACAAAAAGCTAAAATCAATGGTAGATTACCTACAGGTGCTCACTCCTGTCATATACATTTAATGATAGATCAATTTTGTGAACCAAAAGCAGTTAAATTTGGCTAGAACAGGGAAGAGATCCCTTTGCAAATTTGCAAACTTCCAAAGTTGTTAATCGCACACTGATTTAGCTAAATCTTCTAATCATTTAACATATAATTTAAAGAAAACTAGAAATGCCTCATGTTCCAAGACAGTAATTCTGTCACTATAAATCACAATTCCACACACTATTAAAAAAAAAAAACAAAGTTAAATTACCTCGAGGGCACTCACTTCAATCATAAGAGCTCTATCATTGTGTAAACTNAAAAAAAAACAAAGTTAAATTACTTCGAGGGCACTCACTTCAATCATAAGAGCTCTATCATTGTGTAAACTAAAAGCAACTTGAATTGGCTAGCATAGGAGAGAGAACCATTTGCAAATTTGTTAAATAAGGCACAAAAGAGCAATCTAGCTNATGTAAAGGAATTGGTCTGATCGACGGCGATTCTCCGGCGGCCGGAAGTGTTAGACTTTAGGGTTTAAAGAGCGGTCCTACTCATTAGAGTCACATTTATCAATGAAAGAGCATCTAATAATTTTTTAGCTTTTACGTTAGAAACTAANTTAATTCTGCAGAGATGTAAAGGAATTGGTCTGATCGACGGCGATTCTACCGCGGCCGGGAGTGTTAAGACGTTAGGGTTTAAAGAGCGGGCCTACTCATTAGAGTCACATTTATCAATGAAAGAGCATCTAATAATTTNTTGTAAAGGAATTGGTCTGATCGACGGCGATTCTACGGCGGCCGGAAGTGTTAGACGTTAGGGTTTAAAGAGCGGGCCTACTCATTAGAGTCACATTTATCAATGAAAGAGCATCTAATAATTTTTTAGCTTTTACGTTAGAAACTAATTTAAAATCATCCAATAAAATTCTAAATGAAATAAATGATCGCTGCCATTCCATTTTTCTAATCAAAATTCACAGTAAAAGGATAAATTTTCATATAAAATAATATCATTATTTTTTAAGTATATATATATATATAAATATAGTTTTTACACATAAAATTAATATTTAAAAAATAGGTACAAATATCACCAGAATAATTAGCATTAAAATTTGCCTTTGAATCTTCACAACTCCTTGCCAAATATTGATTTGATGCTTTGATTTATGAGTAATGCGTCTGAATTTTTAGGTACCAATCATCTAAAATATTAAATATAATATTTATCCACCTAACTTCTAAACAAAATATTTTAATCACCCAAAAACTTTATGAGTGAGTTTAGATCGAGTGGATGTAATAAAAAAAAGTTAAAANAATGCTTTGATTTATGAGTAATGCGTCTGGATTTTTACGTATCAACCATCTAAAATATTAAATATAATATTTATCCACCTAACTTCTAAATAAAATATTTTAATCACCCAAAAACTTTATGAGTGAGTTTAGATCGAGTGGATGTAATAAAAAAAAGTTAAAATGTTATATTTAAAATTTAGGTTATTAAAAATATTATATTTAATATATTAGGGTGGTTTTTATATAAATATCCCAAATTATCACTCTCTTAAGATCACAAGTTCTCACGAGAAAATTTCAATTAAAAAATTTTCTTGTTCCACATCACATAGATACAACAAAAATTAAGTACAAAATACCCAATAAAAAAATTAAAATTAAGCGAACATGATCCATTAAGGATGTAAGACCAGTTATGAGTTGTGTAACTGGAGATACTCGATGGTATTAACTCGTATCGGACTGAGTCATGTGAATCCATTGATAATGGTTGACATATCTTAGGATGTTGGTTGAAACGTTTGCTCGACGACTACAACATGTTATGGAAGAGGTCGAAGAAAATCCACCAAGGATTTTGACCTATCCAAGACGTTATTGTCCAAGCTTTTACTTGACGACTGTAGCCTATAATGGAAGAGGGTTAATTGAGTCTATTTGGGTTCGATTAAGTCTAGAATGAGGTGTCAGAAATGCTCAGTGTTCTTGATACTATGGTGTAGATCGCAATAAATCATATGTTCTATTGGAAATATGGTTGTAGTCATACTTAAGAGTAATGTTTGACAACTCGTTAGTTGCTGCTTTTGAATCTTTTGCCCCCCTGCGAATGTGTTTGGCATGTGAGCTTGTAAAATAACTCATGTATTGAGCTTTGAAGATAACAACTACTTGATCTAGCTGATGATGAACTCCAGTACGATGAGGGGGCATTGAGGAAGCATTATTTGTGGCGAAGATTGCCCCAATACATGAGTGATTCTAGTAGACTTGTAATTTAAATGAAATATGAGAGAATTCCCCACCACAATCGTGCCCAGGATGTTAACATGAGCGCCCTTTCGAGACTGCAACAGAGATTTTCCCCCATTCTGTAAGAAGTTGTGAAATATTTTGTGTTTGAATAGCATGCAAGAAGACAACCCCACAACAATCGTGCACAAGACATTGAAGTGAACAAACTTTCGAGACTACGGTGAAGGTTCCCCCCTTCCCCCCACATCTAAGAATGCTTTAGAGATGATCTTCAAGATGAAAAGAAGATTCCTTCGCCAGTTGGATGATATACATCATTGAGAAATGAAGTAGGAGATCGACATCTCAAAGTTGAAAACATGTCAAAGAGTGCTTTGTTTCCCACAAACGGCACCAAATTGAGGCATGCTAGAAATTTGTGGCGGGAGAGTGATGGATTAATGTCTTAACGTTTCATGAGAATTCAACACACACTCATAATAACACTAAAAGTTTTTACGTTGAACAACCCGTAAAAAGAAAAACCATGGGTCTGACCCATTTGTTCCCAAACGGAAAAGAGTTACTAGAATTTTCAAGTTACAACGTTAACTGACAGCGTCTGCATGGTGGTGGTTGACGACGATTAGTTGTGATCGACGACGGTTGGTGATTGTCGATGGCGGTCTACAGAGGTCGACGACGATAAGCGGGCGTTGACAACGGTCGACGGTGGTGGACGACAGTCGGCGATGGTTAACGGCCGTCGACGGCGATGGGCTATGATAGAGATGGTGTTGGACTTCAGCTCCTTCTCAAACCTTCAATTTATCTCTAAAGCCTCAAGGCCCCCCTCTCATTAGAGGGGTGAGGTTCTATTTATAATGTTATGTGTGTAATTAATGCAAGAATATTAACCACTTTGGCCAGATGGTCCAAATAGCTTCCTTCAATCAGATGTTTTTTTATGGACATTTAGATGTCTTAATGATGTTAGAATTGAACAATTTTGGGCTCGTTGGATTCGTCTTACCGAGACGCTCAATTCGACTATGAAATCGTCGGATTTAACATCCGTTCAACCTTCTAAATTTGTCCAAAAAACTTTCAAGAGTGGTTTAATGACTAAAATTGAGCTTGATTTGACTTAAATTAACCAATTTCGATATCATTCGGTCCATCTCGTCGAGCCGGTCAGTTTGACTATAAGTTAGCCGAAATCAATGTTTTGGATAAAAAAAAACATAAAATATTATTTTAAGATTCGTGTCGTGCCTCGAGATCCATACAGGATGATAAGAATTTTGTTGACGACATATCAATAATATTTTATGTGTTTTTTTATTGTAAAAACAAATAAATTTCTTTTAAAAAATAATCAAAATAATTTAAAGATGTTTTGAACATTCCAAAATAAAACTGTTAAAAAAAAATGTTTCAATAAAAACATGGACTAAATAAAATAAAACTAACAAATAAAAAACACAAAAATATAAAAATGATCTCAACAAGCTTCTTAGGGCTTGCATGAGATCAATTTCGTTTTTTTATTTTTTATATTTTATTATTATTTTTAAAAACATATTTATTTAATAGAATTTTTATTTATTTTACATTATTATTTTACGAAATAAATTAATCTATTTTTAAGGATATATTAAACATCTAAAACTTCGCTTAAAAGAAGGGGAGATCATACATAACAACAAATTTCTATGTATTTACATGCATGTCATCTAAACTTCTCCTTTCATATTTATACCACCCTAAATTTTCCAATCACATCAAAATTATTGCTATTTTAACATTTTTTAAATATTTGGGGCAGCATCCTTAGTGTGGCGATGTTTTGAAAACGCACCTGATTTGTTTGGGTAAATTATATTTTGACAGTTTGTATGTTTTCAAAACGCTGTAAATAACGTTTTCACACCGCGCCGATCTAGATGCGGTGGTAGCTTTTTGGTTGCGGCCTAGCTTTCTATAAAAATAAAAATTTGTAATAGTTATCATACATAGTTTATCAGAAGATTATTTTTAATCAACTTATCAGCAAATTATTCAATAAGATACAACTATCCCAAACAGACCCTTAGGTATTAGATACGTAAATACAACCGAGTTATAGAGTGTTATGCATGTAAATCTCCGTTTTCTTCTCCTTTCACAACATTTTGGCACTTTAAATACATGCATAAAAAGTGTATTTGTGTTTTTTTTTAATTAATAATAATACTATATTTTGATGTAATGTTAAATAATTCAGTGATATGTAAGTATGAAAGTTTAGGTATAAGATATCTAAATACATTAGCATCGTGTGCTATGTATGTAAAACCCTACGGAATTTAATGTGTTATATATGTAAATACATGGGAATTAGGTGGTATATATGTCATATACCCTCTTTTTCAGCACTTGTCTTCTTCGCAACCCAACATAAGCCATTCATCCAAGAAACGTGGTTTGTAACTACATGTCTGGTTTTAATGTCTCAGAAGCAACAGAAATCATACTTGAGGATTAGCTAACACGAAAGAATACAATGTTCGTTAGGATATTTTCATCCGCCTTATACTAAAAAATGAAATCTTAAAAATAATAAAATTTAAAACTAATTATATAAAAATATAAATTGTATAGAACATTTAAGTATTATCTAATCAAATATATTGGCACGACTCTCGTCATGTCTGGCGGCGATTCATGAGCCTAAATATTCTAGTATCTCCTCTTGAAGACACAACAGTCTTCAAATGCAAGATTCGAACTCTAGACCAGATGAGACTTATAATAAACAAAATTGATGCACTGCCAAATATAAATATAAATTCTATAAAAATTCTATATAAATTATATAGAATATTGATGTTTGATTTGATGGGCTCTCATGTGAGGAAAATAATTGTTAAGATAGATCAATGTATTAAGTTTAATATCATATTGGATAGTTATAAAATATATTTTTATAAAAATTTCACTTCACTACTAAATGTTAAATGAACTCAGAACATAACAAGTTAAAATACACATTTTCATGCATCTCTTCTAACTTTGAACTTATGAAAATGCATATTTGATGGACTTTGTTTGAAGTGCATAAAACATGGAGATGGATGAGATAAGTGTTATGGTATGGCTCATATACCATATAGGGACAGACGCTGGAGCGGAGCGGAGCGGAGCGGAGCGGAGCGAAAGAATCTGTCCAAATTGGGAAGTTACGTTATATGGGTTGGGGCTATACGGTACATGGGTAATTTGGGAATTATATATTGTACTGCAGGGCTTACTCTAGGATTATAAATAGACCTGTTTGTAATCCTAGGTCTTTGAGAGAATTGAATTTTGTATTCTGTATTCTTTTCTGAATATTGAAAAGGAGGTCGCCGCTCTGCTCCCGAGGACGTAGGCATATTTGCCGAACCTCGTTAAATCTCTGTGTTCTTCTGGATTTGTGTCGATTACTGTTTTTCTTCGCCCTAATTTTCTCAACAAGTGGTATCAGAGTCTGGTTCGAGGGGAAGAAAATTTTCTTCGGCGGTGCAAGAAGAAATTTGGTGGCGAGGTTTTACGAATCAGAGCTAAGGTTCTCGGACTCCGCGATCTCTGTGGAGAGGGAGTTTGGGGCAATTCCGATTTGCCGGAGAGGAGTTCGTGCGGAAGGGAACCGGGCAGCGCTTGGAGGCAAAGTTGTTCGCGGACGTAGCTGAGAGAAGTTGTTCGTCGCCTGGGCGGACTGTTCGGGAGTCGCTGTTCGCGAACAGGAGTGTTTTTGAGGCACGGAAAGGAGAATATTTAATATTTAATTGGAAGGGAAGGAGAATATTGGATTTTTAATTTCTTCCTGGGTTCCAATTTCTGGGAAAGGAAAGGAGAATATTTAATTTCCTTTCCTGGGTTCCGATTTCTGGAAATGAAAGGAGAAATTTTTCCTGGGTTTCGATTTCCAGAAAAAAAAAGGAGTTCCTCTGTGCACGGAGAAGGAAGGGAATCAACCCAGATTTGTTTCCGTTTGCTTGGCCTGAATTGCCGCTAGTTCCGTTTCAGGAATTTCGAATTTTGTTTGTGGAAGAAATTGGAAGCTTTGTGCTGCGGAGACCAAACATTCCTTCGGAGGCAGGAAGCAAAATCGGAAGGTCCCGATTATCTTGGGAGGTGATTCAGATTTCATTCCTTTACAGAAGCGAGCGGAGAAAACTGTGGAGAAGTTAATTTGGAAGATTCTTCAAATTTTGCGGTGTAACGGAGTTAGTCCAAGAAGCCGAAAAGAAAAGTTCAGAGGAAAATTTGAAAGGAAAGCGAAGCGGAGTAATTGGAATGTGATTTTCTTTCCTTTACTGGAGCCGCGAAATATTTTCTTTTGGTGGATTTTCTCTGTTGGATCTGTGGAGATTTCTGGCGGGATCAAAATTGTTCGCAAGGCGGACGGGCTCGCGGGAACGAACAGGTGCGAAGCAGTTCAGATAAAGGGCTACAGCAGTTCGACGAGTTATGCTTCGGGGAGTTCGTGGTAGAGGCGGCGTCGCGATTTTGAGGCACGACAGTTCATGAACTTTCGCGGCATTAGGCGAGGTGGAGTTCGCGAACAGGAGCTCGTGTGCAGTTACCGCGAACAGGAGCATTTGCAAACAGAGGATTTTGGTGGTGTTCGACCAGCAAAGTTTGCAAGTTCGTCGCAGGTGGAGTTTGGGACAGGTGGAGTTCGGTAGGGTGCTGACGAGCGAGTAGACGCGATTATTCGCGAACAGTGGTTTCAGGGAGGTATTTCGCGAAGGGTTTCGCTCACGGGACAGCAGTTTTGCCGAGGTGCTGGTGCGAACAAGAAAAGTGCTTCAACCCACATTTGTGCATAAGAAACTCCATGATATTTTTCTCCTAAGGGGCTGGATATTCGCAAGGTGGAGATTTTCTCCTAAGGGGCAGAATGTTCGCAAGGTGGAGATATTTCTCCTAAGGAGCTGGATATTCGCAAGGTGGAGATTTTCTCCTAATGGGCGGGATATTCGCAAGGTGGAGATTTTTTCTCCTAAGGGATTGAATATTCTCAAGGTGGAGATTTTCTCCTAAAGGGCTGGATATTCGCCAAGGTGGAGAATTATTAGGTATGACTCATAATACCAGGATTTGGAGTCTCTTGGAATGAAGAGATGTCTCTTAGAATTGAAGAGATGTGTCTCTTGGAATTCAGTGGGTTGAGATCAGCGAGGGCGCAGCAGAAGCATGATGGTCTAACCCACATTGGTGTAGATGTAACTCCCAGGTATCTTTTCTCCTAAGGGGCTGGATATTCGCCAAGGTGGAGATTTGTTATGGTATGACTCATATACCATATAGGGACAGACGCTGGAACGAAGCGGAGCAGAGCGGAGCGGAGCGGAGCGAAAGAATCTGTCCAAATTGAGAAGTTACGTTATATGAGTTAGGGCTATACGGTACATGGGTAATTTGGGAATTACATATTGTACTGCAGGGCTTACTCTAGGATTATAAATAGACCTGTTTTGTAATATTAGGTCTTTGAGAGAGTTGAATTTTGTATTCTGTATTCTTTTCTGAATATTGAAAAGGAGGTCGCCGCTCTGCTCCCGAGGACGTAGGCATATTTGCCGAACCTCGTTAAATCTCTGTGTTCTTCTGGATTTGTGTCGATTACTGTTTTTCTTCGCCCTAATTTTCTCAACAATAAGTCATACTAAGTAGCTTCATATTGCCATCAATATACATGTTAGTCTAATTTTGGACTTATCAATATTATTGTAAGACATATTTTCATTAGCTATTGTGTTTGAATTTCATGATATTGTCTGAATTATAACTAACGGAAATTTACATGCAAAAGTCACAATTATTTTGTATTTATATATCTAAAACCCGAAATTTGATATGTACACTTATCAATACTTTAGTTTCACAATCTTATGCATGAAAGATAAAAGATGATTTTTTTTAATGTAATATAAAAGAATTGAATTTTATACATGTAAATATGATTGTTCGGCGGTCAGATCTTTAAATACATAAGAATTGCGTAGCACGCAAGTAATTGATCCTATAATTTAATATACGAAAACATTTTTTTTTTATAATTGCATGCAATATCATCAATATCACTAATAGTGGTCACATAATTTATAGAAAAAATAAAATAAAATAATCAATATTAGCAATTATTTTAAGAGAATATTTCCTCAAGCATAGGGAGGTGAGAGGCATGGCTTGCGTTTCCTAACTTCCCCAAAGAGGAATAACAGCAAAGATGCCAAGTAAAAAGAGTGTGACTTTATGGTCTTAATTCCAATTATTATGGTTGGTAATGGACTTTGACTCAACTCATAGGCATGTAAATCTTGTTATAGTATACTATTAAGGGTCCGTTTGGGTCAGTTTGTGCGTTTCAGGATAAACTATTTATCCTGAAACGCGGCCCGCATTTAGTGTAAAAACTCAAACGCAGTTTCAGATAAGCTGACGAAAAACGCGAACCAAATGATACGGCGACGTTTTCAAAACGATGCCCACACTTATAAGCTGCACCAAACGGACCCTAAATAATGATGCTTCAATTTTTTTTAAAGTATTATAATAAAAATAAATCATAATTCATTACATGGGCAAAATTAGAATTATTTTTTTTTAGGGGGGACAAAATTTAGCAAATGTCTAGACCTTTTTTTTCTTATTATTGGGAAAAAAAAAATTTATTGCGAAGGGTTGGGGCGCAAAATTACAAAATTACATAAGAAAATAAAATTATTTATGTGTAAAAATTGTGACTTTCATAATTTCAGAGGGAGCAATTGCTCGTCCTCTTCTCTTCATCATGTTAGCTTTCCAACTCCTTGTATTTGAAGGTTAGCGTTAGGTGGATTGTAGCTGGGTTCAAATACAATTTAAAGATCAGATATACCATTTTAAACTAGAAATACCACTCAATTTTTATTTATTTACATATCTAACACCTAAATTTTGATTTTATGCATAAAGACACACAGAGACCACCTTATCTATACATAAAAATTTGTATTTCACATTTTAAAACTTAAAATAGTTATATTTCTTATGTGAAATAAAAGTTTTGGATGCCATAAATGTAAATAAGAAAGTTTAGGTGTCAGATATGTAAATAAATAGGAATCACACAAACATTTTGAAAGCTTATGCATTTTTGTTTTCATTAGATTGATATTGAGAGACTTTGATTCTCTCCCATTATTATGATTATTACACTTAAAGTAGTCAATGATCCGAATTATTCAATTAATTTTTTACTATTAATAATTAATTTATCAACAGATTATTCAATAAGTTGCAGCTGCCCAAAACAGACCCTAAGGGCCCGTTTAGGGCAGTTTATTTGGTGCAGTGGCGTTTTGAAAACGCACCTAGCCTGTTTGGATAAACCGCGTTTTGACAGCTTATGCGTTTTTAAAACGCTGAAAATAGCGTTTTCACGCCACACCTATTTAGGTGCCGTGAGAGCTTTCTGGCTGCGGTCTGACTTTCCAAAAAAAAAATTATAATAACCACCACACCTAACTTATCAGTAGATTATTTTTAATCGCTTATCAGCAGATTACCCAAACTTACTCTAAGGCTGATTCTAATCTTACTGATTTATGGGGCATTTTATTAGATATCATGCAATTTCTACGAATTTACTAATTTAATATCTAAAAGCTACTTCTTACATTTATATCATCCAGTTCATTTATTTCACATAAAAAAAAATACTTTTATTTTAACTTTTAAGAAAAAAATGAAATACACTTTCATGGATACATAAGGTGATACTAGCATAAAAATTAAAGTGAAGTTGGCNTTATCAGAAAATTATTTTTAATCCGCTTAACAGCAGATTATTCAATAAGCTAAAACTGTACCAAACAGACTCTAAGGCTAATTCTAATTTTACTGATTTATGGGGCTTTCACGTACATATCATGCAATTTCTATGAATTTAATTATTTATTATCTAAAAGCTACTTCTTACATTTATACCATTCAGATCATTTATTTCACATAAAAAAATACTTTTATTTTAACTTTTAAGAAAAAAATAAAATACACTTTCATGGATGCATAAGGTGATACTAGCATAAAAATTAAAGTGAAGTTGGCAGATATGTAAATACACAAGAATCGAGTGGTATGTATGTGAATCTCTCTCTCTCTCTCTCTCTCTCTCTCTTCTTAAATTAGGATTGAGCCTGTAATATGATTGGCATGAATAAAATGTGAAAATATCACACTACTCGTAATAAATTTAGTTCATTTCAACATAATTTACTAATATTTGTTGAAAACAAGTATAAATAATAAAATGTAAGCCTCTTATTTTAAATTTATATATTAACAACCCCTAACTAAAAAATAAATACAATAATGGTTATAATAATAATAATAATAATAATAGTAATAATAATAATAATAAGAGAATCTTTACCTTAAACACAGGAGAAATCCCAATTCTCAGCATCCTCAACAGAACCCTTCATCTTCCTTCGCTTCTTATCCTGTTTCTCAGGTTTCAATTTCACTAATCAGCTCATTTCTTATTTATCTTCAAAAATCTTCTTCTCGAATTACATACTTCATCCCTCTCCACTTAATTTGTCGCAGATTGATTGAAGGTCAGAGAAGAACCTTAGCGATGTTCGAAGATTCGAGCTATTTTAGCAGTCTTCACGAGCCCGATGAACCCATGATGCCCCCATCTTTTGCAGATAGCAGCAGCAGCAATGAATGTTTGTTNTGAATTACATACTTCATCCCTCTACATTTAATTTCTCGCAGATTGATTGAAGGTCAGAGAAGAACCTTAGCGATGTTCGAAGATTCGAGCTATTTCAGCACTCTTCACGAGCCCGATGAACCCATGATGCCCCCATCTTTTGCAGATAGCAGCAGCAGCAATGAATGTTTGTTAGAAGATGATAAGATTCTCCCCTCTTTCAATCTCGATGAGCAGATTAATCAACAATTCAGCTTCGACATGGAAGTAGTAGGTTCGGTTCCTCAGCCCCCTTTTGAAAACCCTAATTGGGACATATGTTACGGTGATCAAATACCACCACCGCCGCTGACACAAGCTCTCTACCCCGATCCGACCTACCTCCGGTCCGGACCGGACGTACCCGATCTCCTGAACCTGCTCGAACCGCCGCGATGTGCAGTGAACCCACCGGCGAATTCGATAGCATTGGACGGCGTATCGATGCTTTATGAGCCGATGATGGGTATGGGGACGCAATCGAGGGTTTTGCGGGATTTATTCGGGTCGTTGCCGCAGAATTACGGGTTGTTTTGTGGGTTGGAGGAGAGGGAAAGAGGGATTTTGGGAGGGGGAGAAGGAGAGAGCAGGCGGTTTAATGGAGTGTTGGATTATGGAAGAGAAATGGTGAAGGGTGAGATGAAGGGGAGTTTCGCAACTGAGAGGCAGAGGAGGGTGCAGCTGAATGAGAAGTATGCTGCATTGAGATCCCTGGTTCCTAATCCTACTAAGGTAATTCTTTTTTAGTTCTAAGAAAGGATTGCTGCACAATCTTGCTTTTTCTGAGCATTCTCTCTTTGAATGTTCATGTCTGCTTATTGGATTTTTTTAGTTTTAAATCTCCAAGTTGGCTTAAGCATTTATTCTCTCTCCAATCCCTACTCTTCTTAACATTCTCTCTCTCTTTCTCTCTCTTGAAAAAAATAATATTCTTACAACCGCGTCTGTACAATCACGTCTGAACAATCAATCACTGGAGATCAAATCAACATGCATGAGAATTTGCTCTGTGCAATTTTTTGGGATTTGGTGATCGGATGTAATATTTTATCCTATGTGATTAGGGCTTGATTATGATTGTCAAGTTTAACCGGATGGACCAAAAAGATTCGATTTTATGCTATGAAAACATACTTGTTGTGTATTGATGACCCAATAAACACCCCATTGCCAATTTTTAAGAAATAGTTCAAAACGTCTTTTAAGATAATAAGGTTTCACTCAAGACAAATTATTCAACGTGAAATTTAAATATTTCTTAGAAGTTGTAAAATAAATGAAATACTCATAAATAAATAAATAAATTTGCTTCCTCTCCCTCATTAAATTTTTTTCTCCCTCATTAAAATTTGTTTCTCAATACATAAGAAGAAAAAATGAAAAAAGTGTAGCACATTTAATTCCGAATATTACTTGACAAACTTTTTATGATCAATAAAATAGTTAATTTGATGCCATAAAGAAGTTATTTCTAAGTTATAACCAATCCATCAATTTGATTGGTTCAGTTCAATCAATCCAACCAAACACACTACTAATACTTAATCATCATATTGACAGTGACTTCAACAATATTATTCATATATCTCTTACAGTGGTTTTCATATCGCATAATTCTTATCTATTTAAATATTTAATATCTAAAATTTAAAATTAACTTATATAAGGTTCAAATCTTAGACTTTATGTCAAAATTATCACTAATATTAACTTTTCTAAGATAAAATGTTGTTATATATATATATATATATATATGTATAAATATTATGTAAATAAATATTAGATATGCAAATACATGAGAATGTTGTGTGGTATATATAATTTTTTTTATTAATTCTAAATCTTACTATATATTAACACCTCTATATATTTAGAGAAAATATTTCATATGAGACCAACCAATAACGGAAGAGGACATCTATATGCACACTCTAGTTGGAGAAATATTTGCGTACGTAATACGCACACAACTCTGCGTGCGCACTACATTAATCCCGCAATACTCTCATATGAATAACATCAAAATAGAATCTACAAAAGTTATTAGAAGGTTATTAGAATTAGTGCCCTAATAATCTCCCAATAGCCTCATAATAGCCACCAAACAGAGGTTATTAAGAACGCAGCTCCTCCTGAGTATTAGGTACGCAAATATTTCCCCTCTATCTTACTACTGGCTGTGTGTAGGTGCATTAGACGCGCCTGATATTTTCTCGTTTGCTTGAATCAATCTAACCCTAATTTTTCTTTCTTGTTTCCTTCAAACCCCACAGCCCGACCGCGCCTCCACCGTTGGGGACGCCATTGACTACATCAAAGAGCTCCTCCGAACCATAGACGAGCTGAAACTACTAGTAGACAAAAAANAATTTGGAGAAATATTTGAGTAAGTAATAAGCACACGGCTCTGCGTACATATTACATTAACCCCGCTGTTATGGTATGGCTTTTCTCAACACCCGCAATACTCTCATATGAATAACATTGAAATAGAACCGACCAAAATTATTAGAAGGTTATTAGAATTAGTGCCTTAATAATCTCTCAATAACCTCATAATAACCACAAAACAGAGGTTATTATGGACTTAGCTCCGCCTGAGTATTAGGTACGCAAATATTTCCCCTCTTACTTCTGGCTGTGTGTAGGTGCATTAGACGCGCCTGATATTTTCTCGTTTGCTTGAATCAATTTAACCCTAATTTTTCTTTCTTGTTTCCTTCAAACCCCACAGCCCGACCGCGCCTCCACCGTCGGGGACGCCATTGACTACATCAAAGAGCTCCTCCGAACCATAGACGAGCTGAAACTACTAGTAGACAAAAAACGATCAGGCACTCGAGAGAGAAGCTGCAAGCAGATAATAAGAGGAGAAGAGACCACAGCCTGCACTGACATGGAGAGCTCCACGATAAGATCGGCGAAGGAAGACGATCAGGAAAACCTACTTCCACTCTACGGACCTCTTCGAAGCTCCTGGCTGCAAAGGAAGTCTAAGGAGACATTCGTTGACGTTCGGATTATTGATGATGAAGTGAACATAAAGCTGACGCAGAAGAAGAAGACGAATACGCTGCTTTTTGCCGCCAAGGTATTGGAGGAGCTTAGGCTTGATCTGAATCATGTCGCGGGAGGAATTATTGGGGATTATCACATTTTCATGTTCAATGCAAAGGTTTGTCAAGTTTATTCTTTTACTATAATATAGAGAAATTTACATGAATACCACACGATTCTTATGTATTTACATATCTGACCCCCAAAGCATTTTGGTGTTATGGACACGCAGGGAAGAGCTATTCTTTCACTCATGCATGCATGCATGAAATTTTTTTTAAAATAATTTTTTTACTGTAAAAGTTTTATCTTAAAAAAATTAATAATAAGTTTTTTTTCTTCTATAAATGAGTGCAGATATGTGAAGGTTCAACAGTGTATGCTGGAGCAGTAGCCAACAAGCTCCTTGAAGCCATGGCTAGACGTACAGTGCAGGACTCCATATTGTACTTGTAGTAACCATTAGAAAATTGCAGCTTTAAATCTATGCCAATAAAATCTTAATACTTTCTGGAGGGTGTAAAAAACAATTCATTGAAGGTGTTCTAACACAAAATATTGTTCAGAATAAGAAAAGGAAATGATGCAGCTTTCCTTTGAGTATTTTATTAAATAATATTTTATTTTACAGAAAAAACTATAATAGTTTGATGTTATTATCATACAGCATGTGGCAATGTTGAAAATTATTTAATTGGGGATATGCATACTAACCGCCCAATTCGTATGCATGTAATTACTGTGTTTAAGAGCTTAACTTTGCTCTTTTGCATTTATTCCTCTCAAATCTTTCGTATCATATCAAAAGTATCATTTAAAAAAAATGAATACAACTTTCGATGAATAGTTTGTTGTATTGATGGCTTTTATTTAATGAGTTTGTTTTTTTGATTTATTTATTTTTTATTTTTTTATTTTTTTTATATGCTTCAAGTCCTCTCTATAAAAAAAACTTGGGGTTTATGAGAGGAGTATGAAGAGAAATTGTTGTAACCCTAAACCGTCTTTGGGTTTTCCTTATCCGGTGTTAGTGAAATCTCCCTCCGTGTGGACATAGGTGAATTGATTTAACCCCGAATCATGTAAATCTTTTGATTTGATTGCTCTTGTGTGAATTTCTATGCTTTCACATCGTTTTCGTATAATAATTGTGTTATGGTATGGCTCATATACCATATAGGGACAAACGCTGGAGCGAAAGAATCTGTCTAAATTGGGAAGTTACGTTATATGGGTTGGGGCTATACGGTACATGGGTAATTTGGGAATTACATATTGTACTGCAGGGCTTACTCTAGGATTATAAATAGATCTGTTTGTAATCCTAGGTCTTTGAGAGAGTTGGATCCCTGAATTCTGTAAACCCTTTTCTGAATATTGAAAGGAACTCGCCGCTCTGCTCCCGAGAACGTAGGCATCTTTGTCGAACCTCGTTAAATCTCTGTGTTCTTCTGGATTTGTGTCGTTTTACTGTTTTCTTCGCCATAATTTTCTCAACAAGTGGTATCAGAGCAAGTTCGAGTGCAGAGAAGAAAAATTACGACGACCCAAGAAGAAAGGTTCGCTGCAGTTCCGATTCGCCGGAGATTTACGGGCGAAAGTTCGTACCGCGCAGCGCTTGGATGCAAAGCCGAACGTAGCAGAGGGAAGTTGTTCGTCGCCTAGGCGGACGGTTCGGGAGTCGCTGTTCGTGGAGAATCACCGCAGTTCGCGATTCTCAGCAGGCGTTCGCGGTTACAGGAGTTCGCGTGCATTATTGCCTCTTCCGCAGGCGAAGGCGAAGGCTTCTGCAGGGCAGAAGCTTCGCGGAAAGCGGAAGATCGCAAGGTTCTGCGCCTCTCGGAAGCTTTGCGAGCAGGGGTTGTTCGGTGCTAGGATTCGCTGCCAGAAAGGAAGGCAAGGATCTGGGCGAGCAGAATAGGAAAGGAGCAGGAAAGGAGCGGAGGAGGTCAGGAACGGAAAGGAAGGAGGAGCGGAGGAGGAGGAATCTTTGATTCTACTAGAGTAATATTCCCCTCCATTATTCCCTTCCGGTAAAGGCTGTTGCGCAGAGGATTAATTCGGAAAGGAATTTGGATTTTCTTCCGCTGAAGGCTGCTGTAGAGGATTGGAAAGGATCAAAATTGTTTGCAAGGTGGACGGACTCGCGGGAAGGAACAGGTGCGAAGCAGTTCGGATAAAGGGCTACGACAGTTCGACGAGTTCGCAGTAGAGGCGGCGTCGCGATTTTGAGGCGCGACAGTTCATAAACCTTCGCGGCATTAGGCGAGGTCGAGTTCGCGAACAGGAGTTCGTGTGCAGTTACCGCGAACAGGAGTGTTTGCAAACAGAGAAGTTTGGTAGTGTTCGACCAGCGGAGTTCGCAGGTTTGTGGCAGGAGTTGCGGCATGTGCAGTTGCAGCAGAGTTCGCAGGTTTGTCGCAGGAGTTGCGGCATGTGCAGTTGCAGCAGAGTTCGCAGGTTTGTCGCAGCAGTTGCGGCATCTGCAGTTGCAGCGGAGTTTGCAGATCTGTCGCAGGAATTGCGGCATGTGCAGTTGCAGCGGAGTTTGCAGATCTGTCGCAGGAATTGCGGCATGTGCAGTTGCGGAGTTCGCAGGTTTGCCGCAGAAATTGCGGCATGTGCAGTTGCAGCGGAGTTCACAGGTTTGCCGCAGGAGTTGCGGCATGTGCAGTTGCAGCGGAGTTCGCAGGTTTGCCGCAGGAGTTGCGGCATGTGCAGTTGCAGCGGAGTTTGCAGGTTTGTCGCAGGAATTGAGGCATGTGCAGTTGCAGCGGAGTTCCCAGGTTTGTCGCAGGAGTTGCGGCATATGCAGTTGCAGCGGAGTTCGCAGGTTTGTCCTGGAGTTGCGACAGGCAGATTGTTCGCAGGTTTGTCGCAGAAGAAATTGTGACAGGTGGAGTTTAGCTGGTGTCCGCAGTATTTCAGCCGAATTTTTGTGCGAACAGAAAATGTGCTTCGTGTGAAAAATTTTATTCGTGAATCACTGAAAAATGCGGGAAAGGTGCTTCGTGTGTTCTAGATCAAAAGCGTTCTAGTTAAACCAACAAAAAAAATATCTATCTATCTATCTATCTTAAAGAATGGCCGTAGACTATTATATGAGTCCCTAACCACCCTCATGTGCTTAACTATTTAAGGACCGCCCTCACTACTGACAAACTAGCTAGAGAAGGATTTAATACCATGACCTGAGGGGATTTATGACATTCCATGAGCTACTCTACAAACAGTACATGGCTGGCGGCGCACATGCACGCACGTACACCACAGATTTATATATATATANTGTTGCTTCTGAGACATTAAAACCAGATATGTAGTTACAAACCACGTTTCTTGGATGAACGGCTGGGTTGTGAAGAAGACAAGTGCTAAAAAAAAGGGACATTTACATATAAACCAACTAATTCCCATGTATTTACATATAGAACACATAGGATTTTACATACAAATCGCTCAATTCTTATGGATTTAGATATCTCATACCTAAACTCTCATACTTACACGCGTACCTCTGAACTATTTAATATTACATCAATAAATAGTATTAGTAGCAACTTCTAAAAAACTCAAATAGACTTTTTCATGCATGTATTTAAAGTGTCAAAAGGTTATGTACATAAATATGAAAGTTCAAGGGTGAGAAATGTAAATACCTAAGAATGTTTGTTAAAATATGTAAGTTTCTCATATTCGTGTTTTATATTTATACCACCCAAATTTTTTATATCACATCAAAAATTTCATTATTTTAACTTAAAAAATGAATCACAAATTTTCATGAAAACGATGGAATGTATGTAAAAATTGAAGTTTAGGTGTTACATATTTCTCTCTATTCTTAAATTTTTACACATATCAAAGACATCAATGAATCGTGGATGTTTGAGACGAACGACATTCTGATCAAACGAGATAATAACAATGTCATTGACTCATTTCCTTTCTTAGAAGCACAATCACACGACAGATGTGGAAAGCTCTCCTAGCGAGATAGTACTCTGAGTTTGTCCTTCTCACTCAATTCAAGTAGGTTATTTCTGTCACACCGTAGAGACAACAACATTACTATTCGTCATTGTGGCCAACTTGCTCTTCAAAGCAATTTTATTTTGAAACATGTAAATAATATTTATTCTTTTTTAGTTTTTGTTAAAGAAGATATGACTCATTTCGTACGTGCATGATTTTATACTTTGCATTACACACATTTTCAGAATGCATAGTTTTATACGCACATGCATAAGTTTATGTTGTAACCTCTTTGGATATTTCATATTTATGGGAGGTCTAATCTAACATTTCAATTTTTTTCTTTTGTTTTTNAGAGAGTACTCTGATTTTGTCCTTCTCACTCAATTCAAGTAGGTTATTTCTGTCACACAGTAGAGACAACAACAATATTATTCGTCATTGTGCCCAACTTGCCCTTCAAAGCAATTTTATTTTGAAACATGTAAATAATATTTATTCTTTTTTAGTTTTTGTTAAAGAAGATATGACTCATTTTGTACGTGCATGATTTTATACTTTGCATTACACACATTTTCAAGTTGCATAGTTTCATACGCACATGCATAATTTTATTTTGTAACCTCTTTGGATATTTCATATTTATGGGAGGTCTAATCTAACATTTCAATTTTTTTCTTTTGTTTTTTTTGGCAAATTTAAATATACCACTCAATCCTCATGTATTTAAATCTCTAACATTTCAATTTTTATATTTATATACATAATTCTTTAGCATCATAATTTATGCATAAAAATGTATAATATTTTTTTAATAAATAAATAAATGTGATATTTTTTACGTGATTTTAAAGATTTGAGAGTTATATATGTAAATATTAAAGATTAAGGGTTAGATGTATAAATATACAATAATTATAACGTGTATGCAAATGACCTTTTTCAGTAGGTAAGAAGTTCTAAATTCCTTTAAAATAAAATACTAGGTCGACTTTTTGGTTCTCATTCATTTTATTTTTGTGTGTTTTTATTTTATTTTATTTATGTTTTATTTTTAATTCAAGCATATTTGACCTATCTATTTAAGATATGATTCCTTGAGAAAATACTAAAAAAAAAAAAACAACTTTGATTTTTTTATAGTGGGCCGAATCCACCGCCGTCCGTGATATGTACATCTCACTCTATTTANCTAATATTTTTTAAAAAATAAATAAATGTGATATTTTTTACGTGATTTTAAAGATTTCACAGTTATATATATAAATATTAAAAATTAAGGGTTAGATGTATAAATATACAATAATTATAACGTGTATGTAAATGATTTTTTTCAGTAGATAAGAAGTTCTAAATTTCTTTAGAATAAAAAATTAGGGCGACTTTTTTTTTCTCATTCATTTTTTTTGTGTGTTTTTAATTTATTTAATTTATGTTTTATTTTTAAATCAAGCATATTTGACCTATTTATTTAAGATATGATTCCTTGAGAAAATACTAAAAAAAAAACAACTTTGATTTTTTTCTAGTGGCCCGAATCCACCGACGTCCGTGATATGTACATCTCACTCTATTTATTCACATTCGATTTATTTAAAAAAATATCCTACAAATTCATTTAAACTTTTATTTATTTATTCATAAAAAATAATTTAATAAATAAAATGAAATAAAGGAGGAACTGGGAACAAATGTGAGGCCGTGAAAGAGGGAGACATGGGAGAAAAGGTCACTGGATTTTTTGGGATCTGTCGCAGATTGGGCCGGGAGGCTTCCCAACTCGTGGGGTGGAAGGCTCCATGACGGCAATTCATGGGCTTGGTTTGTTGCGGGCCCAGTATAAAGCTGCCTTAGGAATTGGGCTTCATTTGGCAGCGTGGTTGTCATTAATAGAGGTGCTCGGATGAGAAAGGAATATTTACATGCATAACTCTATAACAGTTGTATTTACATATTTAATACCAATATTTTAATTTTTCCATAAAAAAAGTGCATTTTATATTTAAGAAGTTGACTTTAGCTTTCGAAAAAATATTACGCCTACAATATTTTGGAAGGTAAATGAACATCTGTCTTTTTGCGCGAAATGCGAAAGCTGTGAATTAGGAAAAATTATTGCATTCGCTGTATGCGGTGCCCGATTCTTATCGTAGATCACGGTGATCTACGTAATCTACGATCAAGATTATTTCAATTTTTTGTTAAAAAAAATTTAAGTGGGCCCACCGAATAATTTTACGTGAATTAAGGTTTGTAAAATCCACGGATTTATGTTGTCTAAATTGACGGTCTGATTAGGTTAAATGCTGCTCTAAATCTGTTACCAGACTGCCAATTCTCAGTTAAATCTTTCAAACGAACAGGCCCTAAAGTATCCTCCATTCTACGGAAATAAAGATGCGATCAATTTGAAAGCAGAGGGAAGGAAACAATGTTGACGTGCTTGATTCTATTCACTCTATCAGCGATCTCTCTGTGGCTGGTTTCTTTATGGAGAATTTTATCTTCTTCTTCGGTTCAGGCCAATTCATCGTTCCTTTCCAATTCCGGCAGTAAGGAAACGCATTCTTAATCTCCATGGATTTTTTGTGTTAATTTTAGATATTGTTAAGCTGGTTTATGGCGTTGGTAGGAGCTGGAAATGGCAGAAGGAAAAGAAATGTCCTGCTGGTGGTGGCTCATCCTGATGACGAATCCATGTTAGCATTTGCCCTAATTCCAGTTTTTGTTTTCTAATCTTTCTTCTATTTGATCATGTCTTGATTTCCTTACAATCTGTAGTAATTAGGGTTATGTAAAAATTTATACGATAAATTTTTTTAAAATATTATATCTGAATTTTTTGACAAGAAAGAACTGTATTGCCAATTATAGTATTTCTTAGCTGATACTAGNGCTGTAGTAATTAGGGTTATGTAAAAAATTATACGATAATTTTTTTTTAAATATTATATCTGAATTTTTTGACAAGAAAGAACTGTATTGCCAATTATAGTATTTCTTAGCTGATACTAGGCTTACTGGGTGAAGATATTTTTCTATCTTGTCCAACCATTGTTGAAATGAAAATTGTTTTTTATATAATGAGAACAATCCCTTTAGCAAGTCCATATTGTTCCTGACATAAGAATAGATAGAATAATAGAAGGGCAGNCAAGATATTTTTCTATCTTGTCCAACCATTGTTGAAATGAAAATTGTTTTTTATGTAATGAGAACAATCCCTTTAGCAAGTCCATATTGTTCCTGACATAAGAATAGATAGAATAATAGAAGGGCAGAACACTAGATAATGTAGATTCAGGGAGAGGATGAGATTTGTTGTTCTGTTTTGAGATAATAATTATTTATACTAATTAAATGGTACCGGCTTGTGGTTGAGATATTAAAAATTGCTGAAAACATTGTACAATTCTAATTTATTTTTATGTTATAAATACTTTTGCAAAAAAAAAAAATATCAGCTTTAAAAGTTTATTGATTTATTATTACAAGTAATTCTATGGAGGATCATATTAGTATGAAAAAATTGATAAATATTTTTAAAATCATATTATATCAATAAGAAGTGAGAAATTATACCACTGATATTTAGTCTTATAACATTTTATTAGTTTTGCAAACTTGTGGAATTCAAAAATCAATGAAAAAAAGAGAGTCAACGATGTGCATCCTTAGGTAACTTTACCAACACAACCTATGAGAAGAAGAAAGTAAATGATAATTTTTTTTTCTCTTTTTTATAGTGTTTTTGCTGCAAAAAAATGAATGTTAGCTTCACATTATAATTATAACTATTTATAATTTTAATTATGAAGGTTATAAATAACATATGTACAACAAAAGATAACTAGCTTGGTAGGAGGGTAAAAAAAATTGTCTTACACTCTTTCTTTGCCTATAATAGGACAAAATTAAAAATTGAACCCACCACAACCAAAAACAAGATGACCCAATAGCTATAGGTGATAAAGCAATCAGTAAGACATTAACAGAAAGAGTCAATCATAGAGATGAAACTTTCATGCGATGGATTTTAGCAAAAGGTTAGTTTAGCAATCATGGATGCCATAGTATAAATTTATTTAGAATTAACAAGCGCCTCCATCTTACCTATAAACTCCATATTCGTTTCAAGCCTTAGCCTTGTCCAATTACAAGGAAGAATATATAAATTTATTAACCCCATGAACACTGCATCAACCCAAATTGAATGCATCTTCATTTAGAAGCTTAATAAGCAGCAGCTTCCAATTATGCAGAGCAGTAATGCGCAATGGTACGTGGATAGCTATATTTAATGATAGAAGCAGCTAACACAATTTATAACTCAACTGGGATAACATAAGTTTAATGTTGCAGAATTTCAGTATAAAGAAAGAACAGTATGACCGTATGTCATTTCATTAATATTTCTGCAAGCTAATTAACAAAGCAATAAAAAAAAAAAAGAAGAAGCAATAATTAGTAGCAGCAGACATTTAAAGCAAATATATTCAAAGCAACGGTTAATAGCTGCAAAATAGTCTAAAAATATTAATTATTGCAGATTAGCAATTTAAGGTTTAAGATAAACAGTTCTCCAAATTTCGATCATAGCAATTCAACAGAAGTTAATTTAAGGTTTAAGATAAACAGTTCTCCAAATTTTGATCATAGCAATTCAACAGAAGTTAAAGCTACGTTAACTAAAAGTTGTCTTCACCAGTGAAAGAAACTTTGAACAGTAGACACACGCTTAATTCATGTAATAGCTATGAAGTGGAATAATATTTTTGGGGGATGCAACTTGAATATAGCAAGTAAGTTGGTACCGAGATTGTCATAACGAACTGCAGGTCTTAGCAATAGATGAAGACATAATTGAGTGGAATGCAACAAGCGTATGATGATTAAGGAATAGTTCTAAGAATTTAAATGGAGGCTTAATGAATACCCATATTAATTTTATTTTATTAACAATGGTGGGAGGTCATTCAAAAAAGAAATTCCATTTCTCTTGAGACGTGAGGGATCAAAACTTATGGCGTGGGTGGGTATCTATTGTCTAAGGAGCAATTTTGTTTTTATATTGAAATTTATGATGGATTTTTTAATTTTATATTTTTTTAGCTGTTAAAGAATAAGGCAACTCAATTCTTTGAAATCAATAAGTGCATTGTAGTTCTCCCTAATGATTGCAAAAATTGTTTTTCATAAATTTATTGTTAATTAAATTTATATGAGTATATCCCGTACTAAAATTTCTACAAACAAGAGAGTTATGTAGAAAATAAAAGTAAGGTTACCTTGAGGCACTCAGAACAGAAATATGAGCGTGAGACTTGATTACTTTAGGTAATCACTCAGGTCTTCATATAAGCCTGAGCTTTATTTTTATTAAAGTCACAAGCCTATAGATTTGGTTCGAAACTGAGGTGTGTTATTTTGAAATGATCATTATTTATGTGGTTCAGTGATGTAAACCAGGTCAATGAGTACCCACCTTTAGTTATGAAGTTTTTGAAACATATATCTTAAGATGCCGGGTTGAAATGCACCTTACAGGTAGTAAGAGAGTATTCACCTTGACTGTACACATCATAGCCAGGAAGGAGGGAGGGAGGGAGGGAGGAACAGGGTTTTCTCTTTTTTAATGTCAAGGTTAATATCTAACAAAGTATAATTCCTTAGTGAAGCATCTTTACTAAAATTGCTTTCTTGTTACGAAATGGTCACTATCTGTATGTGGTTCATTAGTGAAATTTAATAAGTCATTAAGTTTTTAAACCATGGATCTTGAAACTGAACGTCCTTGTTGGGCTTGGCTATATGCTCTTGCCAAGCCAAAGAACATGAACAAGACCTGTTCGTTTCTTGGGTCAGTGCAAATATGTTTTTTCCTTAAGCATTTTAGAAGAGGAGTTTTGCTTATAAATAATGTTATTTTGTTTGCCAACCTACTATTTTGCTTTTTATCAGTTTTTTTAGGTGCCTTTGGCACATTTTTTGGANTGATGCTGTATCAAAAGAGAAGAGCCAAAGCACAAACAATGTTTTGATTTTTATTTAAAATTGCGCAATATGAGCAGCGCCTTGAGGCTAGTCTCAACACTTTTTACTAAAAGAAAATTGTAATGAGGCTCACCTCTCATTTCTCGAAGGTGAGGCATACACCTCACCCAGGTTGGGACCACCTTTCCTCAAGTAATGCCTTAAATTTTAAGGCTCTGTAAAAGGAAACTAAATGTAATATCAATATATCCCATCTATTGAAATTCATGCCTCACACACTAAATAACAAGAAATAAAAGGAAAATGTATCCATAAAAACTTATGTATTTGAAATTCTAATTATCAAAGTAATTATTATTTTAATTAATATTTTTATTGATTATTATTCTTAAAAAATAAAAAAATAATTTAGATTAAAGATGATAAGAAATGGGAGAATATAGATACGACTAAGGATAAGATGCGGGATAATAATTCATTATGCTGACGACTCTAATGAAAAGAAAGATTAATGTTTAATTTATTTTGATTGTTATGCTTTGATGCTTTAGTATTTTATTATAACATCTTAGCTTTCTTTGATAGTTTAATGTTTGTATAACCCATATTATTTCATAATTTTGATATTAAGATATCAACATGTTACTTCTAATACACAATTTATTACTTATTACTTTGTTAAAATTTTAGATGCCTAAGGAGTGGAGGAACAATATTTTGATCCCCATTTTTAAGAATAAAGGGGATGTAGAAGAGTGTGTAAATTATAGAAGAATTAAGTTGATGTGTCATACTTTAAAATTATGGGAGAGGGTAATTGAACACAAGTTACGACGCATTACAAAGTTTTCTCATAATCAGTTTGGATTTATGTCTGGCAGATCTACTATGGAAGCTATACATTTGGTGAGAGGTTTGATGGAGAAATATAGAGAGAATAAGGAGGACCTACATATGATTTTTGTTGATTTAGAAAAACCTTACGATAAGGTTCCAAGAGATATCCTTTGGAGAATTCTAAGGAAGAAAGGTGTTGATATGACTTATATTCAAGTCATTAAAGATATGTATACTAGAGTTTTTACTTGTGTTTGAATAGAAGGAGGATTAACCAGATATTTTCCTATTTCCGTTGGATTAAATAAGAGATCGGCTTTAAGCCCATATGTTTTTGCTTTAGTTTTAAATGCTCTCGCTGGACATGTACAGGAGGTTGTACCTAGGTGTATGCTTTTCGCTGATGATATTCTTCTTGTGGATAAGACTAGAGAAAGATCTTAGGAAAAACATGAATTATGGAAGTTTACTTAGGAGTTTAAAGGCCTTCGTTTGAGTAGAACTAAAACTGAATACATGGAATACAATTTTAGTAGTAGTTATGAGTGATCAAATTATTAAAAGCTGTGAACACTTTAGATATCTTGGGTCTATTGTTTAAAGTGATGGTAATATAGATGAGGATGTTATTAGTAGAATTCAAGTTGGTTGGTTGAAGTGGTGGAATGCTTTGGGCCCATTGTGTGATAGAAAACTACCGCTTAGACTGAAAGGAAAAATTTATAAGATGGTGGTGAAATCTACAATGCTCTATAGTGCAAAATGTTGACTTTTAAAAGAGAAGCATAAAACTAAGTGTTGCCGAAATGAGAATGCTTAGGTGGATGAATGACTTTACACTTAGAAACAAAATGCGAAATGAATATTTCTGTGATAGGGATGGTGTAGCTTCGGCGGCGGACAAAATTTGGGAGAGTCATCTTAGATGATTTGGTCACATTAAACATCAACCATTTGATGATCTGGTTAGGAGAGTAGATGTTTTAGATTTGAATTATGTTAAGAAAGACAGAGGTAGAACTCAAAAGACTTGAGCATATTGTATAAAAATTGATCTTAATTTGTTAGAATTAAATGAAAATATGACACTCAATAGGACGCAATGAAGAAAAAGGATTCATGTAGCTGACACCACTTAGTGGGATAAAGGCTTGTTGTTGTACTTTATTAGAATGTTATAGTCTTAATTTTTAATGTGTTAATAAATTTGAATATAATATATTATTTCTTACCTTACATTTTATAGTTAATATAATTTTAATTACTTCATGTAATTTTTTAAATTCGAGGCTTATGCCTCAAAATGCTTTGAGGCTTAGCCTTGCCTCATGAATGTAAATCGTCTCAATACCTAATTGTGCAATTTTAATCATTGGCCATGTTCTTATGGCTGTCAACAATGTGATGATCTGACTGAGAATACTGATCAATTTTTTATTTTAAGTATAGCACACGATCATTAGCATTGGTATTTTTTGTTATGGTACCTGCTAAACTTCTGAGCTGGCTTGCTTTACAATTGTCAGTTTTAGTTTTGGATATGAAGTGCAATTTGGAACAAATGATCATGGCGTCTGTATTTTGTTTTATGATCATTGCTTCTAAGCACATGAGTTGGTTTGCTTTTCGTCATATTTGGAGTGTTGCTCTTCCAAAAAAAACTTACGACATTACCATGCCGTGGCGTTGCCAAGATGATTTTTGGGACATTTTGGATGAGATACAGAATTTCAGGGATGCAAATATATATTGCTTCACCTTATACTAATTCTGCAGCCATATGGTATTGCTAGATGATAGCTTATAGATCTATGCTTTAGTTCAATTTTGTACAAGATGAATTTAGCATATCAATCGGTAATCTTTACTTACCAAATTGCTAAACTTAAAATGTAAATTAAAAAAAAAAGAAGAAAGAGAAAAATATTATTCTACTTTAACTTTTATTTATCATGTTGGGTATGAATTCAACACTTTAGATGACCATTTTTGAATTACTGACAGAAGCACTATCAATGGAGGGAGAAGCCAAAATTGATCTTATTAATCAAGATTCATAGGTTTCAGGTATTAAAAAAAAGTTGGGTTGACTTTCTAGTAAATCTGAGTTTCTAGCTACAGACTTGACAACTAGTGGGTTTTCTAGCTTCAGACAAGTCCTATGGTAGACTGTGGATATCGCTGGTGGGATTTTTCTGATGCATTGCAGTCTACAGTTGAGTTGATACTGTTGACCGGCCATAAATAGAAAGAAGTTTGATGATTACGAAATTTTTTTTTGATGTTTCTAATGGCCTCAAAATTTTTAATTCATGATCAATTATACTGGTTCTGATCACATAATTGATCTAATGCTTACTCATTACTAAGCAATTAATTTGATTAGTTCATTGGTTTCCCTTGGTTTTTGGATATTGGAAGCTGACCTTACTGATTGTGTCAAACTTGCAATATATACTTTGCCATTTGAGGTTGAATCCACAATAAAGAGGTGGACATATGAGGCATATTTGTTAATTTCATTAACAATATGCATATGTTCGAAAACAATAATCATTGTATTTATCATAAAGTACTCATCACTTGTATCTTTACAGCATAATGTCTATATTAACCATATTATGATATAAAAACCATCATACTTATTTTGGTATAAGTAAATTTAAGTTTCTCCAGAAGAAAATGTGAGTTGGGTTCAAGAGCTGATGAATTGGTCTGTTTGAGACAGCTGCAACTTATTGAATAATTTGCTGATAAATTGATTAAAAATAATCTGCCGATAAGCTAGGTGCGGTGGCTATTACAAATTTTTATTTTTTTGGAAGAGCCAAACCGCTGTCAGAAAGTTGCCACCGCACCTAGATATGTGCGGTGTGAAAATGTTGTTTTCGGCGTTTAGAAAACACAGTTTACCCAAACAGGCCAAGTGCGTTTTCAAAATGCCACTGCACCAAATGAGCTGCCCCAAACGGACCCTTAAACTTTTATTCTTGCAACCCTATGAATGTAAGCGAGTTGGTTTTGTTTGCATCTCGAAAACATGATTTTCCACTATAATTTTGGTGCTATTTATTCAAACATACGAATTGTAGAGACCATAAACTTATTTTGCATCAAACGTTTTTAGGTAATGCAGAAGGCAAGGGAAATCTACGTAAGGAAGAACTTTATCGAGCTTGTGCAACACTTAAGGTGATGTTTTGCTAAGCTAAAATAAACGCCACGAGAGTTCATGAATGTAGGCCAATTATTGTTATTTATTCAATGATTTTTCTAATCTGCGTAACATTTTGCAGGTTCCACTTCAACAAATTAAAATAGTTGACCATCCTGATTTGCAGGTCGGCATTTTTTTTCTAACCCTAAATTTGTAATTTCATTGTTCTATATCAGAGTTGCATGATTTATTTTCAGCCTATGAATTTCTGTCTTCTACCATAATATATAGGATGGATTTGGCAAGCCATGGAGTCATCAATTATTAGCAACTTTTGTTGAAGAAGAAATAAAAAAGCATTGTATTGATGTAGTAAGACCTTTTCTTATCTGAAATGGTTATCTGTCATGTATTGTTATTTCACTTTGCTGACATTATGGATATTTTTGCATTGGAAGCTCATGATATTTTGTTTTCTTGTTGATACTTTTCTCTCTCTGGAGTATAAAGCTGAATTGTTTTTTTTATTACTAATATGTTTTTTTTAGGTTTNCTCGGATATTTTTTCTTCAACAAATGTTCATGCGGAAGTAATTGATTTGAACCAATTTTCTTTGGGTTGTAAAGTACTACGTCGTTATGATAACAGGCCTTAATTTTTTCGGAAAGGATATTCAATATTTGTATAAGTGGCTTTTAGATTATAAATTGGATTGGCCTCTTAATTGCAATTGAAAATTCTCTAACATGGCGAAATGAAGAAATTTTTTTTTGTAAAGTAAGGAAGATTATAGAAAATATATTTTGAACTTCCATCCTACAGATTGAGATCAACTTTTTAATTCCTGACTCATTGGCTATCCCTCATTTAACTTAGATGGGCAAGTTCTTCATTTTTATATTACTCAATATTTAGGAAGATATGTCACTATCCATACACAGTAGAAATGAAATTTGCAAATAATTTGAACGAGGTTATTAAGCTTTGTTGTTATTTGAAATTGTGATGTGATAGAAACATAGGATTGTATATGTCTCTCCTAGGAAATTTCTTATTTTGATGATGTATCAAAAGAGAAGAGCCAAAGCACAAACAATGTTTTGATTTTTATTTAAAATTGCACAATATGAGCAGTGCCTTGAGGCTAGTCTCAACACTTTTTACTAAAAAAAATTGTAATAAGGCTCATCTCTCATTTCTTGAAGGTGAGGCATACACCTCACCCAGGTTGGGACCAGCTTTCCTCAAGTAATGCCTTAAATTTTAAGGCTATCTGTAAAAGGAAACAAAATGTAATATCAATATATCCCATCTATTGAAATTCACACCTCACACACTAAATAACAAGAAATAAAAGGAAAATGTATCCATAAAAACTTATGTAGTTGAAATTCTAATTATTAAAGTAATTATTATTTTAATTAATATTTTTATTGATTATTATTCTTAAAAATTAAAAAATAATTTAGATGAAAGATGATAAGAAATGGGAGAATATAGATACGACTAAGGATAAGATGCGGGATAATAATTCATTATGCTGACATTCTAATGAAAATTAATTTGATAATGATAGTAATAGGGATTTTAAAATTAAAAATTCTAATATTGATGGCTTGTTATATTCTTATTAAGGTGGGGGACAATATGAGTGAAAAGAAAGATTAATGTTGAATTTATTTTGATTGTTATGCTTTGATGCTTTAGTTTTTTATTATAATATCTTAGCTTACTTTGATAGTTTAATGTTTGTATAACCCATATTATTTCATAATTTTAATATCAGGATATCAACATATTAATTCTAATTTTACGCAATTTATTACTTATTACTTTGTTAAAATTTCAGATGCCTAAGGAGTGGAGGAACAATATTTTGATCCCCATTTTTAAGAATAAAGGGGATGTACAAGAGTGTGCAAATTATAGAAGAATTAAGTTGATGTGTCATACTTTAAAATTATGGGAGGGTAATTGAACACAAGTTACGACGCATTTCAAAGTTTTCTCATAATCAATTCGGATTTATGTTTGGCAGGTCTACTATGGAAGCTATACATTTGGTGAGAGGTTTGATGGAGAAGTATAGAGAGAATAATGAGGACCTACATGTGATTTTTGTTGATTTAGAAAAACCTTATGATAAGGTTCCAAGAGATATCCTTTGGAGAATTCTAAGGAAGAAAGGTGTTGATATGACTTATATTCAAGTCATTAAAGATATGTATACTAGAGTTTTTACTTGTGTTTGAACAGGAGGAGGATTGACCAAATATTTTTCTATTTCTGTTGGATTACATCAGAGATCGGCTTTAAGCCCATATGTTTTTGCTTTAGTTATGAATGCTCTCGTTGGACATGTATAGGAGGCTGTACTGAGGTGTATGCTTTTCGCTGATATCCTTCTTGTGGATAAGGAGAAAGATCTTAGGAAAAACATGAATTATGGAGTTTTACTTAGGAGTCTAAAGGCCTTCGTTTGAGTAGAACTAAAACTGAATACATGGAATGTAATTTTAGTAGTAGTTATGAGTGATCAAATTATTAAAAGGTGTGAACACTTTAGATATTTTGGGTCTATTGTTCAAAGTGATATAGATGAGAATGTTATTAGTAGAATTCAAGTTGGTTGGTTGAAGTGGAGGAATGCTTTGGGCCCATTGTGTGATAGAAAAGTACTGCTTAGACTGAAAGGAAAATTTTATAAGATGGTGGTGAGATCTGCAATGCTCTATAGCGCAAAATGTTGACTTTTAAAAGAGCAGCATAAAGCTAAGTGTTGCCGAAATGAGAATGCTTAGGTTGATGAATGGCTTTACACTTAGAAATAAAATGCAAAATGAATATTTTTGTCATAGGGATGGTGTAGCTTCGGCGGCGGAAAAAATTTGGGAGAGTCATCTTAGATGATTTGGTCACATTAAACATCAACCATTTGATGATCTGGTCAGGAGAGTAGATGTTTTAGATTTGAATTATGTTAAGAAAGACAGAGGTAGAACTCAAAAGACTTGAGCATATTGTATAAAAATTGATCTTAATTTGTTAGAATTAAATGAAAACATGACACTCAATACGATGCAATGAAGAAAAATGATTCATGTAGCCGACACCACTTAGCGGGATAAAGGCTTGTTGTTATATTTTATTAGAATGTTTTAGTCTTAATTTTTAATGTGTTAATAAATTTGAATATTAATATATTATTTCTTACCTTACATTTTATAGTTAATATAATTTTAATTACTTCATGTAATTTTTTAAATTCGAGGCTTATGCCTCAAAATGCTTTTAGGCTTAGCCTTGCCTCATGATTGTAAATCGTCTCAATACCTAATTGCGCAATTTTAAACATTGGCCATGTTCTTATGGCTGTCAACAATGTGATGTTCTGACTGAGAATACTGATCAATTTTTTATTTTAGTTTTTGATATGAAACTCAAAGTATAGCACACGATCCTTAGCATTGGTATTTTTTGTTATGGTACCTGCTAAACTTCTGAGCTGGCTTGCTTTACAATTGTCAGTTTTAGTTTTGGATATGAAGTGCAATTTGGAACAAATGATCATGGCGTCTGTATTTTGTTTTATGATCACTGCTTCTAAGCACATGAGTTGGTTTGCTTTTCGTCATGTTTGGAGTGTTGCTCTTCCAAAAAAAACTTACGTCATTACCATGCCGTGTCTTTGCCAAGATGATTTTTGGGACATTTTGGATGAGATACAGAATTTTAGGGATGTAAATATATATTGCTTCACCTTATACTAATTCTGCTGTCATATGGTATTGCTAGATGATAGCTTATAGATCTATGCTTTACTTCAATTTTGTACAAGATGAATTTAGCATATCAATCGGTAATCTTTACTAACCAAATTGCTAAACTTAAAATGTAAATTTAAAAAAAAAAGAAGAAAGAGAAAATATTATTCTACTTTAACTTTTATTTATCATGTTGGGTATGAATTCAGCACTTTAAATGGCCATTTTTGAATTACTGACAGAAGCACTCTCAATGATGGAGGGAGAAGCCAAAATTGATCTTATTAATCAAGATTCATAGGTTTCAGGTATTAAAAAAAAGTTGGGTTGACTTTCTAGTAAATCTGAGTTTCTAGCTACAGACTTGACAACTAGTAGGTTTTCTAGCTTCAGACAAGTCCTATGGTAGACTTTGGATATCGCTGGTGGGATTTTTCTGATGCATTGCAGTCTACAGTTGAGTTGATACTGTTGATCGGTCATAAATAGAAAGAAGTTTGATGATTACGGAAAATTTTTTTGATGCTTCTAATGGCCTCAAAATTTTTAATTCATAATCAATTACACTGGTTCTGATCACATAATTGATCTAATGCTTACTCATTACTAAGCAATTAATTTGATTTGTTCATTGGTTTCCCTTGGTTTTTGGATATTGGAAGCTGACCTTACTGATTGTGTCAAACTTGCAATATATACTTTGCCATTTGAGGTTGAATCCACAATAAAGAGGTGGACATATGAGGCATATTTGTTAATTTCATTAACAATATGCATATGTTCGAAAACAATAATTATTGTATTTATCATAAAGTACTCCACACTTGTATCTTTACAGAATAATGTCTATATTAACCATATTTTGATATAAAAACCATCATACTTATTTTGGTATAAGTAAATTTAAGTTTCTCCAGAAGAAAATGTGAGTTGGGTTCAAGAGCTGTTGAATTAAACTTTTATTCTTTGCACCCCTATGAATGTAAGCGACTTGGTTTTGTTTGCATCTCAAAAACATGATTTTCCACTATGATTCTGGTGCTATTTATTCAAACATACGAATTGTAGAGACCATAAACTTATTTTGTATCAAACGTCTTTAGGTAATGCAGAAGGCAAGGGAAATATACGCAAGGAAGAACTTTATCGAGCTTGTGCAANTACTTAAAGGAAAGTTTTGTAAGATAGTAGTGAGATCTGCAATGCTTTATGACACATAATGTTGGCCTATAAAAGATAAACATAAAAACTAAGTTTAGTGTTGCCGAGATAGAATGGTTAGATGTATGTGTGGTTTTACACTTAGAGAAAAATTATATATCGGTGAAAGGGTTAGTGTAGCTCTAGTGGCAGACAAGGTTAGAGAGACTCGTCTTAGATGGTTTGGTCACGTTAAACATCGATCGTCTGAGGATCCATTTAGGATAGTTGATGTTTTAGATTTGACTCATTTTAAGAAAGGTAAAGGTAGATCTAAGAAGACTTGGGCATGTTGTATAAAAAATGATCTAAATTTATTAGAATTAAATGAAAATAGGATAGTCAATAGGAAACAATGGAGAAAAAAGATTCATGTAGCCGACCTCACTTAGTGTGATAAAGGCTTGTTGTTGTTATTGTTGTTGCATGCTTACTAGCAAGTGTTGTTGTGTAAGTGGTATTCATTTTTGTCATTTGTTTGATTTTCTATTTATCTGATAAACTTTTGTATCACTTCAATTCAACAAATTTGTGGTTATACAACCTATTATACAACCTATTTATAAGCTTTCTTAGAACTTTTATGGTGATTCTCTCAATGCAATTAACAGATTTATCACACAACAAAATTGATTCAACTATAAAATTTGTAATATGCTATCATTGACATCTATCTTGAGTGATCGACAAGTAATTAGTGGGGAAATTTTTATTCGCCGATATTATAGTTCCTTTCGAAAGACATTCTAACTAAATGATCGGGCACGTCATTTCGCGGAATAATTTTTTCTCCAGAAGGAAGAGAATATTACCTTAGAAATGGGCCTAACCACTTGAATGATGAAAGCATTCTTTCAGTCTAGGGAACCAGTTTTTCGCCTTACCTCACAGGTGTAAGATAATGTTTATTTTAATTCTGGGGCCTTGCTTTCTACAAGGACAAGTCCTTGTAGTTAATTACATCCTTATGGTCATGAACCCTTAAGAAAACTCTTGAGTAATGTATTGAGTCGAATTATGAAAGGATTTAAATGATTTGAGCTCAAAGGGGTAGAAAAGCTTGATTATCTAGTAAAGTAGGTTTCATATCCAAAAGATGGTTTGAAAGGATTGAAATGCTCTTTGAGTTGATTAGATAGGGTTTATAGGTGAATCATTGATATTTGAAATGATAGACATGAATTAATCAGAATCCCTATATTATAGAGTAAGGTAGGAAAATTTATAGATGGAAAGTCGAACCTAAACTCTATAAAGAAGCCTAACAGGTGGACTAACCTAGACACTGAGAATGATTTACCTGGTCAAGATGCCCATGCTTTCCGACGTCCTGAGAAAATTGGTATCCTTCAACTATAACCAGCCTCATAAAAGGAATTCCCCTTAAATGCCGTAGCTCAAGGGATTCATAGTCTCGAGGAGGGTTAAAATATTTTCGTCAGTAACC
The DNA here is from genome assembly GCA_002079205.1 of Phalaenopsis hybrid cultivar. Taxonomy (NCBI): domain Eukaryota; kingdom Viridiplantae; phylum Streptophyta; class Magnoliopsida; order Asparagales; family Orchidaceae; genus Phalaenopsis; species Phalaenopsis hybrid cultivar. The sequence continues at coordinate 264,072 of JXCR01145636.1, forward strand.
AAGAGTTACACCCTTCTAAGGTATCCCCTTTCGTCTCAGGGGGCATGTTTATGTGTTTTGTATGTTCTAGTCCTTAATTCTAGCTAGGTACGTAAGCTATGATAGACTTATATACTCAGACTAACCTAGGGCAAGTGTATGACCCTGAGTTATAGTGGCTACGTTAGCTAACCTAGGGTTCATGTAGGATCTGCCTAGGTTCTGTTTTAGTTCTTTATCTTGGTGTATTTTAATTATAATTTGAAGTTCAATATTCAATTAATCATTTGTTTCAATTCCTAGATCTTGCCAGTCATGTTGGATAATCAAGTTTTTCTAAGTTTTGAAGTTTGTTATTTTTATATTTTTGTTTGAGAAGAAAGTCACCTGGAAGGGGCTTCCGTATTTTGTTCTTGTTTTTATTTTTATTTTCAATTTTTGTTGTTGTTTTGTTTGTTTTTAAACTTGAGGAACATAATAGACACGCAATAGAACATGAAAGACATGCAATAACATAAAAGAACATGAAATAAGACAATAAAACATGGAGACATGCATAGAATAACTATAGCCTTGGATTAGATTTGGGTTGATTTAGGGTAGTTCAGTTTTAAACTGGGTCAACTTGGGTTGATCTAAGTTAGCTGTGGTGGACAAAGGCCATAGGATTGGGGGCGGGGTCACGCCAGGCTAGAAAGGGGAAGTGTGATGCTTTTAGGGTTCAAAGACATTGTGACCTTTCTGGAAGCTCCATATGACTCGGGAAGCTGCATGTGACCTAAAAATGAGATCAACAGTCGTGTCATCTAAGTTTTATCATTTTATATTTCAAAACAAAAAAAAAAAAAAAGGTTGTCATTTTATCTCTAGAGATATAACTTGTGATTTTTAATCCAAGGTATGTATGCAAATCACAATTTTATATTCGAGTACATTTTACAGTAAACAAAGTTTGGCTAATGGCTTGCATATTTCCAATTGTTTTCTTGGAAAATGCTTTCCATATTTAGTTTTTAGCCCCATAATTCTAAACAGAGGCTATTGAGCATCGGAATTTTGCTAGAAGTTTGGTAATGCCTACTCTTCCTTGTGTTTCATATGTTTTAAATTATTTATATTGTAAGATGGATTTTTTTTGGGGTGCTTGAATAAAAGTAGATTCCACGCATAAAAGCCTTAGTTTGAACAAATCTGATGGTTTCCATAGTCTATATTTATATTGCTATTGATTAAAACTCAAATTTTCATATAGATAGTTTTTTTTTCGAGTAATCTCAAAAATAAATAAAATAAGCATAATATTTTTTTGTTACTATACTAATATGAACATATGAAAGAATGGTAATAGGTTCGTTGCTTGAAATTTGAAGCAATGTTTTGCATGGATAGTTTTATTTTTCTAAAATTATTTTATGTGAATGGTAATATGTTTTTGGGATTGTTTGGTTACATGTATCAGGCGTGTAAATTAAAAGGTTTGCATGGGATTTTTTTTCGAAGTGATTGGTACGAAATAATGCTTATGTTAAATTTGAAATGCAACAAAAGATACCTCCCCCTCTCAAAAAAGGAAAAAAATGGGTGCTATTAGTTTGCATTGTGGTAGTCCTTTGCTCTTGAAAACCCTCGCGTGACTCTTTTCGAGTTTCACCTGTGACTTTTAGAACATGATTGCCTAACTATCAAGTCTTTAAGAGCTCAACTCAGTCTATCATCGTCCCTTTCCAAGATTGAGATCTATTGCTCCCATTGCCTTCGTCGCTCATTTAGTCATTCAATCCCTCGTTCTAGTAAAACACACCAATAAACCTTTTACCTATTATTGCCACTTGTGCCAACCACAATGACCAGTTGCTTTTCAATCGGGAAAAATTCGCTTGAACAATCAGTAGGCAATCTTATCATTGCTTTCAGTGGTAGCCTTACTTGGAACTTTACAGCAACCAAATGGGAAAATTGTTCCTCTCCAAATGCTTTACAAGAAGCAAATAGCTTGGAAAAAATAAAAATATTCTTAATTTACTTAACCATACATTCTCAAAAGATGCACTTTGAATCCAGGTAACTAAATAGCTTCTTAGTTTCTTAAACAAAACATTCCTTCCCATGCCTCTAGCGACCACCAGGCAGATTTTTACTTGCCTTTTAATAGGAGTTTTACATTTAAAAAAAAAAAAAAATTGCAGGTTTACAACTGACAAACTTTCAATCATTTAAATAATGGAAGATTACATGCATACCACTCAATTCCTTTGTAATTATATATCTAACACCTAAACTTCAATTTTTACCTATATGCCTCCTGACCTATGCTTGACCTAAACTTCAATTTTTACCTACATACCACTCAATTCCTTTGTAATTATATATCTAACACCTAAACTTCAATTTTTACCTATATGCCACCTGACCTATGCTTGAAAAGGCGTATCACTTTTAAAAAGTTTAATAGTGATCTTTTCGATGTAATATTTGTGGTATTAATTTAAAAATTGAAGTTTAGGTGTTAGATATGTAAATACATTAAGAATTGGGTGGTATGGATGTAAACGGCCCCTGAGTTAAACTCTTCTCTTTCTCTCTGTGTCAGTTTTTTTCAGGCATCTTCACTTACAAGGAAATTTTTGCTAGTAACTTGCATTGCTTTTTTCTCTCTAGTTAATTTCATTTGATAACTATGGAGTTTCGGGCCATCCAAATCACCGTGATGTTCACAATGGAATATGGTTAGTTGATATCCATTACACTTGCATATTTTAGAACAGTAAGTTTTACTGATTTTGGTCATTATTGCTATTTATTTTGTGATGGAATCTGTTTCTTCTGTAGGGATGCAAATATTTTTTCTTGTTCNTCATTACACTTGCATATTTTAGAACAGTAAGTTTTACTGATTTGGGTCATTATTGCTATTTATTTTGTGATGGAATCTGTTTCTTCTGTAGGGATGCAAATATTTTTTCTTGTTCAAAGAAATTTGTTAACGATCATTCTACTAAGCTGCCCGTGCAACTCTTTTTATATTAAAAAAATTGTCTTCTCTTCATGCATAGATTCATGCATAGTTAAAAAATAGGAAGACTTACATACATACCAAGGAATTGTTATGTATTTGCATATCTACCACCCAAATTTTATTTTTAACATACATACCAAGTTACCTAGTGGGATAAAGGCTTGCGGTTGTTGTTGTTGTATACCAACTTGCCTATGCATAAGGTGTGTTTCATTTTTTAAAAGTTAAAAAAGAGTGATATTTTTTATGTGATAGGAAAGATTTGGATGTTATACATATAAAAAGTAAAGTTTAGGAGTTAGATATGTAAATTCATGGGAATTGGGTGGTATGTATGCGAATGCCCCTAAAAATAACAGCCTAAAATGGTAATAAGGATGATAAATGTTGAGGATCAAACATTTAACAGCATCGTCTGCCTGAATCATTTTAAAAGTGTTATTGCTATTGTACGGGTTTATTGTTTATAAACTATTATTGTCCTGACAGGAGCTTATCCTGTTATGTGCACCATGCCATAAAATAAATGAAATAAAATTTTCTGAAAGTCTACAACTAAAAAAAACAAAAGCATTACTATGATCCATCTTCCAAGTTTGAAAATCAAAATTGAAAAAAGGATTTATTTGGTTCTCATATTCTAACCCTATTTAAAAAACAGATGATGAAAATGTATACTTTTGTGCATGGCATCATTGTTAACCTATAACTTATCGTCTGAGTTTCCTCTATATACATTTCCCTACTTACATTGCTGATGCCAGGAATTTATGACTTGATGTAAATTGTGATAGTTTCATATGCTCTGTAAGATTTTAGATGTTCTTTGGTGTGCAAACTATATTGTTAATTTGATAATACTCCTGTACATGTCACCCAAACATTTGTTCTTAATATGTTTTTCTGCTATTACATTCTTTAAAGGTTCTTACACCCACACGGAATTACCAAATCAAGAAAATAGTTCTTTTCTTTTTCTTTTGCATATACATTGAATCTGTTTATTATAGGATTGAGGTTAAAGATGGCTGATTTTGATGGAGTTGTTCTCAATTTTGAAATCTCTGTCATGTTTAAAATATCTATTGACTCCCTTCTAACCATCAGCTCACGACTTCCCCAAATGCGTTAATGTTTTTCCTCTTCTCCACATTGTCTCCTATTCCATACTATCTAAATTGCAAAAGTAAATTGGTGAAGCTTTTGATGATGATATACATAAAATCTTTTATGGATAGAATGGCGCAATGCAAGCAACTATGGCTTCTGTGCTGTACTTTTAGGACCAGAACATGAAAAACATGGAGCTTACATAATTCAATTTAAGATGCAAATTCCTTAATTTCACATCCGACTAAAGTACAAAAAAAGCTTAATTTTCGTATCTTAAAATGGTAAATTAATACTACAATTCGAGAAATCTTCTTAATCACACCTATTTGGTCCAACAAACTGTTGCAATAAATCATTTTTTATGAGAGGGATTATCTGGGGTGCTATATTATGTAGCCATAATTACTGAGAACTAGATCAGACCTTGAGATTTATTTAGGGCCCCTTTCACATCAATTTTATGTTCTGTTTTATTCTATATTTTTTATTTTGTTTAAAACAATGTGTTTGTTTAGTTTATTTCACATTTTTTGATTTTGTATTTTTTTTTTAAAATCAACTTGTTTTTAAAAACAGTTATGTGTTTTGAGTATTTTTAAAAACAATCATTACAACCAAACACATTTTATTTCAAATAAAAAAATAAACAAAACCCAATAAAAATGAACAACAAAAAACAACAAACAAAAAACAAAAATGATCCCATACGGCCCCTTTGTTTTTAAGTCATCTGACATATATTCAAACCTGGAAGACTTGCTTGAGCGTCTCTTGGATCATTTATAGCGCGGCACTACTTGTTTTTTCTCAATGTGAAGATATATCAAGTTAAAGATATGCTGTGTTCTATTACCGGTGGCCTATGATTATATCTTTTGTATTACTTATATTGCGCTGTTTTTGAACAGCATATTTCTTCATAAAAATGTGGAGATAAATATTGAAGCCTGGGAACTGGTAAGGTCTTTTTCCTCATTTTGCTCTAGTAATATTATTAGTCTACATGCTTTCATAGAATTTTTTCAGTAATTAATTCCTAACTTTGTTCATCTAGTCATAATTAAGATTATTTTACTTTCACTGGTCCGGTTGCACAATTGTATCTAAACAATCGTCTTCACTTTGTTTAAAAAAATTGCTATCCAACATTTTTCTTAATTCTTTCTTTGAATACATCTACTTGATCACGTTTCTACTTTATATTTAATTCTGGGATATGGTTTTAATGGTGAGATTTTTGTTTTCAATAGAAGCTGTTCGACTCCGTTAAAGCTATTAATAACTGGAATGCCATGGAAATTATGAATGATGATGTACTACAGTTTCTTGGTGTGGTAAAATGTGAAAATGGAAAATATTGAGTGCATGAGTATCTGATTGAATTTATGTTTTTATTTTCTTTCTTCTTGTCCATGCAGTATCGGTTCGCATTTGCATCCTGAGGAAGTTTAGAAGGTTCTACCAATTAGTAAAGATTTATTATTATTATTATTTTTTAATTCTTCATGGGGCTCGCACAATAAGAGAAATCTTCTGAATCCTCTCCTGACTTTGACTACAACAAATGGCTCTTGCTGTGAACAATATTTCGAAAATGCAAATAAACGAATGAAAGACAAATATTCCAATAAAACCCAATAATGAAATCTAACTTTCGGGTGATAAGGTTTCAACGGAAATTAGGATTCAACCACTCAAATATGTTATTCTGTGGTTAAGCGTTGCAGTTGAGCAATGGTGATTTAGGGTTCTTTTGGAGTAGTTGCAACTTTTTGTAATGGTGGTTGACGCGGGCTTCTCCTGTTATAGGAGCCAAAAGCCCATGCACCGATTCACACGAATGGCACAGAGCCAAACCAAGTGGCTCATTTTTTATTCTTTTCCAATTTTTGGCGAGTTTCCTNTCTGCCTGAATCATTTTAGAAGTGTTATTGCTGTTGTACGTGTTTATTGTTTATAAACTATTATTGTCCTGACAGGAGCTTATCCTGTTATGTGCACCTTGTCATAAAATAAATGAAATAAAATTTTTCTGAAAGTCTACAACTAAAAAAAACAAAAGCATTACTATGATCCATCTTCCAAGTTTGAAAATCAAAATTGAAAAAAGGATTTATTTGGTTCTCATATTCTAACCCTATTTAAAAAACAGATGATGAAAATGTATACTTTTGTGCATGGCATCATTGTTAGCCTATAACTTATCGTCTGAGTTTTCTCTATATACATTTCCCTACTTACATTGCTGATGCCAGGAATTTATGACTTGATGTTAATTGTGATAGTTTCATATGCTCTGTAAGATTTAGATGTTCTTTGGTGTGCAAACTATATTGTTAAATTCATAATACTCCTGTACATGTCACCCAAACATTTGTTCTTAATATGTTTTCCTGCTATTACATTCTTTAAAGGTTTTTACACCCACACGGAATTACCAAATCAAGAAAATAGTTCTTTTCTTTTTTCTTTTGCATATACTTTGAATCTGTTTATTATAGGATTGAGGTTAAAGATGGCTGATTTTGATGGAGTTGTTCTCAATTTTGAAATCTCTTGTCATGTTTAAAATATCTATTAACTCCCTTCTAACCATCAGTTCGCGACTTCCTCAAATGCGTTAATGTTTTTCCTCTTCTCCACATTGTCTCCTATTCCATACTATCTAAATTGCAAAAGTAAATTGGTGAAGCTTTGGATGATGATATACATAAAATCTTTATGGATAGAATGGCACAATGCAAGCAACTATGGCTTCTGTGCTGTACTTTTAGGACCAGAACATGAAAAACATTGAGTTTCATAATTCAATTTAAGATGCAAATCCCTTAATTTCACATCTGACTAAAGTAAAAAAAAAAATGCTTAATTTCCGTATCTTACAATGGTAAAATAATACTACAATTCGAGAAATCTTCTTAATCACACATATTTGGTCCAACAAACTGTTGCATTAAATCATTTTTGATGAGAGGGATTGTCTGGGGTGCTATATTATGTAGCCGTAATTACTGAGAACTAGATGAGACCTTGAGATTTATTTAGGGCCCCTTTCACATCAATTTTATGTTCTGTTTTATTCTATATTTTTTATTTTGTTTAAAACAATGTGTTTTTTTAGTTTATTTTCACATTTTTTGATTTTGTATTTTTTTAAGAAAATCAACCTTTTTTAAAAACAGTTGTGTGTTTTGAGTATTTTTAAAAACAATCATTACAACCAAACACATTTTATTTCAAATAAAAAAAAATAAACAAAACCCAATAAAAATGAACAACAAAAACCAACAAACAAAAAACAAAAATGATCCCATACGGCCCCTTTGTTTTTAAGTCATCTGACATATATTCATACCTGGAAGACTTGCTTGAGCGTCTCTTGGATCATTTATAGCCCGGCACTAGTTTTTTCTCAATGTGAAGATATATCAAATTAAAGATATGCTGTGTTCTATTACCGGTGGCCTATGATTATATCTTTTGTATTACTTATATTGCGCTGTTTNTTTACATACATACCAAGGAAATGTTATGTATTTGCATATCTACCACCCAAATTTTAATTTTAACATACATACCAACTTAGTGGGATAAAGGCTTGCCGTTGTTGTTGTTGTATACCAACTTGCCTATGCATAAGGTGTGTTTCATTTTTNCGATCACGTTTCTACTTTATATTTAATTCTGGGATATGGTTTTAATTGTGAGATTTTTATTTTCAATAGAAGCTGCATGACTCCGTTAAAGCTATTAATAACTGGAATGCCATGGAAATTATGAATGATGATGTACTACAGTTTCTTGGTGTGGTAAAATGTGAAAATGGAAAATATAGAGTGCATGAGTATCTGATTGAATTTATGTTTTTATTTTCTTTTTTTCTTGTCCATACCGCATCGGTTCGCATTTGCATCCTGAGGAAGTTTAGAAGGTTCTACCAATTAGTAAAGATTTTTTTTATTATTATTTTTTAATTCTTCAAAGGGCTCTCACAATAAGAGAAATCTTCAGAATCCTCTCCTGACTTTGACTACAACAAATGGCTCTTGCTGTGAACTCTATTTCAAAAATGCAAACATACGAATGAAAGACAAATATTCCAATAAAACCCAATAATGAAATCTAACTTTCGGGTGATAAGGTTTCAACGGAAATTAGGATTCAACCACTCAAACATGTTATTCTGATGGTTAAGCGTTGCAGTTGAACAATGGTGATTTAGGGTTCTTTTGGAGTAGTTGCAACTTTTTGTAAAGGTAGTTGACGCGGGCTTCTCCTGCTAAAAGCTCATGCGCCGGTTCACACGAATGGCACAGAGCCAAACCAAGTGGCTCATTTTTTATTCTTTTCCAATTTTTGGCGAGTTTTCTTCTTTCTTTTCATTCTTTTCTAGTTTTTCCTATATATGTGTTGAATTAGAGTTTTGATTGGAGTTTTGCTTATGTTTTTTTATCCGAACAGCCATCAACATCTAAGTTTTCTTTTTCTTCGGCCCTTTTTAAGGGCGAGTAGTGCTTCGGTTGTTTCTTATTTCAGGATGGTGATTATCCTCGACTTTCCCTGCCTCTGCATTCGTTTCTTCACTGCCGCCATTTGTACCTGCTGTTGCTGCCTGGGAACAGCCCTCNTCTTATGTTTTTTTTTTCCGAACAGCCATCAACATCTAAGTTTTCTCTTTCTTGGGCTGTTTTTAAGGGCGAGTAGTGCTTCGGTTGTTTCTTATTTCAGAATGGTGATTATCCTCGACTTTCCCCGCCTCTGCATTCGTTTCTTCACTGCTGCCGTTTGTACCTGCTGTTGTCGTCTGAGAACAGCCCTCCTTGGCTGTTTTTTCTGTAGTTTCCGCCTTCCAACACTTCGCCCTCTTTCCACATCGCTCCCCACCGCTCCATGTCATACTTCGCTGCCGCAGCTGCCCCAGACCAGCTGTCCTTACTGTCTTACCGCAGTTCCTCCTTCCCAACTGCTGTCCCGGCCTCCCGCTTCACTGCCCTCACTATCCCAGCCCTCCACTTTCACTATTGCAGCCCACAATACATTCTCTTTGCTGTTTTGTTGCTGTTCCAGCCACCCACAAGCCTTACCGCACCGGAACCACCCTCTAGAAACCTTACTTGCTGAATATGCCACCTTCCAACATCCCAACCTACCCATTACAACCCACCTCGCCAACCTCCACCACCCTTGGGATGCACTTTAGTTGTGTTTGTTTGTTTCTATTGTTGCATTTTACTTTCAACGTGTGGTTAACCCTAGTCTTATGATAGGGTATCTAGCATCTGCCCATAACCAACTCTATCTCCACTCAAATTTTTCCTCTCCTGTCCTATATCGCCCCTACACACCTTGTTCCACCTATCTAAAACCAAATTCTAAACCACGCTACCATCGAGATAATTCCCGACACCTGATCAGGGATTTACCATGGACGACATATAACGATTACTCGTCAAATGCTACAATGGCTCAATACTATTGATGGAAGGACCCAGGGTAGGACCATCATCGACCGTAATAGTGAAATTCGTGGAGGAAAGCAAGAAGAGCATCCAAATTCCTTTTGTAGGGATGTTTTTAATGGAGAGGAATATCGACCAGGGCGCTTTGGGATACAATATTAGAGCAGGCCGAGAGATGAATTGCATAATGGAAAATACAAACATGAAGTGCATGTTGGACGATACAAAAATGAGGTGCCTATTGGATGATAACGAGATAAGGTGCTTGTTGGAACACAGAGATGCAGTGCCTGTTGGACGATACAAAAATGAATTGTCTTTTGGAAGATACAGAGATACGATGTATGTTGGAAGATATAAAGATGACACCTTTGTTGGAGGATATGGAGATCTAGAAATGAAGGTGGTTCTACCGGACTTCGAGGGGAGAATGGATCCAATTGATTTTCTCGAGTGGATGCAAATAGTTGAGGGGATATTTTAATAACAGGAGGTGTCTGATAACAAAAGAATGAAGCTCAATGCCATCAAGCTGAAAAAGAATGCTTCTTTGTGATGAAGAATTTGAAGAGGGAGAGACAGAGAGGACGGGTTAAAATAACTTTGGAGAAAATGAAGAATGCGATGCAGCTGTAATACCTACCCCGCACTACCGTCAGGATTTCTTCTTGAAGCTCCATTAATTGCAGCAGAATGCGCTATCTTAGGAGTAAGCAACATAATTTATGCAGCCTAAGTTGAAGTGTGAGCCGAAAGAGACGGGAGCACACCATAGCTAGGTATTTGTGAGGCCTGTAACCCGCCATCAGTAATGTGGTCTAGTTGTAATCCTATTTGACACCAAGGGATGTTCATACCTCAACACTGAATGTGGAGAGACAACAGAAGCAGGGCAAATAATTATCGCCAATCAGACAACCACCCACAGTCAGAGATCTCAAGAGGAGTACGCCTCAAAGAGTGGAACAGACTGGTTAGGACCTGGATAGAGTCACTCTGAGTTAGAAGAAGCCTGAGAAAATTAAGACGACCGCTACAGTCCCAACTAGGAAATGTTTTAGATGTCATGGTTTTGAACTAGGGGTGTAAACAAGTCGAGTCGAGCTCGAGACACCCTTGGCTTAATCTTAAGTTTGATTAATTTTGTTGAGTTCTAGTTCGAGCTCGAGCTTCAGTCTACGAGTTCGAGCCGGCTCAAGAGCTGACTTGTTTATTATAAAAGAGATAAAAATGATATTAATTTAAGCTAGCTTTATAATAAGATGACAAATATAATGAACAATTAAGAGATGAATAATAAGAAATCATCTAATATATAATACAAAATACTATTTTTTAAATAATTTTAATACCTTTAAGATAAAGTCTTGAAATTTAATATATTTTGAGTATATTTTATATTANTTTTTTGTGTAGTTTCCGCCTTCCAACACCTCGTCCTCTTTCCACATTGCTCCCCACCGCTCCATGTCATACTTTGCTGCCGCAGCTGCCCCAGACCAGCCGTCCTTACTGTCTTACCGCAGTTCCTCCTTCCCAACTGCTGTCCCGGCCTCCCGCTTGACTGCCCTCACTATCCCAGCCCTCCACTTTGACTATTGCAGCCCACAATGCATTCTCTTCGCTGTTTTGTTGCTGTTCCAGCCATCCACAAGCCTTACCGCACCGGAACCACCCTCTAGAAACCTTACTTGCTGAATATGCCACCTTCCAACATCCCAACCTACCCATTACAACCCACCTCGCCGACCTCCACCAGCCTTGGGATGCACTTTAGTTGTATTTGTTTGTTTTTATTGTTGCATTTTATTTTTAGCGTGTGGTTAACCCTAGTCTTATGATAGGGTATCTAGCATTTGCCCATAACCAACTCTATCTCCATTCAAATTTTTCCTTTCTTGTCTTATATCGCCCCTACACACCTTGTTCCACCTATCTACAACCAAATTCTAAACCACGCCACCATCGAGATAATTTCCGACACCTTATCAGTGATTTACCATGGACGGCATATAACGATTACTTCGTCAAGTGCTACAATTGCTCAATACTATTGATGAAAGGACCCAGGGTAGGACCATCATCGATTGTAATAGTGAAATTCGTGGAGGAGAGCAAGAAGAGCATCCAAATTCCTTTTGCAGGGACGTTTTTTATGAAGAGAAACATCGACCAGGGCGCTTTGGGATACAATATTAGAGCAGGCCGAGAGATGAATTGCATAATGGAAAATACAAAGATGAAGTGCATGTTGGACAATACAAAAATGAGGTGCCTATTGGATGATAATGAGATGAGGTGCTTGTTGGAACAAAGAGATGCAATGCCTGTTGGACGATACAAAGATGAATTGTCTTTTGGAAGATACAGAGATGCGATGTATGTTGGAAGATATAAAGATGACACATTTGTTGGAGGATATAGAGATCTAGAAATGAAGGTGGTTCTACCGGACTTCGAGGGGACAATGGATCCAATTGATTTTCTCTAGTGGATGCAAATAGTTGAGGGGTTATTTTAATACAAGGAGGTGTCTGATGATAAAAGAATGAAGCTCAATGCCATCAAACTGAAAAAGTATGCTTCTTTGTGATGAAGAATTTGAAGAGGGAGAGACAGAGAGGACAGGTTAAAATAACTTGGGAGAAAATGAAGAATGCGATGCAGCTGTAATACCTACCCCGCACTACCGTCAGGATTTCTTCTTGAAGCTCCATTACCTGCAGCAAAATGCACTATCTTAGGAGGAGTAAGCAACATAATTTATACAACCTAAGTTGAAGTGTGAGCCGAAAGAGACTGGAGCACACCTAGGTATTTGTGATTCCTGAAACCCGCCATCAGTAATGTGGTCTAGTTGTAATCTTATTTGACACCAAGGGATGTTCATACCTCAACGCTGAATGTGGAGAGACAACAGAAGCAGGGCAAACAATTATCGCCAATCAGACAACCACCCACAGTCAGAGATCTCAAGAGGAGTACGCCTCAAAGAGTGGAACAGATTGATCAGGACCTGGATAGAGTCACTCTGAGTTAGAAGAAGCTCGAGAAGATTAAGACGACCGCTACAGTCCCAACTAGGAAATGATTTAGATGTCATGTTTTTGAACTAGCGGTGTAAACGAGTCGAGTCGAGCTCGAGACACCCTCGACTTGATCTTAAGCTTGATTAATTTTATCGAGTTCTAGTTCGAGCTTGAGCTTCAGTCTACAAGTTTGAGCCGGCTCAAAAGCTGACTTGTTTATTATAAAAGAGAAAAAAATGATATTAATTTAAGCTAAATTTATATTAAGATGACAAATATAATGAACAATTAAGAGTTGAATAATAAGAAATCATTTAATATATAATACAAAATATATTTTTTTAAATAATTTTAATACCTTTAAGATAAAGTCTTGAAATTTAATATATTTTGAGTATATTTTATATTAATAAATTTTTGAACGA
>JXCR01145636.1:278568-316424 GCA_002079205.1 Phalaenopsis hybrid cultivar
GAGTCACGCTCGAGCAGGCTCACGAGTCGGCTTGACTCACACCCTTATTTTGGACACATCACTTCGAGTTGCTTGACGAGCTGAGTTGTGTCCTTAACCAAAAAAAGTGCAGTGGAGGAAGTAAGCTACGAACAGGCGGCTGAAAGATAGGGTGAAGATTACCAACTTCCTTTGAATGAGAGTGAGATGCTGGTGGTTCGACGGGTCCTTCAGTCCTAGGCTACGTTGGAGCAGCAGTGGCTTTGCCACAATATATTCTACACCCGTTGCACTGTGACCACAAAAATACCCATTCTTATCATGGGTGGAGTGAGCAGGAAGAATATGACATCCATGTAAATGGTGGACAAGTAACCCTCACGACCCATAAGCACACCGAAACCTATTTCTTGATGTGGTTGGAGAAGAAAAATAGAGTCAACATCAACAGACAGCTCCTCGCCCAGTTTTTAATCGAGAATCAGTTGCATGATTAGATGTAGTGCGATGTGGTGTCCATGGATGTCTGCCACATCCCGTTGGGGAGATCGTGGCAATTTGATCGTCAAACTCAACATGAAAAGTTTAGGAACACATGCTCTTTCGCCAAGGATGCAAGCGCATAAATCTTCTACCTATCATGGAGCCGGAATTTATGGGCGCCCTAGTCATAAAAAATAAGTGCCCGGAGGATCAGTTTTGGCGATGGTAGAGAAGACCGAGACATGAGAGCTAGTTTCAGACACATGTCAGCTAGTACAAAGAGAGTTTCAGGACATCCTGTTCGATAGGTTACTGCCACGACCACCATCGTTTGGGGAGATCCGAGCCGCCCTCACTTCATATCAAGTTGAGCCAGCCTGGGGTTACTTTGGGAGGATTCAATAGAATATACCAGACAGTCCCATTTCATTTTAGCAGCGTACCCCCAGAAAGTTGGACCGATATGAATTGCTGCTTTCAAGTGGGGAGAACTCTTCGAGTGTTTTGGGAGACAGTGAAGTCGATAGTGGGATCCGGATGCTTCAAAGGCCACAGTCGAAGATTCATCAGGCCTAAGAGGTTATAGCAGCTCTGTCACCGTCAACGTGCAAACAGAAGCTTAAACAAATGAGGTCAAAGCTCCACCAATCCCCTGAGGCTATTGCGAGCGTGTCCCACTATAGGAGCCGGACACTCGGCACTGGTTCATGCGAACGACACAGACCTAAACCGAGCGACAAGTTTTCCATTTATTTCTAATTTTTAGCGAGTTTCCTCTTTCCTTTCATTCATTTCTAGGGTTGTATCCAAGGACGAGTGATGTTCCGGCCGTGTCTCGTTCTGAGGTGGTGATCCTCGATTTTCCTCGCCTTCGTATTCATTCCTACGCTGCCACCGTCGCTGTATCGCTCGAAAAATGCCCCTCCTTAGCTGCTTTTTCTGCAGTTTCTGCCTTCCAACCCTTCCGCCCTTTTCCCACATTGCTCCCCACCACTCCACGTCATACTTCCCTGCTGCAGCCGCCCTTGAACAGCTATCCTTGCTGTTTTACTGCAGTTCCCCTTCCCAACAGCTTTCTCGGTCTCCCGCTTAGCTTCACTAGCTGTCCCAGCCCTTCACCGTCGCTACCGTAGTCCACAACTCCTTCCCTTCGCTGTTTTGTTGTTGTTCCAGCCACCCACAAGCCTTACCACACCTCAACCACCCTCTAGAAACCTTAACTGCTAAATCCACCTTCTACGAACATCCCATTCTGCCGATACCAACGCACCTCGCCGGCGTCCACTACTCTTGAGACACCGCTTCTGAGATACACTTTACTTGTGTTTTTTGTTTCTATTTTTGCATTTCCCTTTTAGTGTGGTTGTAACCGTCTATTGGCTTTGTCGGTAATAATATTTATTTTTCCTATTATTTTTTAAATTCTCGTGATTTTTTTTAGAAGTTATTTTGTAAAAAATAAATATTTATTCTTTCAAAAGTCAGTTGACTGTCTTACCGTTGTCACATTTAGCAAGTATGGTTGCCAAAATAGATACCACAAATATTTTCAGAAAGCAACAAAAAAGGCAGCAAGCAAAATTGTTGTGGCAGTTTGAAAAGCCAAGCAACTAAAAAATTGTCCCAGACAAACCTTTAGCATTTAAATTTGCTCAAGATATTTTTGAATGAGGGTTGCAAAATTCTTTAGTTGATATAATAGCAAGCTGAATCCTTGGTGAAGCATATGGAGTGTTATTTAATATACCTTCTGATGTTAACTATTATGAATTGCTTTTCTACATCCACATGTTTGGTTAAATTATGTTATATTGGATTGCGGGCAATACTGATGACAGACTTATATTCTTAGTATCCTTTTAAATCTTTTTAATTTAATTTTTAAATTTTCTAATAGAATTTTAATCCATAAGAGTTCATAGATATCTTAAGTGATTATTCTGAATTTAGATTTATTACTTGACCTTTTGTTACTTGTTTTTTCATATTTTCATATTTCCTGCCAGTAGTGGACAAGTAGTGGACAATATTCTGAAATTGATCTTTTATCTACAAGTGATCCCGTATAGTCAGCATCTGTATAACTTTCAGTTGGTAAAATTTTATGTTTTCTAGAGAGAATATCTTTTCTAAGATTTGATTTTAGTACAGAATTCTGTATAAAACCTGTAGTTAAGATTATTTTGATTTATGCATAATTGACTTATGAAGCTTACAACAAAAGTAATTCCATGATGGGTATGAAATAGATAAATTAGTTTTTCATTTATTATTTGATATTGCCCAACCTTTTTAATTTGTGTTCAAATTTTTACTGTTTTTCAGTTGGAATTTCATAAGGTTTGCAATCAATTTTTTTTTTTTTTTGGTTTCGCTCAAAAGATCCATATCATACTTTTTGTGTGAGAGAATTTTTTTTAATTGANTCAGTATTCTGTATAAAACCTGAAGTTAAGATTATTTTGATTTATGCATAATTGACTTATGAAGCTTACAACAAAAGTAATGCCATGATGGGTATGAAATAGATAAATTAGTTTTTCATTTATTATTTGATATTGCCCAACATTTTTAATTTGAATTCAATTTTTTACTGTGTTTCAGTTGGAATTTCATAAGGCTTGCAATCATTTTTTTTTTTTTTGGTTTCGCTCAAAAGATCCATATCATACTTTTTGTGTGAGAGAATTTTTTTTGATTAAGCCACTTCTATATGATATATGCTTGCCTAATTCATTAATTTCAAACTATGTGGCGATACTTTTCTTGAGTAATTCATTTTTTTCTGTTGCCATTATTTGTAACAATTGTATCATCAATAATATAATAACAATCAATTTTATTTATTATTGAAATATTTTATCAGGAGGGTGTGATAATCTTGGCTTTATTTATTCCCATTCCATATGTAGCTTTTGTAGATATGTCAAACCATTCACTTGGGGATATATATTAGTAATATTTTTAGTGGACGCATCTTTTTCTATGAAATTGATGTTGAATCTTAGTGGCGAATTAAATTTCTTCAACATTCCCATGTCAAAAGATTGCTGCATGAACTATTTAAGATTAACAACTAAAGAAATTAAGTTGGTTAAATATTTTAGCAACAGAATAAAGCTTTCTTAGTAGTCTTTTTCATAGGATTGTGTATATTGTTCTTCCACTAGTTTTTGCGATCCGGGCTTCTATTTGGTTATTTTTTTAATGAAGAAATGCATTTGCATCTACATTATTTTTTAACATTTTGGTAGGTCAACAACTCCCAAATGTGATTTTTTTGGGGCATTCAACTCTTATCTGTGGTATCCTTCTAATTCTTGTTTCTAATGATTCAAATAGGATTTGTGTTATTTTATTGGTGCTGAAGCTGATATTTAGAAGAAAATTTTGAAAGGATTGTACTGCATTATTGCATATAGAGGAGAATGCGTGGTACTAGGTTTAATATTGTTATGGGATTTAATTGACAAGAACTTTGAATCTTGAGCTTACTAAAGACTTTGGATGGGATTTATCTTTCTTCTGTAGGCTTGAAGAGGTTTAGGGATTAGAGTAATGTATTGCTTGTGTTTGTGTAGTTGGGACGTTAAGAGAGAATATGTTTAATTCATAAAATATTTCTTCCTTCTGGTTGTTCTCCCTTTAAGTAATATTTGGGTGAAAAAATTTTATTTTTCATGACATGTTTTGAAGTTAAAGTTTTTTGATGGTCAAGTGATAGCATTTATATCTTTTTTGAGTGAAGGAGTATCCTACAAAAACACAATTTAGTTCCACAGGATCACAGTGTTTGTCGATGTGAACATGTCATACAATTGAAAATTTTAGAAAGTTTTGAGAAAAAATCAAATTAGATAATATAAGGGATTTTTGTAATCAATCACTTTTAAGGTTATTAAATTAATTAGATATGTGGAGATTAGTGTGGCCACTCCTTAATAATGTTTGATTGTTAGTTTGGTGATTTTTAAAATAAATAATGATCTTAAAATAAATAATGATTTTTAAATGATGCACACTGTAGTTATAGTCTTTGGTGAGTTTATGAATAAACAAAATGTTTATTGTTAGTTTGGAAACATGTAGGACAATGTTGAGAGTAATTGTAGGAGAAATAAGAATATTTCTTAGACCTGTAATAGTGGTTAGGGAACTATTGGCTATTATGTTTTGTTGCTAGGTAGGTTTACAAAATTTTGCGAAGATTTGTCATGTGATTAATAACTGCTGATTTATTATCTAATTTTTATGACAACTAATTGAGTGATTAGAAATCCAAGAGTTAGAATCTTTACCACCTTCAACTAAAAAGCATGACAGAGTTTTTCAAGAGAATCAACGAATTGCTTGGCTTGTTAATTTTTATATGTCGAACACTTTTGGTTCAACAAGATGAGCCTATCATTTTGATTGGTCCTTTTTCTTTCCACCGTTCTTGGGTCTTTTCAAATAGTTTCCTCCATTTCTCTATGATATGTCCCTTTTATGGTAGTAGTTGTAACACAAATCTTGCTTTCGGTGAAAGGTTTTTATTTTCTTTATCAGGTCTCTTACCTCAGGGTTTTGTGGTTGTTATGGCTAATGTTTTTGAATTTGGGTGTGTCAAACATAAACATCCTTTTTTCCTTATTTGATTCTTATATGTGTGAAAACCTCATATGGTTATGGTAAGTTTTCTCTACTCAAGATTTCAGGATAAATTTGATCGATTTATTACTAAGTTCTGCAGAAAAGCTATTTGCTTGTTTATGAAAAACTATTTTTTGATTTTATAGATGAAAGCATAATTTTTAACTTTCTGTAAGTCAGTTTGATAGCTTCCCAGACGTTTTCTTACGGTTCTCAGAAATATATATGATCAATTGATTTTAGGAATCATGTTGTTCTATAACCATATGACATGATCATGAAAGCTACCTCATCCCAAAGTTTAAAATTTTGTTTTTTAAATTTGGATGAGGATTAACAAGAAGATGAGTTTTTTTCTTTTTCTTTCTTGAAGATCTGAACAGTTTGAGACCACTTTAGATGGTTTCTTCCATTTAAATGAGAAATAATGTTTATAGCATTTGAAGTTCTTCTTCAATTTAGTATTCACTATTCATAATAGTCAACTTTTGGAAGGGAAGTATAGAAAGTCAGACATGACGAGGAGATGATGAATGAAAGATATGTAAAAATAAAGGTTAAAAGGACCATGACCTTTTCTTGATGTTTTACAGGATAGCTTGTTTTGTTTAGATGCATATTTGTTCATAAAATTAGCTCGAAAATAATTTAAAATTGCGAATAGCTATCTCCAGTGGGAGGATGGAGCTTTTAGAAACACTTCCATTTCCATGTTAAGCGCATGAATTAGTGTACTTATTTGGAAGATTTACATACATACTACTCAATTCTTATGTATTTACATATCTAACATCTAAACTTCAATTTCTACATATTTCCACTTTTCCTATACATGAAAAGGTTTATTTCACTCTGTAAAAGTTAAAATTTACTTGGTATAAATGTAAACAAGTGAAGTTCAGGTGTTAGATTTGTAAACATATAAGAATTGAACGGTATGCATGTCAATGCTCTTTTTTCTCAAGTTACACTTTCTGCATAGTTTTGAGCCCTTTTAACTTTTGTAAACAATCTTTAGGTTCTGTTTCCTTTTCTGACAATAACTTTTTCATATTTAGTTCTATGGATGAACTGTAATTCGAAATAGTGAACTTTTTTGGTTAATCTGACACTCTCCTGCTGCGAACTTTGCAGATCAGCACGAATATTATTCGTAAATATATCGGCCCTGTGGATATATGGATTTCGTTATTGTCATCTTTATCTGGTCAGAATGGAAGCATCTGTTGCATACCAAACCTGCATCCCCTGAAATGTTATCAAGCTATGGCCGAACATTATAGCCAGTGGCTGTGGTATGTGCTCTTCTATATTTATAAATGTACGCATATATTTACATTTACATACCACACAAATCTTTTGTATTTACATATATAACACCAAAACATTGAGATTAACATGCATATCACTCAAATCTCATAAAACATGACCATCACGTTCCATCACTCTCAATCTTTAAAAGTGAAATACAACTTTTCATGCATAAGTTTGTTTTACCAAAGTGTTAGAAGTGCAGATATTAAATTTGGGTGTTAGATGTGTAAGTACGTAAGAATTGTGAGATATGTTTGTAAATTTCCCTATAATAATAATAAAAAAAAGGTCATAAATCTGATACAGTAGCCAGTGCTCCTCAGGTTTCGGAAGTTGTTTGTGGTGCTTTCAAGATACACGTACGTAAACACTCTCAAAAGGATCATTTACTAGGCAGTTCGATTTTGAGATTCTCGACAGGTTACTAGAGATACTGATAGAACGGAAATGACTGGGAATTTGTTGATGTTTTTAGTGGGGACTTAGGTGCCCTGCTGTCTATTTATTCAGTGCCATAAAAAAGTGGGCATTTGCATGCATGCCTTACAATTCCCAAGTATTTACATATTTAGCACCGAATTTTCATACTTTCTTTATGTTTATGCCAGCCAAATCTTTCTTATCACATTAAAAATTTCTTCTTTTTAGCTTTTAAAAAGTAAATATTTTTCATATTTGCAAATGAATGAATCNCAACGGAAATGGCTGGGAATTTGTTGATGTTTTTAGTAGGGACTTGGTGCCCTGCTGTCTATTTATTCAGTGCCATAAAAAAGTGGGCATTTGCGTGCATGCCTTACAATTCCCAAGTATTTACATATTTAGCACCGAATTTTTACTTTTTTTATGTTTATGCCAGCCAAATCTTTCATATCACATTAAAAATTTCTTCTTTTTAGCTTTTAAAAAGTAAATATTTTTCATATTTGCAAATGAATGAATCAGCGAAATTGACTAAATTAAGCCAAACTGCGATTTGGCACTCCTTGGCGTAAAATATTTTAAAATTTCTGAAAAAAATTATCTTTTTGATTGCGAACTTACTGCAAATATTTATTTATTTACTATTGTTTTTATTTCATTTGATTTTTTTTTCTCTAATTTGGGCACTGCGCGGGGCTGATTTATAAATATTTATTTTTGTTTTATCATTTTATGGTAAGGAACAGTAGTAAGCTGTGGGTCTTATTATTATCTTAATACAATGATCTTGTATTCCTTGTGTATGTAGATCTTTTTTATTTTAATTTTAAAATAATGTTCTGAGGGAGGATAATATGAAATCATTAATTCGATTTGCTCGAGATTCAATTTAAAGACCAAAGAGCATTTACAGAATTTATTCTCTTTAATATATATATATATTTTCCGGTTTAGGTAATTTTATTATTTGGCATTCCATCTGCGAAATGCTCATTCAGACTGCTACTTTCTAANTTCTCTAATTTGGGCGCTGCGCGGGGCTGATTTATAATTATTTATTTTTGTTTTATCATTTTATAGTAAGGAACCGTAGTAAGCTGTGGGTCTTATTATTATCTTAATACAATGATCTTGTATTCCTTGTGTATGTAGATCTTTTTTATTTTAATTTTAAAATAATGTTTTGAGGGAGGATAATATGAAATCATTAATTCGATTTGCTTGAAATTCAATTTATAGCCCAAAGAGCATTTACAGAATTTATTCTCTCTTTAATAAATATATATTTTTTTCCGGTTTAGGTAATTTTATTATTTGGCATTCCATCTGCGAAATGCTCATTCAGACTGCTACTTTCTAAATTTTGACACCTGGTTAAATGCTTTTGTAGGGCCTTTTATGTTTTAGAAATGCATGCATGTATAAATTAGGGAAGAAAAAAGGAATACATGCAATCCAATCAATTTTTATGTATTGCTCATGCATGAAAATTGTATCACTTTTTAAATGTAACAATAGTTTTTATGTAAAAGAAAAATATAGTGTTGGTGGCACATATGCGCATGCCCCCAAAGCAAGATAAGAAATGTGCTAATCTCATTGAATAATTTAAATCATCACTCGGTGACTGGTATAAAAAAATAATAATAATAATAAATCAAATTAGTTAGTAGGAAGCAAAAGTTTAGTTTATAGTATAAAAATCTTAGAAATTGACAACCCAAACTCGTTTGATGTCAAATGAAGGATTTAAGGAATACAATTTCGTTTTTTTTTTTTTCAGTGAACATATTGCAACATTGAACAATGTAAAAAATAATCAGAGATGTGGCAGGCATTACTACCGGAATCACATGGGGTTGAAAAAACCAATGTCTTATGGCCGGCTATGAGCCCGTTCCCGCCTGATAAACACCAATTTAAATAAATGTAACAACACGCTGCAATAGCCTACAGTTTAATTAACATACCCATGCAGAACACAATCACCTACCAAACAATTCTCATGCATTTGCGTTTCTTAACATCTAATGTTCGATGCTTACATCTACAAATCAATTATATAGATGCTAAAACCTAAAATCTATGCATGAAAGTTAGTAATAATGATATTTTTGATGTAATGTTAATAGTAGTATTAATAGTAATAGTACTATTAATAGTACTATTAATAGTAGTAATAATATTAGTACTATTAATAGTAGTAATAATAGGTAGTATTAATAGCAGTATTAATAGTAGTAATAGTAGTAGTAATAGTAATAGTAGTAATGGTAATAGTAATAGTAGTGATAATAGTAGTAGTGGTAATAGTAATACTAGTAGTAATAGTAATAGTGATAATAATAGTAGTAGTAATAGTAGTACTAGTAGTAATAGTAGTAGTGGTGGTGGTAATAGTAGTAGTGGTGGTGGTAATAGTAGTAGTAGTGGTGGTGGTAATAGTGGTCATGGTCAACTCCTCGTCATCGTCGTCATCATAATAATGTAAATGCTCCTAAAAAGTTTCATATCCTTCAGGAAACGAAGTATCAATTAAACCCGAAAAAAGCAATTTCTACATAGGAATTCAAGATCCGAATTCCATATCAAAAACAGTAATGTCTGGATTAAATCTGGATCTGTGCTATAGCAGCTATAAGACGGATTCTCCCAAATAAGAGCAGAATACTGAATACAGATAAAGAGTATTACAGCAGAGACTTTGTCAAACAGCTGCTAACCTGCTTTGTCAAAGCCTAAGTCTTATAATTTCTTAAAAAAACCCAATGGCTTCAAGAGGTTGTGTACAAAAGTATGATTTAGAATTTGAAATCCCTCTTCTTAGACTTCCCTTCCTTTTCCTGCATTTTTCGCTTCCTCTTTTTCTCAGCCTGAAAAAAATATCGATGCATTATGATTATATAATGAATTAGAAAGAGAGAATATTATAAAGATTGTAAAATGGATGGAAAATATGTTTTTGATAGAAAGCGAACCTCGGCAACCATGTCGCTGAAGTCTTCCTTCTGGTTCCTCAGTTTCTCCTCTTCACGGGCTTCNAAAAAAAGTGCAGTGGAGGAAGTAAGCTACGAACAGGCGGCTGAAAGATAGGGTGAAGATTACCAACTTCCTTTGAATGAGAGTGAGATGCTGGTGGTTCGACGGGTCCTTCAGTCCTAGGCTACGTTGGAGCAGCAGTGGCTTTGCCACAATATATTCTACACCCGTTGCACTGTGACCACAAAAATACCCATTCTTATCATGGGTGGAGTGAGCAGGAAGAATATGACATCCATGTAAATGGTGGACAAGTAACCCTCACGACCCATAAGCACACCGAAACCTATTTCTTGATGTGGTTGGAGAAGAAAAATAGAGTCAACATCAACAGACAGCTCCTCGCCCAGTTTTTAATCGAGAATCAGTTGCATGATTAGATGTAGTGCGATGTGGTGTCCATGGATGTCTGCCACATCCCGTTGGGGAGATCGTGGCAATTTGATCGTCAAACTCAACATGAAAAGTTTAGGAACACATGCTCTTTCGCCAAGGATGCAAGCGCATAAATCTTCTACCTATCATGGAGCCGGAATTTATGGGCGCCCTAGTCATAAAAAATAAGTGCCCGGAGGATCAGTTTTGGCGATGGTAGAGAAGACCGAGACATGAGAGATAGTTTCAGACACATGTCAGCTAGTACAAAGAGAGTTTCAGGACATCCTGTTCGATAGGTTACTGCCGCGACCACCATCGTTTGGGGAGATCCGAGCTGCCCTCACTTCATATCAATTTGAGCCAGCCTGGGGTTACTTTGGGAGGATTCAATAGAATATACCAAACAGTCTCATTTCATTTCATCAGCGTACCCCCAGAAAGTTGGACCGATATGAATTGCTGCTTTTAAGTGGGGAGAACTCTTCGAGTGTTTTGGGAGACAGTGCAGTCGATAGTGGGATCCGGATGCTTCTAAGGCCACAGTCGAAGATTCATCAGGCCTAAGAGGTTATAGCAGCTCTGTCACCGTCAACTTGCAAACAGAAGCTTCAACAAATGAGGTCGAAGCTCCACCAATCCCCTAAGGCTATTGTGAGCGTGTCCCGCTATAGGAGCCGGACACTCGGCACTGGTTCATGCGAACAACACAGAGCTAAACCGAGCGACAAGTTTTTCATTTATTTCTAATTTTTAGCGAGTTTCCTCTTTCCTTTCATTCATTTCTAGGGTTGTATCCAAGGACGAGTGATGTTCCGGCCGTGTCTCGTTCCGAGGTGGTGATCCTCAATCATCCTCGCCTTCGTATTCATTCCTCCGCTGCCGCCATCGCCGTACATGTTGCCATCGCTCGAAAAATGCCCCTCCTTAGCTGTTTTTTCCGCAGTTTCTGCCTTCCAACCCTTCCGTCCTTTTCCCACATTGCTCCCCACCGCTCCACGTCATATTTCCCTGCTGCAGCCGCCCTTGAACAGCTACCCTTGCTGTTTTACTGCAGTTCTCCCTTCCCAACAGCTTTCCCGGTCTCCTGCTTAGCTGCACTAGCTGTCCCAGCCCTTCACCGTCGCTACCGTAGTCCACAACTCCTTCCCTTTGCTGTTTTGTTGTTGTCCAGCCACCCACAAGCCTTACCGCACCTCAACCATCCTCTAGAAACCTTAACTGCTAAATCCACCTTCTTCCAACATCCCATTCTGCCCATTCCAACTTACCTCGCCGACCTCCACCACTCTTGAGACACCGCTCTTGAGATACACTTTAGTTGTGTTTTTTGTTTCTTTTTTTGCATTTCCCTTTTAGTGTGGGGTTGTAACCGTCTATTGGCTTTGTCGGTAATAATATTTAGTTTTCCTATTGTTTTTTAAATTCTCGTGATTTTTTTTTTAAAAGTTGTTTTGAGTAGAATAAATATTTATTTTTTCAAAAAATCAGTTGACTGTCTTACCGTTGTCACATTTAGCAAGTATGGTTGCAAAAATAGATACGACAGATATTTTCAGAAAGTAACAAAAAAGGCAGCAAGCAAAATTGTTGTGGCAGTTTGAAAAGCCAAGCAACTAAAAAATTCTCCCAAACANTTTAAAGTTGTTTTGTAAAGAATAAATATTTATTTTTTCAAAAATCAGTTGACTGTCTTACCGTTGTCACATTTAGCAAGTATGGTTGCCAAAATAGATACCACAAATATTTTCAGAAAGCAACAAAAAAGGCAGCAAGCAAAATTGTTGTGGCAGTTTGAAAAGCCAAGCAACTAAAAAATTCTCCCAAACAAACCTTTAGCATTAATGTATTGGCAGGGTTTTAACATTTTAAATTTGCTCAAGATATTTTTGAATGAGGGTTGCAAAGTTCTTTAGTTGATATAATAGCAAGTTGAATCCTTGGTGAAGCATATGGAGTGTTATTTAATATACCTTCTAATGTTAACTATTATGAATTGCTTATCTACATCCACATGTTTGGTTACATTATGTTATATTAGATTGCGGGCAATACTGATGACAGACTTATATTCTTAGTATCCTTTTAAATCTTTTTAATTTAATTTTAAATTTTCTAATAGAATTTTAATCCATAAGAGTTCATAGATATCTTAAGTGATTATTCTGAATTTAGATTTATTACTTGACCTTTTGTTACTTGTTTTTTCATATTTTCATATTTCCTGCCAGTAGTGGACAATATTATGAAATTAATCTTTTATCTACAAGTGATCCCGTATGGTCAGCGTCTGTATAACTTTCAGTTGGTAAAATTTTATGTTTTCTAGAGAGAATATCTTTTCTAAGATTTGATTTTAGTACAGAATTCTGTATAAAACCTGTAGTTAAGATTATTTTGATTTATGCATAATTGACTTATGCAGCTTACAACAAAAGTAATGCCATGATGGGTATGAAATAGATAAATTAGTTTTTCATTTATTATTTGATATTGCCGAACCTTTTTAATTTCTGTTCAATTTTTTACTGTGTTTCAGTTGGAATTTCATAAGGTTTGCAATCGTTTTTTTTTTTTGGTTTCGCTCAAAAGAACCATATCATACTTTTTGTGTGAGAATTTTTTTTAATTACGCCACTTCTATATGATGTATGCTTGCCTAATTCATTTATTTCAAACTGTGGCGATACTTTTCTTGAGTAATTCATTTTTTTCTGTTGCCATTATTTGTAACAATTGTATCATCAATAATATAATTACAATCAATTTTATTTATTATTGAAATATTTTATCAGGAGGGTGTGATAATCTTTGGCTTTATTTATTCCCATTCCATATATAGCTTTTGTAAGTATGTCAAACCATTCACTTGGGAATATATATTAGTAATATTTTTAGTGGACGCATCTTTTTCTATGAAATTGATGTTGAATCTTCCTAAATGTGATTTTTTTGGGGCATTCAACTCTTATCTGTGGTATCCTTCTAATTCTTGTTTCTAATGATTCAAATAGGATTTGTGTTATTTTATTGGTGCTGAAGCTGATATTTAGAAGAAAATTTTGGAAGGATTGTTCTGCATTATTGCATATAGAGGAGAATGTGTGGTACTAGGTTTAATATTGTTATGGGATTTAATTGACAAGAACTTTGAATCTTGAGCTTACTGAAGACTTTGGATGGGATTTATCTTTCTTCTGTATTCTTGAAGAGGTTTAGGAATTAGAGTAATGTATTGCTTGTGTTTGTGTAGTTGGGACGTTAAGAGAGAATATGTTTAATTCATAAAATATTTCTTCCTTCTGGTTGTTCTCCCTTTAAATAATATTTGGGTGAAAAAATTTTGTTTTTCATGATATGTTTTGAAGTTAAAGTTTTTTGATGGTCAAGTGATAGCACTTATATCTTTTTTGAGTGAGGAGCATCCTACAAAAACACAATTTTGTTCCACAGGATCACAGTGTTTGTGATGTGAACATGTCATACAATTGAAAATTTTAGAAAGTTTTGAGAAAAAAATCAAATTAGATAATATAAGGGATTTTTGTAATCAATCACTTTTAAGGTTATAAAATTAATTAGATATGTGGAGATTAGTATTGCCACTCCTTAATAATTTTTGAGAACTTGATTTTTGGAAGAGGAGTCTTAATAATTTTCAAGATGTACCTATTATTGTAAGATCTTAAAATAAATAATGATTTTTAAATGATGCACACTGTAGTTATAGTCTTTGGTGAGTTTATGAATAAACAAAATGTTTATTGTTAGTTTGGAAACATGTAGGACAATGTTGAGAGTAATTGTAGGAGAAAAAAGAGTATTTCTTAAACCTGTAATAGTGGTTAGGGAACTATCGGCTATTATTTTTTGTTGCTAGGTAGGTTTACAAAATTTTGTTAAGATTTTTCATGTGATTAATAACTGCTGATTTATTATCTAATTTTATGACAACTAATTGAGTGATTAGAAATCCAAGAGTTAGAATCTTTACCACCTTCAACTAAAAAGCATGACAGAGTTTTTCAAGAGAATCAACGAATTGCTTGGCTTGTTAATTTTTATATGTCGAACACTTTTGGTTCAACAAGATGAGCCTATCATTTTGATTGGTCCTTTTTCTTTCCACCGTTCTTGGGTCTTTTCAAATAGTTTCCTCCATTTCTCTATGATATGTCCCTTTTATGGTAGTAGTTGNTAAGTTTTTCAAGAGACTCGACGAATTGCTTGGCTTGTTAATTTTTATATGTTGAACGCTTTTGGTTCAACAAGATGAGCCTATCATTTTGATTGGTCCTTTTTCTTGCCACCGTTCTTGGGTCTTTTCAAATAGTTTCCTCCATTTCTCTATGATATGTCCCTTTTATGGTAGTAGTTGNCGGGTCTTTTCAAATAGTTTCCTCCATTTCCCTATGATATGTCCCTTTTATGGTAGTAGTTGTAACACAAATCTTGCTTTTGGTGAAAGGTTTTTTTTTTCTTTATCAGGTCTCTTACCTCAGGGTTTTGTGGTTGTTATGGCTAATGTTTTTGAATTTGGGTGTGTCNGTAGTAGTTGTAACACAAATCTTGCTTTCGGTGAAAGGTTTTTATTTTCTTTATCAGGTCTCAGGTCTCTTACCTCAGGGTTTTGTGGTTGTTATGGCTAATGTTTTTGAATTTGGGTGTGTCAAACATAAACATCCTTTTTTCCTTATTTGATTCTTATATGTGTGAAAACCTCATATGGTTATGGTAAGTTTTCTCTACTCAAGATTTCAGGATAAATTTGATCGATTTATTACTAAGTTCTGCAGAAAAGCTATTTGCTTGTTTATGAAAAACTATTTTTNCAGTGTGAAGACCTCATATGGTTATGGTAAGTTTTCTCTACTCAAGATTTTAGGATAATTTTGATCGATTTATTACTAAGTTCTGCAGAAAAGCTATTTGCTTGTTTATGAAAAACAATTTTTTTATTTTATAGATGAAAGCATAATTTTTAACTTTCTGTAAGTCAGTTTGATAGCTTCCCAGACGTTTTCTTACGGTTCTCAGAAATATATATGATCAATTGATTTTAGGAATCATGTTGTTCTATAACCATGACATGATCTTGAAAGCTACCTCTTCCCAAAGTTTAAAGTTTTGTTTTTTAAATTTGGATGAGGATTAACAAGAAGATGAGTTTTTTTCTTTTTCTTTCTTAAAGATCTGAACAGTTTGAGACCACTTTAGAAGGTTTTTTTCCATTTAAATGAGAAATAATGTTTATAGCATTTGAAGTTCTTCTTCAATTTAATATTCACTATTCATAATAGTCGACTTTTGGAAGGGAAGTATAGAAAGTCAGACACGACGAGGAGATGATGAATGAAAGATATGTAAAAATAAAGGTTAAAAGGACAATGACTTTTCTTTGATGTTTTACAGGATAGCTTGTTTTGTTTAGATGCATATTTGTTCATACAATTACCTCGAAAATAATTTAAAATTGCGAATAGCAATCTCCAGTGGGAGGATGGAGCTTTTAGAAACACTTCCATTTCCATGTTAAGCGCATGAATTAGTGTACTTATTTGGAAGATTTACATACATACTACTCAATTCTTATGTATTTACATATCTAACATCTAAACTTCAATTTCTACATTTTTCCACTTTTCCTATACATGAAAAAGGTTTATTTCACTTTCTAAAAGTTAAAATTTACTTGGTATAAATGTGAACAAGTGAAGTTTAGGTGTTAGATTTGTAAACATATGAGAATTGAACGGTATGCATGTCAATGCTCTTTTTTCTCAAGTTACACTTTCTGCATAGTTTTGAGCCCTCATAACTTTTGTAAACAATGTTTAGGTTCTGTTTCCTTTTCCGACAATAACTTTTTCATATTTAGTTCTATGGATGAACTGTAATTCGAAATAGCGAACTTTTTTGGTTAATCTGACACTCTCCTACTGCGAACTTTGCAGATCAGCACGAATATTATTCGTAAATATATCGGCCCAGTGGATATATGGATTTCGTTATTGTCATCTTTATCTGGTCAGAATGGAAGCATCTGTTGCATACCAAACCTGCATCCCCTGAAATGTTATCAAGCTATGGCCGAACATTATAGCCAGTGGCTGTGGTATGTGCTCTTCTATATTTATAAATGTACACATATGTTTACATTTACATACCACACAAATCTTTTGTATTTACATATATAACACCAAAACATTGAGATTAACATGCATATCAATCAAATCTCATAAAACATGACCACCGCGTTCCATCACTCTCCATCTTTAAAAGTGAAATACAATTTTTCATGCATAAGTTTGTTTTACCAAGGTGTTACGAGTGCAGATATTAAATTTGGGTATTAGATGTGTAAGTACGTAAGAATTGTGAGGTATATTTGTAAATTTCCCTATAATTAAAAAAAAGGGGCATAACTCTGATGAACTAGCCAGTGTTCCTCAGGTTTCGGAAGTTGTTTGTGGCGCTTTCAAGATACACGTACGTAAACACTCTCAGAAGGATCATTTACTAGGCAGTTCGATTTTGAGATTCTCGACAGGTTACTAGAAATACTGATAGAATAGAAATGGCTGGGAATTTGTTAATGTATTAAGTATGGACTCAGGCGCCCTGCTGTCTATTCATTCAGTGTCATGAAAAAGTGGGGCATTTACGTGAGTGCCTCACAATTCCCAAGTATTTACATATTTAACACCGAATTTTTACTTTTTAAAAGTAACTTCTTTTTAGCTTTTAAAACGTAACTGTTTTTTCATTTTTGCAAATGAGCGAATCAGCGAAATTGAGTAAATTAAGCCAAACTGCGAGTTGGCACTCTTTGGCTCGTGGAAAATTTGTTTCGTAAAATATTTTAAAATTTTTGAAAAAAATTATTTTTTTGATTGCGAACGTACAGCAAATATTTATTTATTTGCTATTGTTTTTATTTTATTTGATTTTGTTACTCTAATTTGGGCGCGGGGCTGATTTATAATTATTTATTTTTGTTTTATCATTTTATGGTAGTAAGCTGTGGGTTTTATTATTATCTTAATACAATGATCTTGTATTCCTTGTGTATGTAGATCTTTTTTTATTTTAATTTTAAAATAATGTTTTGAGGGAGGATAACATGAAATCATTAATTCGATTTGCTTGAAATTCAATTTCTTGACCAAAGAGCATTTACAGCATTTATCGCTAGATTTTAATATATATATATATAGATTGCTACTTTCAAAATTAGTTCACGGCAACCAATGTTAAACGCACTCTACAATTTATTGCAAAAAGTTATCAACTTTACATAAACATTTTATAAAACTGAAATTAGGACATCGAGCGTTGAAGTTGTTCTATGCAGTGTCATCCAACGATGCTCTCACTTTACCAAATACAGCAGTAAATTATTATAGTATTAAAAAAAATGTTATTTATTGTCAAAATTTTAAAATGGGAGCGCCAGGGGTTGAATCAGAGCTGTTGGAAGGGTGGTTAAAATGATCGAATATTTAATTTATTTTAAATATTAATTTATTTTAAATATTAAAAAACTAATTCAGAGGTAATAGTAGTATAATAGTAGTAGTAATAGTAGTACTAGTAGTATAGTAGTAGTATGGTAGTAGTTGTTGTAATAGTAGTAGTAGTAATAGTAGTAGGTAATAATAGTATAGTAGTAGTAGTACTAGTAGTACTAGTAGTATAGTAGTAGTATAGTATTAGTTGTTGTAGTAGTAGTAATAATAGTAGTAGGTAATAGTAGTATAGTAGTAGTAGTAGTAGTAATAGTAGTAGTTGTAATAATAGTAATAGTAGTACTAGTAGTAGTGGTAATAGTAGTGGTAATAGCAATAGTAGTAGTACTAATGGTAATAATAGTAGTAGTAGTAATAGTAATAGTAGTAGTGGTGGTTAGTAGTAATAGTAGTAGTATAGTAGTAGTTGTTGTAATAGTAGTAGTAGTAGTAATAGTAGTAGGTAATAGTAGTAGTTATAATAATAGTAGTAGTAGTAATAGTAGTAGGTAATAGTAGTAATAGTAGTACTAGTAGTATAGTAGTAGTATAGTAGTAGTATAGTAGTAGTATAGTAGTAGTTGTTGTAATAGTAGTAGTAGTAGTAGTAATAGTAGTAATAGTACTAGTAGTAGTAGTGGCAATAGTAGTAATAGCAATAGTAGTAGTACTAATGGTAATAATAGCAGTATTAATAGTAATAGTAGTTGTGGTTAGTAGTAATAGTAGTAGTATAGTAGTAGTTGTAATAGTAGTATAGTAGTAGTAGTAATAGTATCAGGTAATAGTAGTATAGTAGTAGTAGTAGTAATAGTAGTAATAGTAGTACTAGTAGTATAGTAGTAGTATAGTAGTAGTATAGTAGTAGTTGTTGTAATAGTAGTAGTAGTAATAGTAGTAGGTAATAGTAGTATAGTAGTAATAGTATAGTAGTAGTATAGTATTAGTTGTTGTAATAGTAGTAGTAGTAATAGTAGTAGTTGTAATAGTAGTAGTAGTTGTAATAGTAATAGGTAATAGTAGTATAGTAGTAGTAGTAGTAGTAGTAGTAGTAGTAGTAGTAGTAATAGTTGTAATAGTAGTAGTAGTAGTAATAGTAGTAGGTAATAGTAGTTATAGTAGTGGTAGTAGTAATAGTAATAGTTGTAATAGTAGTAGTAATAGCAATAGTACTAGTACTAATGGTAATAATAGTGGTAGTAGTAATAGTAATAGTAGTAGTGGTAATAGTAGTGGTAACAATAGTAATAGTAATAATAGTAATAGTAGTAGTAGTAATAGTAATAATAGTAGTAGTTGTAACAGTAGTAGTAGTAATAGTAATAATAATAATAGTAATACTAATAGTAATAATAGTAGTAATAGTAGTAGTAGTAATAATACTAGTAATAATAATAGTAGTAATAGTAGTAATAATACTAGTAATAATAATATTAGTAATAGTAACTAATAATTATAATCATAATCAAAATAATCATCATCATCATGTTGACAATAATGATATTTTTGATATAAATGTTATATATTGGACTGCTGCATATGTAAATATAAGGTGCTAGATATGTAAATACATTAAAATTGAATGGTGCCGTATGTAAATGCTCCTAAAAAGTCTCATACCCTTCAGGAAACAAAGTAACAGTTAAACCCGCAAAAAACAATTTCTACATAGGAATTTAAGATGCAAATTCCATAAAAAAAACAGTAATGTCTGGATTAAATCTGGATCTGTGCTATAGCAGCTATAAGACGGTTCTCCCAAATAAAAGCAGAATACAGAATTTGTCAAACAGCTGCTAACCTGCTTTGTCAAAGCCTCAGTCTTTTAATTTCTTAAAAAAATCCAACGGCTTCAAGAGGTTATGTGTACAAAAGTATGCTTTAGAATTTGAAATCCCTCTTCTTAGACTTCCCTTCCTTTTCCTGCATTTTTCGCTTCCTCTTTTTCTCAGCCTGAAAAAAATATCGATGCATTATTATTATATGATACCATAGCAAGAAACAAAACATTATAAAGGTTGTAAAATGGATGGAAAATATGTTTTTGATAGAAAGCAAACCTCGGCAACCATGTCGCTGAAGTCTTCCTTCTGGTTCCTCAGTTTCTCCTCTTCACGGGCTTCCTCATACCTGCGTAATTTGATATTTGCAAATCAGATCAAAATAAAATACGAACCGATCATTAAAACAAAGGCGCATTTACACACATACCACCAAATTCCATATGTAGTTACATATCTAGACACCTAAATTTTGGTTTGTACATTATAACACCCAAAATTTTCCTTTCACAACAAAAAAAATTATGATTTTAAATTATAAACAAGTAAAAAGCACCTTTTTCATGCATAAAGATTACGTATGTAAAAATTAAAGAATAGGTGTTGGATATGTAAATACATAAGAATTGAGGGGTATGTATGTAAATCTTTTACCCCCCAACCCCCCGCGTAAAAAAAAAAAAAAAACAAATAGATATAGCTATGAGAAATTCTGCCATACTTGGCAGCCAAAACGTCATCCATGACTTCCAGCTCCTCTGGTTGTATGGTGACATCAACTTTGTCTGATTTCTGTCCACGAAGAAGATCAACCTGAAGGAACCAGAAAAACACACAATCGCTGGTTAATTTACAGCTTCTCTTAAATAGTTTTGCTTTTGGGGCTAATTTGATTAGTAATGGTTAGAAATTAGTTTGTTAAATCCAGAATTTGATTCCAAACACCACCTTAATATATCGTTTTCTCTGAAATTCCTTTGCCTTAGGGCTGAATTGGTTAGTTGAAGTTAGAAATTTTGAAAAATGATGAAATTTATTATATCCCTTTTTTACTTAGATGATGTAATGATTTCAAACATTGCAAATCTTTTCAAAATCCTTAAAAAAAAATTGATAACATATTTTTCACATTCAAAATGGCTAAACAAAACTATTATTTTATGAAACATTAGGATTTCTAAATTACACGGCCTTCCTTTCATCAACTGAACTATATGCATTACAATTAAACAAAAAAGGTTGATAAAAACTATTTATAATGGATTTTATGGATATTTCTATATTCTAGAAGGACGCTAGTAGAATTCCATATTCACAACCTTTCTGCAATCGTATAGATTGTTAAATAACTTTTTTTAAGGAAAAATAAAGGTAATGGTCCAAATAACGCATACTCACCCTTTTAGCAGCTGCTTTCTCTTGAGTTCCAAGCACATATCTGGATTTCATACAAGAGAACAATCACCAAAGGAGTTAATGGCACAACATAATCTATCTTCAAATGCAATCAAACCATATTTAAAACACAGATTTAATTATTCAACAGGTAATAATAAACAGTAGCAACAAAAGCACATACGTGTGACTTGTTCCAAGCAAAGTCCCAGGAGCAATCCTTTCTTCTTTTTCTTCCAGAACCTTCAAAGAAAAAAAAAATCAGCATGCTCGCTACGAATGACATAAACGATGAGGAAAATCATGCTAAACCAATTGCATTACTTGGTACAAAGGTTTTTCCTTTTCTGGTTCTTTTCTCTGTTGCTTGCGGAGGTCAATCACATCAGGAGTTTCTACACCAGTAGGAGTGCTGTAAAATAACAAAGATCAGCAATAGATTATGATAGAAATTCAACTTAAAAACAGCCACAGTTATGTAAAGCAAAAGCAAAGCACCTTGAAAGGCTATCAACTGATTGAATGCCATCTTCCATCTCCTCTTCTTCGATCTCTTCTTCCAGTTCCTCCTCTTCCTCTTCTTCCTCTTCCAAATCTCCCCAGTGTTTAGAGCGATCAACGGGTTCTTCCTAAGAAATTGAAGTTGAACGAAAATTAAGTACCACTTTAAGACTAATAAAGACAGTAAGCTATAGTTGAGCTTCAGCAGAAATATAATTAGAAACAAAGATGAGTTACATTAAATGATCAGGTAAAGTGCCATAATAGTTCCCTAGCCATTTTAGTCCCAGAATGTATAAAAGTGTCAGATTAGTCCCAGACTCATTTAATAGTCACCAGAGAAAACTAGTTCAGCCCCCATTAAAAGAATATTGGCACTAAATTGACATTTTTTTCCAATAGCCATAAAAATATAAAAGTTGGAATTTACCTCATAATTAGGTTGATCTTGTTGTTGAACCCCAAAAACATCCCCATATAACGGGCGTCCAAACTGTCAAAGCCAATAAAATATATATAAGGCAAAATACAAACTGTTTGATAAAGGAAGGTTTACATATATACTGCTTAATTCCCCTGTGCATTTAGATATCTAACACCTAAACTTCAATTTTCACATGTATGCCACCTTACCTATGCATGAAAATGTGTACCTCACTTTTTAAAAGTCAAAATAGTAGTATTTTTTATGTAATATCAAAGATTTGGGTGGTATAAATGTAAAAGTAAACTTTAGGTGTCGGATATGTTGGGTTGTATGTAAGTAAATGGCCTTAAAACATGAAAACTGAGAAAAAATCCATATAGGCTCTTCAGACTCGCCTCATCTACAGGAGGTTTACCCCAACCACCGGGATGATAACCGAAACTGGCTCCAGGAGGAATTGGGGCGTTTAATCCTGGAATTTTCAATTGGGGATACGATGGTGGGGGACCATATCTCTGAAAAGCAACTTTTTGTTAGTTAAGGTGTAAGAAAGGGATTTTGAACATTAGTATAACAACAAAAGCTTGAAAACATTACCTGCATATTAATTAGCCACGGTGGTGGAGCACCCTCAGGCATGCCAAGAGCTTCCTTAAGTTCATGAGACAACATTCCTGGTTTCATTTCCCTTAGTTTAACCTGTCAAATTGCAGAAGTTATGCACAATCAAACAGATCATCCTCAGCCTGAGAACAAAATAAAAGCATGGAAATAGCAAAATGTGGTGCCCAATATTCATGCAGGTTCAAATATATAAAACAAAAGAGATTTACAGGCATATCACACAATTCTTATGTATTTTTATAGCTAACGACTAAAGTTTGATATTTTCTTATATAGTACTTCAGTTTTTCAGTCAAGTCAAAACTTATGTATGAAAAGGTGTACTTTATCTTTAAAAATTCAATACCAGTTGTATTTTTAAAATGTTAGATTTAGATGTTATGTAAAAAAATAGTGAAGTTTAGGTTAAATATATATAAAGACAGAACAGTTGGGTATGTATGTAAATCACCCAGAATAAAATGCACCGAAACTGACGCCCTATCATAGTGTTGAACTCTAAAAAGGTCATAGGCACGCTAAGGGCCTTCCAAGGACATCATTTCTCAACTTCAGTTTCCAAAGCTCACTAATAACATTTCTACTGTGCTTTGGAAAAATTTATTGTCCAAAACAACATTCCATCACCAACCTCATCATCTTCCATCGAGAGTGCAGTATTGTTTTGTGGTTTCTCAATTCATGATTTTATAATTCTAACTCTATTTTAAAGAAATTACATCATAATTTCAGAAAACAACTTTTCATATAGTTGTTTTACAATCAAATTTACAGAGTTGCAACCATGCAAGCCCAACAAGTCGCCTAGATTGATTGCTATCATCGCACGATTAAATCATACAATCACGCATGGCCAAATAAAAATCCCAACCCAATCAACAATTATTGACCCTGCCCATTTGACCAGCACAAAGTTGATCAGGCAAATATGTTGAGCTTTGTTCGGTCTCATTTGAACTGATCGCATTCCAATCAATCAGGCCATTCCTGACTGACCAAAATAGATATATTAAACTTGACGCGGCTTCAATTGGTTTCAATCAAATCAATCAATCCAATCAAATTGATCAATCCTTTGACCTACTTAATGAGTACAATTAGGCCCAAGTGAGCTAAATTGGCCCAAATTGATTCTTACCAGCCTGAGCTGGCCACATGTCGGTCCCAATTGAACTAATTAATCAAAATAAACCAAATGAACCAAGGTTGACCCACCTTAAACCATGATTAAACTACCATAATCTAGATTGACTAATTTGGCCATGAATGACCTGATAGAGCCAATCAAATCTAACAAGGACTTAATAACTTCCAATTGATCCTTATTAATTAATCAATGTGCTAATTGACTAGTTGATCTTAGTGAGTTCAATCAAAACATGTTAATTTGAATGGTCCTTCAATTAGCAAATCAAGCATGTAATTCAATCAATTGGATAACTTAGCTTGACACTTACGCCAATTGATCCTAATTGACCGAATTGAACTAAACCTATCCAAGTTAGCCCATGTTCGTATCATTTGAGATCCACGAACGAAACTCCAACTTGAGCAACATCCTCATCTAGATAAATAACTTTACACCATCCATATGCTTACTTATGTTGTACTCCAAACCAAAATTCAAGGCTTCTAATTCGATGCAACTTGTGTATACGATAAGATGTTCTCTACAATATAGTTTGATCACCTTACAATCTTACGGGATGAATATTGGAGATCTACATTGAATCAAATGTTTGATATGGGCTTTGACTTAAAAAGGTGTATTGCCTCACAACATAAATCCAATTCACCCATACTATTTAAGGTATCCCCTAATGGTGGCTTCGAAATTCACATACTAAGATCTATAACTGCATTGGGAGAAACTTCGAACTGATCATGTAACCTATGTCATGTCTTTAAACAAAAGACAAAGTAAGAGCAATCATGTATTAACAATTATGATTGTACTTGGAGAGATTTTGTAACTTTGAACCAATCTCAATATAAATCGACCAAGCCTGATTGTTGAACTAGTCACAGCTAACATCTGTAACCATTATCAATGATGTTGAAACTCTTTGAGTATTTTTTTATTCATCTTTAAATCTTTGAACCTCACATAGATAGCATAAGCGTCCTTTTGTATACCCACCTACGTTGGGAGTTTTTGGATAGGAGCAAGGTTGTTAATCAAACTCCCCCAATGATATGACCACTTGATTGTCGGTCATTCATAGACTTGGTCCACCATATCAACTTGAAATGACATAATTGTGTAAATTATCTATACTCATCCATTCACCCAATAATGTTGAACTACTAACCATCGTACAAAGCATAGTAACATTCTTGATTGAGAGTATTCACAAGCATAATGCTTGCAAAATAATAAACCATGGAAGTTTGTGCCTATGAATTCATCTCCCATAACTAAAATAAACCCTAGCCAACTTACCTTCTTTTTTTATTGAAGGGTAACTTGTTTTCTATTTAGTGAAAGTTTCTAAGATATTATTCTAACCAGCTTTAAAAACTACATATGCTTTCATCCTTCTTGAAACTTCAGCAGAGCAAAGAGGATAATCAAACCAAGCTCACAAGTTCTTTTAGAGTTCACATCAAGTTTAGGTATGGTAGGTACATTGACAAAAATATCCAATCTAAAGCATACATCCATAACTTCCCAATAAATTTTAGAAA
Source organism: Phalaenopsis hybrid cultivar (assembly GCA_002079205.1). Lineage (NCBI taxonomy): Eukaryota > Viridiplantae > Streptophyta > Magnoliopsida > Asparagales > Orchidaceae > Phalaenopsis > Phalaenopsis hybrid cultivar. The sequence continues at coordinate 303,738 of JXCR01145636.1, forward strand.
CAATTGAACGGGTAAAATAAATTCAAGCACTCAAATCTCACATTAAATCATTTAGATGATTTAATTAGAACTCGAATGTCCTAACAAAATAATCAAGAAGATTTAATTGAAAAGTATTCAATTAAATCTACATATGCTTTCATCCTTCTTGAAACTCCAGCAGAACAAAGAGGATAATCAAACCAAGCTCACAAGTTCTTTTAGAGTTCACATCAAGTTTAGGTATGGTAGGTACATTGACAAAAATATCCAATCTAAAGCATACATCCATAACTTCCCAATAAATTTTAGAAACAATTGAACGGGTAAAATAAATTCAAGCACTCAAATCTCACATTAAATCATTTAGATGATTTAATTAGAACTCGAATGTCCTAACAAAATAATCAAGAAGATTTAATTGAAAAGTATTCAATTAAATCTACATATGCTTTCATCCTTCTTGAAACTCCAGCAGAACAAAGAGGATAATCAAACCAAGCTCACAAGTTCTTTTAGAGTTCACATCAAGTTTAGGTATGGTAGGTACATTGACAAAAATATCCAATCTAAAGCATACATCCATAACTTCCCAATAAATTTTAGAAACAATTGAATGGGTAAAATAAATTCAAGCACTCAAATCTCACATTAAATCATTTAGATGATTTAATTAGAACTCGAATGTCCTAACAAAATTATCAAGAAGATTTAATTGAAAAGTATTCAAATCCATTGAAAAAAAAAACAAAATTGTCAAACTTCGCATCTAAAACAATGTTTTTGATAGTCTTCTTTTCGCTCAAGATGGGATGTCGGAAAAAAAAAAGTGAAAACAAACACTTTAGAATGCACATCATAACCTTATTTATACTTGAATTTATTTTATTTTAGCATATCATAAAAATAAAAGGAAATACTTAATATCTATGAAAAATAAAATTCATATAAATTGAGATAGTTCAAAAATCAAATAATAAATATTCCTAAATTAGATCACAAGTTCTAATAGGCTTAAAAATAAGATAACACTTATTGGGTAATTAATATTTATATAAAGGCCTAAGTAGAAATTTCCTAATAATAAACACTACAAAATTTTTATAAATTTTTTACTATTTTATTTTCATCAATAGTCAAGCTATAATAGAAACAAAAGTATAAAAAGTAAATCAAATAACTCGATTCTCATTATCAAGCATACAAGTAGCAGCAGTAACTTGATTAGTAGTTGAGTTTAAAACTGTAGAATGGAAAAATGAAAAATGTTTAGAATTTAGCTTTAATATGTTTGTTTTTGCTCAGCTTTTAGGTGAAAGTTCAAGTGTAATATTCAAACGCTAAAAAGGGTTGAACAGTAATATTACCTCAAATTCTTTCCCTTCATGATAGAGATCACCATGTGCTGTCAGTTTTGGTTTAGTTTGGTATTTGAAGAAGGCGTCATGAAGAACCTGGAAAAAAGCAAAGCTCTAAAGTTAAGATGAATTATTTTTAAGATTTCTAATCAGTTTCACAGGTAAAAGGTAGAGTTAATGCTTAATGAAAAAAGGAATAGTCAATTTCAGATATTTAAGTTAACTATTACTGCATGGAAGGTGAGGAAAATCAAAAAACAAGGCGAAATAAGTTAGAGCAAAATAGAGTTCATTAGCACATGCTAGTTGGCATTATTCACAAACAAACCAACCCCAAACCCATACCCGGGCCCCAAATACACTTCCCCCACCCCCACCACCCATCCCAGAAAAAGAAATTTTATAAATGCACGGTAGAAATGGAAAAAAAAAATGTAACCTAACCTGATAATCAATGTCCATCTTTCCCATCTTCGGTTGCATGCGTTCGCGTTGCTTTTGCTTCAATTTCTTGCTATCCTCTTTCTCAATGTATGCCTATGAAGAAATACAAGAGAAACGTTTGTAACACTGGCCACAGTGAATACTTAAACTGAAAGAGGATGATGGTAGAAATAGAATTAATAATACAATGACATTAGAAAATTCATTTAATTAAAAATTAGATTACCTGTCTTATCTTTTCGATTCCAGTTGCAGCAATGAAGTCAGGAAGTTGAAATGGTTGTTTCTCAATACCACGCTTGCCCTGCNCAAAAAGTAAATCAAATAACTCGATTCTCATTATCAAGCATCAATTAGTGGCAGTAAGTTGATTAGTATTTGAGTTTAAAACTGTAGAATGGAAAAATGAAAAATGTTAAGACTTTAGCTTTAATATGTTTGTTTTTGTTCAGCTTTTAGGTGAAGTGTAACATTCAAACCCTACAAAAGANTAAAAAGTAAATCAAATAACTCGATTCTCATTATCAAGCATCAATTAGTGGCAGTAATTTGATTAGTATTTGAGTTTAAAACTGTAGAATGGAAAAATGAAAAATGTTGAGACTTTAGCTTTAATATGTTTGTTTTTGTTCAGCTTTTAGGTGAAGTGTAACATTCAAACCCTACAAAAGACTGAACAGTAACATTACCTCAAATTCCTTTCCTTCATGATAGAGATCACCATGTGCTGTCAGTTTCGGTTTAGTTTGGTATTTGAAGAAGGCGTCATGAAGAACCTGGAAAAAAGCCTTTGCTTTAAGATGAACTCTTTTTAAGATTTCTAATCAGTTTCACACGTAAAAGGTAAGAGTTAAAGCTTAATAAAAAAAGGAACAGCCAACTTCAGATATTTAAGTTAACTATTGACTGCATAGAAGGTGAGGAAAATCAAAATACAAACCGAAATAAGTTAGCAAAAAAGAGTTCATTAGCCCATGCTAGTTGGCATTATTCACAAACAAACCTACCAAAACCCCATACCCGGCCCCAATACACTGCTCCCACCCCCACCACCCATCCCAGAAAAAGAAGTTTTATAAATGCATGGCAGAAGTGAAAAAAAAAAAAAGATGTAACCTAACCTGATAATCAATGTCCATCTTTCCCATCTTCGGTTGCATGCGTTCACGTTGCTTTTGCTTCAATTTCTTGCTATCCTCTTTCTCAATGTATGCCTACGAAGAAATACAAGAGAAAAGTTTGTAACGCTGGCCACAGTGAATAATTAAACTGAAAGAAGATGATGGTAGAAATAGAATTAATATTGCAATGAAACTAGAAAATTATTTTAATTAAAAATTAGATTACCTGTCTTATTTTTTCGATTCCAGTTGCAGCAATGAAGTCAGGAAGTTGAAATGGTTGTTTCTCAATACCACGCTTGCCCTGCAAAATATGAATATAAATGAAATCTAAATAGAATTTAAAAAAACTGGATAATGCTACTAAGTATCATAAGCAGAATCTAGTCAAATGGACGCCAAGTTAAAACTATATAGGAGGTGTCACAGCCCACAAAATCTGCAAAGCCAAAAGGAAATGATTCAGTCTTAGCTTGATCGACAAAGCTTTTAACTTTCTAAGGCAGACTCTAGGAGCAATTTTTGTAAAATTATATCAACAACAGCAACTTCATATCCCGAATTTTAATAGGCCATGGGATACATCTCACATCTCAGCTTTCACATGAAAAGCAAAGTATTTCTCTACCTCTACCCCACCACCTAGCATTATAGCAAAAGAGAAACCATTCAATGGTCCCCTTCAGAAAAATACCATCAACTCCTGGCTCCATGACTGTTATAGCTGGTTCCCTGCAATAACCACATTAATGTATAAGAGGGGTGTAACCTGGCTTTACCTTCTCTCACACTGTCAATTCCCCTCCAAAAAAACACATAAATTCTCTCATCCAAATATGCAAATGGCAGTACAAATAAATAAAAAAAATCTGATCACTCACCTGTAGAAATTTTCGTTTTTGACACCAATGTCGTGGTACAGGTACAGTGTTCCGATATGACTTCAGAAATACAAGCAACTTTGGATCAGCTGCTGTTGCATCCCATACCTAAAAAAAGCAGAAACAATAATTATGAAAAAAAAAGAAAAAAAGTATCATTTTAATGGACTGACAATGCAATGTTCAAATATCTTTCTATAAGCTTCAATGCAAGCATCTTCGTATGATAGAATACTCAACAAAATAAATCCAAGACATTGACAACAGCATTTTCCCAATTCAAAAGAAAAATTTAACAGATGAAAAGTAAATCAGAAAACTCAAATAGTGTTTCTTGTTTTAGTTTAGATGCTTGCGTAGCAGATCAAAAATTATAACAAAAGATAGTAGTATTTGTTATCAGGTCTACAAAATATAATTAAGGAAAATTTGCATACATAACACCCAATTTTTATGCATTTACTTATCGCACACCCAAATTTTGATTTTTACATGGTAAGCAACCTAACCTATGTATGAAAAGGTGGATTACACTATTACGTATGTAAATTCCCCTATAATTAAATATTTAAGTTAGATCATCAAATAATATTTTAAAAATTTAAGCATATAACACTGGCTAATATTATTCATTAAGGATGTTCACAATAGAACAATAGATGCAGCAATTAGACAAGGAAATGAAACACATGTGGAACAAATGGGAACAAAAAGAGGTATTCAGAGGGTTATACGCTTAAAAGTTGTAAAGAAGGTTTCCAGAAAGCAAGACTTAATGCCACATGCAGCATGAATTAAAATAGAAGAAGGATTCGTAAGCCCAACCTCAACGACCACAAAAATTGCAAGCAATTAAAATGCAACTTTTTTTGACAAAGAAACTGTATTTCTATCAGCTTTAAAGAAGCACGTTACAAATAACTAGAGCTGATAAGAATGATAGAAACACAAAAAAATGTCACCTACTCACCCAAGCTTTTTGTTGAACCGAAAATGGGTGGTGGAACCTACTCAACACAACTTAAGGGCAAGAATGGTTGGCTCGAGCATTCGAGTTGATCTCAAGTTTAACAATTTCTTGTTCAAAATTAGATTTGAGTGTGACATTGCTATCTATTCATATAATTGATAAATAACATAAATAAAGCTGTTACTCCTCAAAATTAGATTTGAGTGTGACATTGCTATCTATTCATATACTTGATAAATAACATAAATAAAGCAGTTACTCCTTTGGTAAGAGTTGCTTGCAAGAGATCACGTGTTCCATCAAAACCTATATTCCTGTTAATTTAAACAAACTTTTCAGTGGAGCTTGATGCAAATTGAATTGGATTTTCAGGTCTTAGTGGAACTCACTCAGAACTCTACTGTTAGCAACCTTACAAGCGCTCAACAACAAGTTGGTGATGTCCTAACTTAATAACAATTTTCAATAATGAACTTGACATGAACTTCAGCTAAGATTAATTAGGCAGGGTATGACCAAACTTCAAACCTCAAAAACATTAGATAGGCCCATTATACAACATTGGACGTATCCATCATGTTACCTTAAACAAAGCAGAAATTTCCTTATGATTAACCAAAATAATCATAATCATCTAAAATTAATTCATGTAATCTCTGCTTGACCAAATATTTACCTATTTCTGTTGGATTACATCAGGGATCGGCTTTAAGCCCATATCTTTTCGCTTTAGTTATAGATGGTCTTACTGGACATCTACAGAAGGAGGTACCTTGGTGTATGTTTTTTGCTGATAATATCCTTCTCGTGGATAAAACGAGAGAAAAAGCTTAGGAAAAACTTAAATTATGGAGGTCTACATTGGAGTCTAAAGGTCTTCATTTAAGTAGAACTAAAACTGAATATATGGAATGTAATTTTAGTAGTAATAGCTCTAGTGACAGAAGTGTGACTTTGGGTGATCAAATTATTAAAAGGTGTGAACGATTTATATATCTTGGGTTCGTTGTTCAAAGCGATGGTGAAATAGATGGGGATGTTAATAGTAGAATTCAAGTTGGTTGGTTAAAGTGGAGGAATGCTTTGGGCCTTTTGTGTGATAGAAAAGTACCGCTTAGACTAAAAGAAAAATTTTATAAGACGGTGGTGAGACCTGCAATGCTAAATGGCGTTGAATGTTGGCCTTTAAAAAAGAAGCATAATAATAAGTTAAGTGGTGCCGAGATGAGAATGATTAGGTGGATGAGTGGCTTTCACTAGAGACAAAATGCGAAATGATTATATCCATGATAGGGTTGGTGTAGCTCCTGTGACGGACAAAATTAGAGAAAGTCGTCTTAGATGGTATGGTCACATTAAACGTCGACCATCTGATGATCCGATTAGGAGAGTAGATGTTTTAGATTCGACTTGTGTTAAGAAAGGCAGAGGTAGACCTACGTAGACTTGGGCTTACTGTATTAAAAATGATCTTAATTTACTAGAACTAAATGAAAATATGACTCTAAATAGGATGCAATGGAGAAAAAAGATTCATGTTGCCGACCCCATGTAGTGGGATTAAGGCTTTGTTGTTGTAATCTCTGTTTGAAATCATAGAGATTCTCAGTTTCAGTGCATAGTTGTTTACTCAAGGTTCTAACAAGCAAAGATACTAAATTATACATATTCAACTAGCTATTCGACATAAAATACTTAAAGAATAAAACTAACAAGTTTTGCTAAAAATAAGTCTGCGTGCCTTTAGCTGATGGATTTCATCAAAGGTCACTATGATCAGTTCAAATGAGCTAGATAAAGCACAGCTAAGATAAACAATTGCAATTATATGCAATATGAATGGTTAAAAAAAGCATGAAATAACAAAAAAAATACAATATATATGAGGTGTGGCATGTAACAGTACCTCGACCACGTCAGGCCTAGTGCATATCTGCTTCAGGTCGGCAATTTTCATCCTCTTTTGAAGCTACATAAGAAAAAAATGTTTAAATTTAGGCCAAGAAAAATCAAGAAAAGCAAACAACAACAATGATTTAAGTACAGGATAAAACCTTTTTCTTCTTATTCGAGATCCCTTTCTCCTTCAGTAGAGTATCCGGCTCATCCTCAGAATCAGAGTCCTTTTTCTTAGCCTCAGCATTCGCAGCTAATTCATCCTTCTTNCGAATGGTTAAACACAGCATGAAATAACAAAAAAAATATAATATATATGAGGTAAGGCATGTAACAATACCTCAACCACGTCAGGCCTAGTGCATATCTGCTTCAGGTCGGCAATTTTCATTCTCTTTTGAAGCTACAAAAGAAAAAAAAAAAGTTTAAATTTAGGCCAAGTAAAATCAAGAAAAGCAAACAACAACACTGATTTAAGTACAGGATAAAACCTTTTTCTTCTTATTCGAGATCCCTTTCTCCTTCAGTAAAGTATCCGGCTCATCCTCAGAATCAGAGTCCTTTTTCTTAGCCTCAGCATTCGCAGCTAATTCATCCTTCTTCTCATCGTTCTGCAGCACAATAAATCAGAATCAGACAAAAGGTTTTCCAATCAAACAATAATATAACCATTTCCTACCTCGCCAGCAGCCGAATCCCTAAAACTGAACTTCTCAAACACACTTTTAAACNGGTTTTCCAATCAAACAATAATATAACCATTTCCTACCTCTCCAGCAGCCGAATCCCTAAAACTGAACTTCTCAAACACACTTTTAAACTCGTCAAGCAACGTATCATCCACAACTACCTTCTCCGGCACATACTCCACCTCCACTGGAACATCGATCTGCCACAGACCACAAGAACGTAACAAATAATCGATCCATCAATCAAATCTAACCAGCTTCAATCGAAACCCTAGCTTTGCTAGCGAACGCAATGAAGAACGAAACAAAACAAATTAGCAAGCTCGCGCGATCGTATAAAAGTTAGGTCGGAAAAGGTTACCTCCTGTCGAGGATCAGCGTTCTCCTTATCTTCATCTCCGACTCCTTCACCGTCGCTCTCTTCTCCAGTATCAACGAGAGCTGAGAGCNAAACACCGATCTGCCACAGACCACAAGAACGTAACAAATAATCAATCCATCAATCAAATCTAACCAGCTACAATCGAAACCCTAGCTTGCAAGCGAACGCAATGAAGAACGAAACAAAACAAAATTAGCAAGATCGCGCGATCGTATAAAAGTTAGGTCGGAAAAGGTTACCTCCTGTCGAGGATCGGCGTTCTCCTTATCTTCATCTCCGACTCCTTCACCGTCGCTCTCTTCTCCAGTATCAACGAGAGCTGAGAGCTTCTTGCTATTGTTCTTCTTCTGCTTCCGGCGGCGCCGGCGTCGGTCGCTCTCGCGTGCTTTCTTCTTATCGGCGACAGATCCACCATTGCTCTGCAGATCCGACTTGATGTAACCGCCGTTAGCGTTAGGAGCGGTGGTGGCGGCCTCACTAGCAGAATCCAATACGGCCATGAGCGGTATTCGAGATGAGGAAGGAAGAGAAACTGTGAGGATCCGGTTTAGTCGATTCTTCGAGCATTTATAGCACGCTTATTTATTAATAACAAGCGGAAATTTACACACATAACCGCTCAATTTTTATGCATTTACTTATATTTAAATTTTAATTTTTATAAATTAAATCTTTTTCATTTATCTTTGAAAAGATAAATGAAAAAATATATTACACGTCTTCTGCCTTCACATATCATAAGATTCTTATGACTAAAAAAAATAGAAAATTTATATACTTACCATATGGTTATTATGTATTTATATATCTAGCACTTTAAATCTGATATTTATTTTTATAAATTTATACAAAAAGAGATATATTTCTTTTTAAAAGAGTATAGTGAAGGCAATGTTAGAATATATTTAAAGATGAAAATTTAAGTTTTATATATTTAAATTCATAAGAATTGTGTGGCATGCATGTAAATGCCCCAAAAAAACTTCATACTTGGGCATCCATCCATAATTTCATTAAATTATATAATGATTTAATCCCAATTTAATTGCATCTTTCCTCTTTATTAATTTGATTTCATTTCAAATCTATTTATTGTCTAATAGATTAGTTCAATTGAACCTAAACTTATGGAATAAATTATTACATTAGTTTACTAAGCTCGGATAGTGAATGCTTGATATTGTCACTGTTTTGAGTGAATAAGTTGAATGCCTTTATTCCTTTGCTTTCATTCCAATAAATAATATTCTATACAATCTATTTTAGATACATAATAATCTGTACAATCTATTTTAAGTAGCTTAATAATACATACTCATAATCTAAAGATTTAGTTAAAAGGAAAAGAACTGTGCACTAAAAGTAGGAAATTTAATCCAGCAATTCAAAAAAGAAAACATTTAATTTTGCCCAACTTCATTTATTCTGTTTATGATAAATGTTATTATTAAATAATATTAATTTAATCAATTAACAAATGTAAATTTAATTTTGATAAAAGTTGAAATTTAATATAAAATTAGAAAACATGAATAAAAGATTACTTATTGTTCATATATTAACAAATTATGATGTTAAAAAAGCTTTAAAGATGATAGGCATTACCTTGTTTTCCATTAAATACATTTAAATAAAAGTTTAATTTTATTTAAAATTAATAATAAATAAGAAATGAGACCCAATTAATCCTTTTATTACATTTTAAAGTTACACATCCACAGATATATATATATATATATATATTGCACTTATCACAAAATAAATCAACAAATTTCAGATACATCAGAATAAAAAAATTAGAAGATNTCAATTAAAAGGAAAATAACAGTGCAATAAAAGTAAGGAATTTAATCCAACAATTTGAAAAAAGAAAACACTTAATTTTGCCCCACTTTATTTATTCTTTTTGTGATAGATGTTATTATTAAATAATATTAATTTAAACAATTAACAAATGTAAATTTAATTTTGATAAAAGTTGAAATTTAACAAAAAATTGGAAAACATGAATAAAAGATTACTTATTGTTCATATATTAACAAATTATGATGTTAAAAAAACTTTAAAGATGATAGGCATTACCTTGTTTCCCATTACATACATTTAAATAAAAGTTTATTTTATTTAAAATTAATAATAAATAAGAAATGAGACCCAATTAATCCTTTTATTACATTTTAAAGTTACACNTTAGAAGTTAAATACATACCACTCAATTTCTTCGTAGCATATCTAACACCTAAACTTCAATTTTTACATATATATATATATACAACTTTAGCGAACTTTTTAAAAGTTAAAATAGTGATATTTTTATGTGATATAAAAGATTGGAGTGGTATAAATGTAGAAAAAAAAAAGCAAAGTTCAAGTGTTAGAAATGTAAATACATAAGAATTGAGTGGAATGCATGTAAATACCCNTATCAGAATAAAAAATTAGAAGATTTAAATACATACCATTCAATTTCTTCGTAACATATCTAACACCTAAACTTCAATTTTTACATATATACAACTTTACCGAACTTTTTAAAAATTAAAATAGTGATATTTTTATGTGATATAAAAGATTGGAGTGGTATAAATGTAGAAAAAAAAAAAAAAAGCAAAGTTCAAGTGTTAGAAATGTAAATACATAAGAATTGAGTGGAATGCATGTAAATACCCCAAAAAAATGCTGGCTCCACCACTAATCACGACCAAATCCAACTTCAACCAACCCTTTGATTCCACCAGTAGCTTAGTCCTCATATTAACATTAAATAAGCTATTCTACAGCATCATCTAAACAAAAACAAAGTATATACAAATACACAAAACTAAAATTTCTCCATAAATCTACATTTCTCNATTAGAAGATTTAAATACATACCACTCAATTTCTTTTTATTTACATATCTAACACCTAAACTTCAATTTTTACATATATACAACTTTACCGAACTTTTTAAAAGTTAAAATAGTGATATTTTTATGTGCTATAAAAGATTGGAGTGGCATAAATGTAAAAAAGCAAAGTTTAAGTGTTAGATATGTAAATACATAAGAATTGAGTGGAATGCATGTAAATACCCCTAAAAAATGCTGGCTCCATCACTAATCACGACCAAATCCAACTTCAACCAACCCCTTGATTCTACCAGTAGCTTAGTCCTCATATTAACATACAATAAGCTATTTTACTGCATCATCTAAACAAAAACAAAGTATATACAAATACACAAAACTAAAATTTCTCCATAAATCTACATTTCTCATAAGCTATATAAATGGAGATTAACAATAACTGAGAGAAAATAAATTTAAAAAAAAAAAGAATTGATGTGAAAGAATGTGAATGTTTTTGTTGTTAAGGAAGCAGGAACTCTAACCAAAACCATGGAAGCTTGTGGATGTATTGGAAGCTGAAGTTGTTGGTAACTTCAAAATGGCCACAACAGCAGATACTAAGGCAAAGATGGCAGCCAATGCAAAGGCAGGGATGTTGCCGCCTCCAAAAATAGCATCCCAGGGCCCAGCACCAAGAGAGACGATCATCTGTTAAGATAAACGAAAATTTACATATTAGTACAAAATTCTCATGTATTTACATATCTCACTGCTAAACTTTCATATTTAACAATTTGGTGTTTTAAATAGATGTATGAAAACGTGTAGTTTACTGATAAAAAGTGGGGAGAGCTATTTTTAATGTGATCTTAAAGAATTGAGTTTTATGTGTGTAAAAATCAAACTTTACGTGTGAGATGTGTAAATTCACCAGTGAGCAACTAAATATTGACCCCATGCTTTATCAAAAGTTCATAGTAATTGCAGTTTGTAAAAGGCTTGTTAGGATAGATAACAAGTGAGAACAATGATATTAAATTCAGACGGTCTAGCTGTTTCTCAGTTTCTTGCAACCTGAAACCCTTGATTTTTCATATTCAGCTTCCTGTTTTCCTTGTATGTTAGGATTAATTTGAGTAGGCTGAAATAGTTTCTAAGACTCTAAATAAGATTCTATATATATATATATATATAATATTTAATTAATGGCCAATACTATTAAAAAATGGGATTAAATTATAATTTAAATAGAGTAAAAGAAATTTATAGATTAGTTATATATTTTCAATAAACTTGTAAAATTAATAGTTTAGGTATTATGTGAAATTTAAAAACAAACTGTCGAATGATTTTATGCTGATTAACTGTATTTTGACTACCATAAATTATCTTATGTATAATTTAAATTTAATACTCACTCACTAGATGGTTGAGCTAACATTATTTTAAACTGAATAATTTCAAGTTTAATCTTGGACTAAAAAATGAGTAATATAAATGAGAATGTTAATAGACAGCATAGTTAATTTAGGCGAAGGTAAATTTACTGTTAATTTTTTTAATTAATTTTCTTTCATTAGTAGATCTTCATTTTAGAGGATTATTAGTTAATGATGAAAACTAATTTTTACCGTCCGACTGCCTGTTTCAATATTGATAAATTCAAACACTCAGACCATATATAATCATATTCTACATCCATTCACATCAATTTCTTCTTAGACTTATATAAAAGTTAGAGTGAGACTCCCAAAAAGTTTAAAGACAGTCTTATATCTTTTATTTCAATTAAACATAACAGCAGGTCATACTACAATCCCCTAACGTACTAAAGTTTAAAGACTTAGTCTTATATCTGATTAATCTTGTTGATAGTTTACTTTTCAAGAAGCACAAAANTAAACATAACAGCAGGTCATACTACAATCCCCTAACTTACTAAAGTTTAAAGACTTAGTCTTATATCTGATTAATCTTGTTGATAGTTTACTTTTCAAGAAGCACAAAAGAACTACATCAGTTTTCTACATTCCAAGTCCTTGAAAGAATTTTATAACTTATTGATTGCAATATGACAGTGACAACAAAAAACGTGCAAATATAGAGGTGAAACAATTTTTGAGAGGGCATAAATCT